>BMAO01035177.1:0-365797 GCA_019973975.1 Trichonephila clavata
TACAATGTATGTATGTATGTTTATGTATGTATGTATGTATGTATGTATGTATGTAATTTGTTCGGGTGGAATCTTGCAACTCAATTTTGAAGCTGATATCTTCTCCCATTGAGCTGAATTTTTGTAATACACGTTTTAGTTTGGATGACAATGCATGTTTTGACTATTTATATTCGATATGCAGATTAATTAAAAAGATATTAATTAAAAACGTTAAACTAGTTTTGGGCGCCAACTTGGATATATCTGCATTGTTGTAATAATTTTATTGTTACAACAATGACAAAATTTGGCGTCGAAAATCGGTTTTCAGCCAAACTGGAATTTCATAACGTTGCGCTATTGACAGTATTAATTAACTTTGTCTAAAAAATAATTACATTTCTACAACGTAAAACAATCTAATTTCTACAACGTATGCAATTTTTTTACAAATTTCTATCTATTTCCTTGGATTTAAATTCAAAACAAAAAAGTAGAGCTATTTTTCAAGTAGATTGGTACATTGTATACCTTTCTCAACGCTGCCAAGTTAAACTGAGATGGAGTATTGAAGAAATTCTTTAAATAATTTATCTAACTTTAATCTATGAAACTCAGACAAAAAATAATTACAGAATCGGAAAGATCATTTTTTTAATGTATCTTACCCATCAAAAAGGAATCCGCTAGGAAAACAATAAGAGAAAAATATTATCTAGAAATGCAATATATTTTCGATTAAAAAAATAATTTTACAATAAAATGAAGTAATTTTTTAAAGAAATTTTCTAATTTTAAGCCTACGAGTAATTTAAATATACCTCATTTTATCACCAGTAATCTAAACACACACTACGACATGTGTCCTTAAATTTAATTACAAATAGAATCTGTTAATTTTATTTGAATTTAATTATTTATTTTTTCAAAATCAAGTTTCTAAAGATGATCTGAGCAATTAAAAAAAAAAATAGATTCTTACGTAGAAGATATTCAATGTCCAGCAAAAAATTATCATTATTTGATAAAACTTTCTTTTTTGATTACAAAATGCGTTTTTAGTCTTAAGCATTTTATTGATTAATACAAATATTTAAATCCCTTTTGAAGTTTTTAATAAACAATTAAAATTTTCTTCTAATATCTTAGAGAAATACATCCCTTATCTTCAAAATATTTCAAATAAATAATATATTCTTTAAGTTTTTCAAAAATAGTCAAAATTTTAATTAAACATTTAATAACTTTGTCATTTATGAAGATAATCTCACTAAACCTTTTTTTTCGTGTGTAGAACAATGTTAGCCAAAATCTGCATGAAGATTGAAAAAATTGCTTAAAAATTACGGATTTAAAAAAATTGTGTTTTTAGTCTAATACCATTTTGCGAGAATTAATTCAGCTAAACCAGGGATGGCGAACCAGCGTTAAATGAGATGGACAGGCTGAGAAACCTGTCCAGCGATAACTAAAAAGTAAAAAATAAATTAAATGTAAAAAAACTTTTTTAAGAACAAGCTTTTATTTAAACGCGCTAAAAAGAATAAAATAAAATTTTCCTTTAAAACTTTTTTTACTATCAACTTATAACGTCATTACACAATTTATATGATATAAAAGCTTGTCGCGAGATTTACCTGTGTAGATAAACAAGTAAAATAAATAACTTGACCTGATTGATTTTGGTTTTTAAAAATTCAAACTAAGTAATTATGAGTACTTAAATATTGCGACAAGCTTTTATATCATATAAATTGTGTAATGACGTTATAAGCTGATAGTAAAAAAAGTTTTAAAGGAAAATTTTATTTTATTCTTTTTAGCGCGTTTAAATAAAAGCTTGTTCTTAAAAAAGTTTTTTTACATTTAATTTATTTAATCTATTTGCGTAAGTAACTTGAGAATTGAATGTGGTCTTTTTAATGGGGATGGGAATTACTATGAGTTAAGTTGGATTCAGTCTCAAATGTCATTTGTAGAAGTGGGGTAAATATGTAGTACCAACGTAAGTGTCGTGACGTCATCTGACATTGAAATTATACGTTATTTGCTTAAAGTTTATAGAGAAGCAGTAAAGTACTTTAAAAAAGGTGTAACCGCATAAAAGTTTTTGATTTTACTTTGACCAACTTAATGCTTATCATGGTTTTTTAAAACTTGAAACATGTCGAATTAATTAGTCAAAGTAAAAAAGGTTTGTTGATGTTAATTCAAAATTACTATTATCAAAAGTGTTTATCAAGTATAATTTAGAAAAAGATTTACACAAAGACTACTTCCAATAAATTAAATTCTTAATAGATTAAAAATAAAACTGTTTACAAAGCTGCCTTCGCTTAGTGTCCCCCTTATCCGGTCTGAAACTAGAAAAACATTTTTTGATATAAAAAGATATCCCTGTATTAAGACAGATATGTGTAAAGCTATATCTATTTATCATACTACGTTCTTATCATTTAAAAACATTTCTTAAAAGTGTCATTTTACGAGATACAATACAAATTTTATTCAACCTCTTCCAATTCAAAATAAAATATGGAACATAAATTAGACCAGAAAAATAGGCTGAGATTCAAACAGGAAAGATTACTATAGTAAAATGTACTGCTTTTTTTTATGAGAGAGGCATATCAGAATGTAATATTTGTATTAGAGATCTCATCAATCTTAAAAAATAGAGTAAGTTTACATCCTATTTTTTAAGCATCAATCAAAGACAGCCTTAAAGCGTTAAAAGAGATTGACATATTCCTCTTTCCCTATATCTACGCACCTCATATATATACACATGAAATAATCATCATGAAATAATCATGCAAATGAAATAAATCTTGTATAAAATGCAGAACAAGTTATCGAGTGCTAATGATAAGAATTTCAAAGCGGTCATGCATGCTTGGGGCAAAAAACATCCGCTAAACTTTTAAGTGGGCTGTGTATAAAAATTACTATAATGGGGTTTTTAAATATGTGCGTCATCATTTGAATACTGTAAAGGATTTATAAGAAGGCAATATCCTTCTCCAAAAACACAGAGGACCATATGAACAGAAATGTACTAGCAGCCTCCGTGAGGATGAACTTTCAAATCAGGAAATCGCCTCAGAAGAAGCTGCAACACATTGATTAGAGTATGGCAGGGAAGGATTATGGAGAGCCTGAGAATTCCTTGAAGTTGGCCATGCAATCGAGCATTACTGAGGGATGATAAACACCTCATCCATATGCCGATGACGGACCATATAGTTTCCTCTCGAGTGTTGGCACAACACTAGAGCCATGCCTGCAAGTGAGTCATTGCCTATCCCCATAGCGTATATTGTGTTATGGACGATATGCCAAAATTCTTCTCCCCAGGGTTCACTTGAGAACTTAAATAATTGAGTACCATTTGGCAATAAGTTCTCCTCTCGGATGAGTCCCATTACATTATGAGCTAAGACAATGCTCGCCAGATGCTTTACAGAAAAACGCCTTCACTGAAACGCTTATCTTATCCAGCGTCATACAGAACGAACGAATGTTGTTATAGTCTGTAGCAATACTGAATATCATCCCTATTTCAAATTGTTTGGACCCTGAACAGAGGGTTTTATATTTAGAGGTAGAGCTAGAGATCCTGCCCATCCTCCCCAACTCATTCTTGAAGTAGTACATCATCAAGAAAGTGTCCAAATGCACGCACAAACATTATTCCGTTCACGACAACTTCTTCCTTTACCTGAAAATTCCCGATTACATCACTTATTTAGCCTGTTTGAGATTATATAGGTCTGGGACTCACTCTCGCCTTCGTTGGCCATCTGGAATAGCACTTTTCATCATGATATTCAGAATCAATGATTTGTTGTCCCGGCATGTACAAATGACATAAAAAATTAGTTTCTGGCGTTATTTTTGCTTTCATTGCTTAACAATTTTTTCAAGTGTTGCAATTTTCATAAATTGTAGTATATACATGCAACAACTTCATATTTACTTTAAATTCTAATATTATATATTTTTCTCTAAATCATAAACCCGAATACCTATTTCGAAACGTGCGTCTCATTTCCTCACGCATTAAAGGATTATAACATATATTTTGACATATTATTAGTAATTCTTCCTAAAAAGGATTAGAACTTGAATTTTAGACAGATTTATTGGCGATTCCCAGTAAAAGAGTACCATATATGCTCACATATACCTTGTGGTGGCTGGGTCCTATTTTGGACCCCGCTCACTCTGCCCGGCGAGTCTCTAAGTGTGTGGGAGGAAACATATCATCACCAACAAAAGACATTACCAACACTGACAAACACTTAAACAATCACAAGTTTACTTATAAGTAGAAACCTAGGAGTGATTCCCTAATACGTCGATTAATCCTAACACTCAATTCTAATATTCAATTCTAAGTAAACCCGTCTACCAGAATGGACAAGGAGACGTCGGTACTGAATCTATTTTCTTCAATTGTCAACCTAACAATTTACTCTTATAATTTATATCTATCAAACGCGCGCTAAGTTCGTGAAGTAATTCACCGACGATACTTACGGGACAGTTTGGCTACTCCTTCTCCCATTACAATTACAAAGCTTATATATATATATAGACTTTATATAGTCGAACTAATTAACATATGGCTATCTCGTGTTTTTCCTGAAAAGGCTGTGAAATAGTATAAATGCTAGCCCCAAAGTTTCCCAAGAGGATTAGTACTGAAGTCTCGCGAATAGCCCCGTCACAACCTTACTAAGTGGTTAAAACTTTCCCTAAAACACTGATGTAATTTCTGAAAATAACATATTTCCCTTCACTTGAACACGTGATTATATTTTTTATATTACATTTTCCCTTGTTTTCTAGAAAATATAAATCTAGAAAACGAATAATTATCTCCCTTGTATTTTTGAACTTGAGCGAACAGCACGTTCAAAATAAATCTCCTTATGTTAATTTTTAAAAAAAATGATGATGTGATCATGCAAGAAGCTTTTTTTTTTACTACCACGATAATTTAAAAAAAAGGAATACCATTTCATCGATGCCTTATATATTTATGTATTACTAGCTGGAATATCCGTTCTTCGCACGGGTGAATTGAAAAATTAAACAATACAGATTGAAGGATAAAGAAGTTTTCAATGAGTTAATTTTACATGAATTGAAAATGAAACAAAAAAAAAGCTTTTTGCGTAACTCAGCTGAACAAAAAAACCATTCTTGTTAAATTTTAAGTTTGAAGGTCTAATAGCTGATAAAAAGGATTTTTTTTTATTTATAATGCCCCGTAAATGCCCCGTAACACTCTTGTGGGTCGATTTTTGAAAACACCTTCCTAAGCTGACCTCTGCTGAGCAAAAGTAATACATTGTTGCAAATTTTGTGTAATGAACGCTTAAAATACAGTAAATAATAAGAATCTGGATATTTAATACGTCAATATTACTTTCTGTTGTATTTTTTTATGTTAAAGTTGTAATATATTCGCAAGCAATGCCGTTCCTTACATTATAATGCTGATTGAATGGAAACATAGGGAAATGTTGGTGATAGAGCCAAGTTGGCATCATTTTTGGTGACCCTGTTGGCAACTTGGTGATTGATTGAACGGTACAGAAGTTGATATGCTGTACTGACTCCTGGTGGGGAGCTGCAACAAAGAGGATAGCACAAAAACCTTCTCCGCAAAAATATATATATACATGCCAATTTTCATAGTGATCGGTTGATTGGTGTTGGAGTAAAGCGAGGTTATATATACAAACATTCATTTATATATATAGATTAATCATTTTATGATCTCGGAATGGAAGTTTTCGGAATGCAATTATTTGACAGATGATGTGATCGATTTTAAGCGTTCTTTTAATATGAAGTCATACAATCTAAAAAGAGCCGAAAAAACAAAGGAAAAACAGTAGCATTTACTAAATCAAAAGAAAGAAAAAACTTTCCATATAAAAACGATTATTCTACTTAAAATATAGTTTTCGATTTTTGCCTAGAATCCTTTAATTGATAAAAGAAAATCGATAGATCGTTTAAAAGTCATTTGTATCTTTTAATAATTATAAAATATTTTTATCACTTATGTAATTTATGTAATCAAATAGCAACCACTTTAAAGTATGTCTTTTTATTTCAAAAAATGATGTAATAACAAATTAATAATCAACAATAATATCACATTAATCAGATTAGAATGGAACCGTAAGTGAGATTACTTTTCGGTTGGGTGATTTTTATTCAAAGATGCATTGGAAGTTTCTTATGTTGACTCTTTAAATGGGAAGAATTTTCCCCGGTTTCTCTTTGCTCTAGTTTATTTAATAGGAGGACATGTAAATAGAATAGCGATCTGAGTAAATGTCAACACTATCTTTTTTAACAGTTCAGTGATTTTGTGAATCAAGAGGCTTTCAGAAGTTAGAATTGGGCTCTCTTGAATCCTTGAGTATAAGATAATTTATTTTTAAAATTCAGAAAAGAGTTAGTTTTTATAACACAATTTAGAAATTAATTAATTATTACTTAATAGTAAAATTAGTTCAAATTTTAAAAATAATAATGAAGTACATCCATTACGATAGCTCAAGATAAAAACTCTTCAAGTCAATAACTAAAGCTTTATCGTTGATTATCAGTTCATTTTTTTACTAATTGCTTATGTAATTCAACAATTGATAAAAAAGAATGTATAAGAAATATGATGAATATTACAGAATAAAAAATTTAAGATATAATGTTTATTATGTAATGGTTTATTTTTATTTACATGGAAATAAGCTAATACACACATTCATTTAATTTTTCAAATTTTCTAATGTTTATCTTTCAAATTTAAATTTGCTTCTTTTTAAATTGGTTTACTTAAATTATTATATTTTCTTATGGATGAAACAAGGAAATAAAATTGCTTAAAACTAATCGATTTTTAAGATATTATATTAATTTTTTAAAAAAATCTTCCATTTCTGAGCACTAGTGAAATTATCACATATCGCGTTTTTTAATAAAGTTATTTATTTTATTTCTCTTAGAACATCAGACTCCAGACCAGCTGGCCTGGGCTCGATGCTCGATGCCCGATGCCACCAAATAGCCTCCGAGTACACACGGAAAACATGCTCGTTAAATCAGTGGGTCCGAAAGTCTTGTGGGCGGTCGCAGTAGAAACCACGGATGCAGGGGGCTGGAGAATATTTCCCTCCCCTCCAGTTCCATGCATAAATTGTGTAGGTGGAGATAAGTGGTGTCGCTATTTATCGTGTAGAAGTCCAACCTGTCTCAGGCTCTGGCAACTTTCATTCCTTCCCTTCGGAAAGGACACGACAACAACAACAACATTTTATTTCTCAATTGTTTTACTCCAAAAAGAATTCATTGAAATTCTTTCTGTGGGACAAACTTCGATTTCTAAAAAAATTATTTACCTAGGAATTAAATCTCTACATTTCTACGAAAAGGATCTAGAGTTTCAATGATTACACTTTTCAGAAATGTTGAGAAAAGCTTTCCTTGCCTAAGTTGTATTGTTCTCGAACTCAAAAGATGTTATTCAATTCCTACTATGAGCTCACTCTCTCTATATATTTATTTATATATATATTTATCTTGTTCAAATTTTCAATCGTTAATAAAATACTTTCTATTCATCCGATCAAGCTCAAATAAATTTTTTAAAACTGGTAGTGGATGACACTCGATGTTAATACAGATTTTTCAAATATTAATTCATTAATTATCGGTTAATTAATCAAATAAAATTAACTACTGGTTTTCGACGCCAACTTAGATTTGTCTCCATAGTTGTAAGAATGAAACTGCTACAACAATGACAACAGTTGACGTCAGAAACCGGTTGTTACGCCAAATTTGCCAAACCGGGTGTGCATTGTTACATCAATGCAGACAAATCATGCTCTTTTTTTTAATCATCTTGTTAAATTTTCAATCGTTAATAAAATGCTTTCTATCCATCCATTCAAAGTAGGAATTGACTTAAATTTTTTTTTTATATTACTTGTTGTTATCTTTAATACATGTAAATTTTTGTTTTAAAATTAATTTATTATTTTTTATTTCCTTTTTCTTTGAAAATGAAGGGATTTTTTTTAATAAAAATTCTATCTATTTATTTCTTTAAAAGTAGATCAATGTTTTTCTTTTGGGGGAGGGGGGCGTAATTTATTTCAATATATTCTCTTTTGAAGAACAAAAAATCGATTCCCTGATATTCTTTCCAGTTTCTCAAGTAAATTAAATCTTTATATTTGAATTGTTAAAATTTTTCTTCAGTGTAACCGCAAGTCAACTTAAAAAGAACTGAAGTGTATTGATGTTTGTTTGTTGTAAAGGCAATGTAGAGTGGTTGCTTACCAAAGGCTTCGTTGTTCTAAATAATATTATTGTATTTCGTCTTTTTGCTGTTGATGTTTAACTTGCATTTAAAAAAAGTAATATAAAATAATTTTAAGTCAATTCCTACTTTGAATGGTTGAATAGAAAGTATTTTATTAAGGATTGAAAATTTGAACAATATATATATATATATATATATATATATAGATATGTAGGCAGAGATTGGACTAAAATAGTAGGAATTGAAAAAAGAACATGATTTGTGTGTGTCTGCATTGTTGTTTCAATGCACACCCCCTGTTTAGCTAGTTTGGTTGAAAAACCAGTTTTCGACGCCAACTTATGTCATTGTTTTAACAGTTACATTGTTACAGTAATGAAGAAAAATTTAAGTTGTCGTCGAAAACAGGTAATTAATTTAATTTACTTAATTAATTAATATTTGAAAAAACTGTATTAACATCAAGTGTCATCCGCTACAATTTTTAAAAAATTTATTTGAACTTGATTGGATGAATAGAAAGTATTTTATTAGCGATTGAAAATTTGAACAAGATAAAAATATTTAAATATATATAGAGAGAGAGTGAGCTAATAATAGGAATTGAATAATATGAATAATTTTGTGTGGCTTATGCTGGGTTATAGATTGAATAATATGTAGAATTTATGCCTCTACAGCCATAATATAGAGATTTTTTCAAAATAAATTAACTATTTTTTCCCATTTTGAAGAACAGTTACCTTACTCTAATTTTCAAATTTCACAAATAGGATAATTCAGAGAAAAAAAAACCTTTTGAATTCGAAATCTTCGGGAATTGAATTAGGGCAATTGTAGCTAAAATCTCTCTTCTACGAAAAGACATTGATTAAAGATGATGTTGCTCTCATTTAATAGAAAATACAATGTATCGTACAATCTATTTAAAAATTAAAAATACCTTGAAAGAATCAGAATAAAATCGTCGCTGAAACTACTTTGAGGCATAATAGTTTTGAAATGCATCCAAGAAAAACAAACTATTAGCTTCATTTCCAAACTGTAATAGCTGCTTATGAACTTTGGGGAAGAAAAGGTTTATCCCTCTGAAAGGGAAATTTCAAGAGATTTCATGTGATTTAATATTATGTTATGCTATTTTTTGAGTCAAGCTGGGCAAACTTCTACAAATTCATCCTCTTTGATAGTCCGTAAAATTGAGGGCTTAGCTTGGCTTGTTTTAATGTCGATAAAAAGCAATTGGGGTACATTTCAGAGGTTGACGAAAGAGTATTCATTCTGTTAAATCTCTGTGAAATCGGCAATACGTATATGCAAGATATGTCATAGGTTTTACACTAATAATTGTTATTCTAAATAATTGTTCTCCCTTTTTAGTGGTTTCCTCCATTGTGTATAATCCTTTATGAGAAATTTTACTACTTACTAAATGTAGACTTCAATGTGCAATTACTGGACATTGAATCAGTCTAAGGCCGCAAAATAATACATATTTATTATATCAAAATAACATGTATTTCATTATCACGATGTTTGTGTTTTACACAAACTTGATTTCAATCAGAGCAGATGTTTTCTGTTGTTCTTTGAATTTTTTTAGTTTTACTGAGAATCAAGAATGTATTTTTTTTTATTTCAGTATCATTTGGAGTAATATTGTTTATTATTTTAGTCTCGACTGACTTGAAAACAATAAATAATATAATGTATATGAATTCCGTGAAAAATTTTCCATGAAAATTTGCGCCTTTTATTGTTTTTCTTTCCCCCCAGCAAACTCCTTTATATATTCTACACATAACACTTATTTTTCAATTTTATTTTAAATTTTTTTTTAAAAAATAAATTTGTATTGAAATGTAAATTTCTTTCCCGTACATTTGCGGAAATAAAAATTTACACATTTGGGGAATAAAAAAGTAAATATAAACCGTTCACCAGTTCTATTCGAGACACGTGAATACTGACTTTGAATTAGAAATGGGCAACGCTACTCTTCAAAAAAGCACTAGCATCATATATTTAGGTGCAGTGCTGGGCAACAAATTAAACTTTACTAATCATATGAGAAATAGTAGAGAAGAAATCCTCAATTTCGTATGCTTTTGTAAGGCAAACGCTAATTGAGACCACTGGCCCGGCTTCTTCAGACTTGGAGAAGATGGTCATCTGCTTCAAGAGTACAGCGAGATTCATCGTTGAAAACTATGAGATGTCAGTCGGATGGCAACCATGATGATTGGCTGCTACACCACTTCAGACGATTCCACCGATTTTGTGGGGTCATAGGCAGACGTCTTAAATGCCGCTGTGAGTGTAACCTCTCCTCAGCCAAGCGCCATGAAATGGTGGAAGGTACCACGGGGAGTAGTGAAGAGGCTGTAGTACGTTGAATACGTTGACAATGATACCGTTGGAGTAGATTGGACCTGTCGAACAATCATCCAATCTTGCCCTTTCAGGGCATTCATTTCGTCGTTAAGTTCCTCACAGCAACCATTTCTGCCAGAACCTTTGCACAGATGTGTCTGTACGTTGCAGGAGACAACCTATTGTTCGATATGACCCTCCAGCTTTACGCACGTTCCACGTTCGAAGTCCTGCGACTACGTTCGAAGTCATTCAGTTGCTTAAAAAGTCTTCGAAAAGGTCGTGATGGCATCATTCCTTTTTTCTCTAGGGAATCACAACGGCGAAAACGAAAAAAGATAAATTTTCCGCCTCTATGTCCGGTTTTATATTTTGCGAGTTGTTCAGCAAAAATGCTCACTACGACCGCAATTCATGTTCATTGGCTTTGAAAATTTGATCAATTGCACGTTCAATCATGATGTCTTTGCCTGCGAAATTTCATCACAATCGGGTGACTTCTTGGTGTTTCCATTTTTTTTTTTTTTTTTTTTTTTTTTTTTTTTTTTTTTTTTTTGCAAAAGAGTGTATTATACATAATTTTATCGAATTTTTGCAAAAGTAATGAAAGCAAATATACACTACGGACTAAATTTTTGTAAGAATTTCTAACACATGCTTCGAAGTTAATTGAGAAAATATTAAAATTTCAACTCTAATAGTTATTCTAATTTTTATAAAAACTCTCGTGTATTCCATCAAGTACATGTGCTTAACATTAGTATTGTCTAGATGTAATTTATAACTGAAATTTTTGATAATTTTTAAGACAGTAACTATCTAGCCAACTTGAAGTCTTATGATTCGGAAAGAAATACGTAAAGGAATCACTTAAGAAAATCGGGTAATTCTTTTTCTTTTTGTTAGTTTCTCTTTTCCTCTTGATATGACCATGGCTTTTAATTTTCGTATTATTCTTGTAATAAGTTCCGACTTCCCTTGAAAAGTTATGAATATATATCAGCCTAAAAGAGACTCTCTATTGTTTCAGATTAAAGAAGTGGATACTGGCAAATAGAAATGGATGCGTATTCAAAGGTAAGCTTGCTATTAAAAGACCAAGAAAGTTCTGTCTTCCTTCTTTTTTTTTTAACTCAGGAAAAGTCCCTTTTGCATTTTTACATAAAATAATTTTCTTATCAAAATTTTCACCCTCGCTCTGAGCAACCCTTTTTCACTGAGAACGTAAGTTATAAATTCAATTTTTATAAAAATACTTATTTCTGTTTTCAAAAAAATAGAACACCCTTTTTTCAAATTCTTTTTCAACTACCTTTGAGCCATTCTTGATATATAACCTTTTTAACACTAAGTGCAATACAAATTTTTTTTGAGTCTTGTATGATTTCATAAAGTAAACGCATTTTTATTGCACTATGAATACTAACATTTTAAGGCAGTGCTCTTGAGCCTTTTTATCGCCACAGACCGGTCAATACTTGGAGAGAACGTTGATTGTTAATATCCATAGGCCGACTGGATGGCGTAGTTGATTTGTCGCTGGCCTTCTGCACCCAAGGTTGCGGGCTCGACCCCAGCCCACGTCAGTGGATTTTCATGATGCAGCAAATCAACAGCGGACATGTCGTATGATTATGCGGCATGTAAAAAATCTCTTGAAGTGCCCATTTGGTTTGGGTGCTCTCGGCAAAATTAAATTCCTAAGTTCAATTTCGAATCATCAGAGCTCAGGTGCTTCCATCTGGGGAGGAAACTGGACGTCAAAATTACTTGCGGCAATTGGTGTCGCCTATACAGCACTGCACTAAAAAGTGATACCAGCTCCTGGGAAATGAACTAGGTTTGCAAAGATAAATATGCAGCTCCACTGGGAAAAAAATATCCATAGGAAGTCTCACAAAATCGAGAGATGTACATTACAATAAATAAAATGGAAATAGTTTATGGTTCCTTGGGCACCCCGGTACCATTTGATCCATGGACTGATACTGGTCCGTGGGGATAGAGACCTCTGTTTTAAAGGATAGTATTATATTCTTAATTAAAGTGTGAGTTCTGAGATTCAGTCAATGTTTAAAATAAAGCAAATAGTGACATAACGGATAAAAAAAATCCATATAGATTTTTGTCCAATAATAAGTGTATAAAAAATCCTTAAAATTATTGTACTTTGTGAAGACGACAAAACTTTTTTCGTTACCTAATGTTATATGTTCAATGTGAATTTAAGTTAAATGTTTATTGCATCAAGATTTAAAATGTTTATTTTTCTAAAATTTTTGGAATATAAATATTTTTACAATTTTATATTTGTGTAAAATCATTAAAAGTTTTAAACAGCTCCGATTTGAAAATAATCCTATCCACCCCCTCCCCCTCTTTTTTATAGGTATTACGTGAAATGTATGCACTTAAAAGTATTGTAATACCTATGCAGTATTTCAACCATACATACGTACTACCGCTTTACTACTGATTGGCTTATCGTTTTTATTTCAATGGTTCAGTGTTCGAAATATGGTACAAATAATCAATTATGAATAAATTAAACGTTTTATTTAAAACTAGGACATAACAAGTAAGAACAAATATTTACTCGTAAGATCTTTGGAAAAAATCTTTGCAATCTAAAATCTAATTAAATAAATCAGTAAAACCAACAGCCTTTTTTTTAATTATTATATGACAAAAACACATATCAATTTCGAATTCTAACAGTCAATTGAAGAATTCTCACATCGAGATTCATTACAAAAAGGATGCAAACTTAAGCAGCAAAACTTATAATATCAAACTATTAAATATCAGTGAATAAAATAAACAATAAGAAAAATTAGTGCTGTATAAATTATTGTATCAAAGCAGAGATGATAATAGTATGAAAAATAGTATAAATTCCAATGTTAATTGATATATTAAAAGTAATTTTAAAGAGCATATTTCAAATTTACATTTTACTTTTAATTTTTATTTAAATCTAAATCTTCTGCTAGGTTTCTTTTTTATCTGTAGCAACTTCTGCGAGTCCAGGTGGTGAGTAAAAAGCCATAGCTCGAGTAATATTGAAACAGCGAGTTATCGTTGTTTCTAATCCTTTATCCACATTATTGTATGAAAATTTTGGCTAACTTCAGAGAGAGACAACAATCTTAAATGTCAAAAGAAATAATGTAAATCATAAATTTAAGAAAACGACTGTTATTTGTATTGCTTAAGCTCATACTTTTTCGTAAAGAAGAAATTATTAGTGTCACATCTAACTTTGAAAAATTAAAAATTGATCAAATAGATGCAAAATATTGTTTCTGAGTACGTAGATATAAATTATTATGCGTAGATATAAATTATTTTAGCTCGTTGAAAGGAAAACTGAATGTAGGCTTAAGATTAAGAAAACTGCTCGTATGATAATATCATTTGACTGTTCAAAACTGTATTTTTTATCATTTAAAAAAATATAAATTATAATTTATTAAAATTTTATCATTTAATAAAATTATAAAAAAATATTTATACATAACTTATAAAAATAACGAGTAGTATAGGAATAAAGCAATAAATTATTCAACTTTCCTTATATTCTAAACAATGGATATTTGTATGGACTGGTTCATAAATTCAAATAATAACTAGGATTATTTCATTTCTTTTCTTTTCAATGTTGATAAAAGTTAATAACTTTTAGGTGGTGAATACAGCCAGAAATGCTTTTAATAGCGAAATTACGAAGCCACTCGATTTTCGAGTTAAGCAGTTAAAAGCTTTCTATCAACTCTTAGAAGATAATGGTGTTGAATTAGTGGAAGCCCTAGGAAAAGATTTAAGAAAGGTAAGAAATTAGAAAAAAATATTTTAGTAATAAGTTTTTCAGAATAATTTGCAATGTTTCTTTCTTCTCCCTTTGTTCTTCATTCAAAGTAAATTTTGCTCAACTTCTTTAGTAAACTTGTGCTGTTTCAAATATTTTTTCAAGAAAATATTAGACATATCGGCTAGATGCAGCTCAGTTTAGATGATAACAGAAAAATGGAAAGTCGTATTAAAAGATAATACAACTATCAGAAGTGATAACTCCGAGCTATATATTTCGATTAATTGTTACTTTATTAATGCTGAATTAAAAAGCAACATGACGGCTATTGTCAACGGGCCTCTAAATTGTGAATCTCGATCAAGTGAAGCGGACTATATATCTGAGTTGACTCCCCATTCTCCAAACTTTTACACCATGACAAAGTAAGGACTTTGAGCCTCAATAAATCAGCCCCATTACACTACCCACAGAGTTAGGAGTAATGCAATACATGTGGTAAATTGTCCCAATTAAATAAAATATTACATCAATAGGGATTGAACAAATAGGGATACCAGTCATGAGAATGCAATTAATTATTCTTACAGCCATAAAAATAAAACGGATTTACTTTTCAAGGTTATAAGGGACTATTTTATCAATACATAGATTTATCATATTTCAATTAATCATTTCTATACATCTTTCACTGTAAATTTATATTGACACTTTTTATTTAAGAATAAAATTTGGCAATTCTAAATATATATCTAAAATTTTTTTAAATCATTTTCATGTTTTTCGTATACTTTCAATCATTTTTCAAACGAAGTAGTAATGAGTGATCAATCTTTTAGTTAAAAAAATAGCCAAATATAAATTGATTTTTTTTAAAAAAAATCTACAAAGCTACTTTGTAAATTAAATGTATGTATAATTAAAGTTAAGTATCATAACCATATATTCTTATATTCACAATTATATCATCTTTAAGACCTTGCAATAATAATAATATAAGTGCTTAATTTGTGTATGTACATGTCAACATAAAAGTTATTTATAAGTAAAAGCAATATGTAATGGATTAGAAATTAATTTACATTTATTTTTTGTAGCCTAAGACTGAAGCGTTGCTTGCTGAAGTTGAAGTAACTAAAAATCAAATTAAAGGTGTCCTATACGAAATACATAAGTGGGTTAAACCAGAACAAGTAAGTTAATATAAAATTTCCATATTATGGAATTAATATTTATTACGCACTATAGTACATTTATTATAAATGCATGACTTGGACAGTGTCAACATTTCGAAGCTTAACATTCAAAACAAGTTGTTTTTTCTGAGACTCTCGATTCACACACACACACACACAAAAGACTAAAGAAACTTATTCGATTTTTTTGGCTACATTTATTTCAATGTCCTGCAAAATAATTTACAAATGAGATAAGTCTTCACTTATCATTTAAGATTATATTAATGAAGTTTCAAACAATGAGTTATCCAATAAATGAAATGAATGGGTTTTTTAAACCCAAAATTATATTTAAACTATTAACGTCGTAAGTATGTTTCACAGAAAATCATGTAAAAAACCATTAAAGAATTTTATTTGTATCAAATAACCATATAAAAGAAAATTGAAACTCAAAGAAATAAATTTTAAAGTAAATGTATTTATATTTATATATGCATATATATATTTTAACTTTTTACATTTAACATTACAGCATTTATACATTCAGTATTAGAGATTTATACTTCTTAAAGATCGTTACTAAATTTATTCAAATAATGATACAATTAATAACTGCAATAGAATCAGTAACATATACATATTGTCTCAAGGACAAATAAAATTTTCAGTTAAAATACTAAAAATAATATTAGCTATTCTTTGCTACCTATTGATACTAAACGCATTTGTTTATCTATATATATAAAGGAGAAAAGCGACTCACTGACTGACTGACTGACTGACTGACTAATCACGAAATCTCTGGAACTATTCAACCTACAGACTTGAAATTTGGTAGACATGTTCCTTTGATAGAGTAGACATCAGCTAAGAACGGATTTTCCGAAATTCGAAACGCAAGGGGCGCTACAGGGGGTTAAGGGCTTTAATAATAATTGTTTCCATGTTTAAACTACTCGATGTACAATCTTGAAATTGGGTAAGAGGATTCCTTTCAGAGAGTAGATATCCGCTACAAAATGAGTTTGGTGAAAATCGACCCCAAGTGGCGTTACAGGGGCTTAGGGGGCGTTATAGATAATTATTTCCATTTTTAAACTATTTGACGCACTGTCTTTAAATTTGATATATAGATTCCTTTCGTAGAATAATGATCAGTTACAAAACGGGTTTTGTGAAAACAGACTTCTAAGTGGCGTTGCGGGGGATTAAGGGGCGTAATAGATAAATATATTCGTTTTTAAACTACTTCACCTACCTGCTTGAAAATTGGTAGGTAAGTTTCTTTCCTGGAGTAAATTTCCGCTACAAAATGGGTTTTGGGAAAATTGACCCCCAAGGGATGTTGCGGGGGTGGGGGGTTTAAGGGGCGTTATAAATTCCTATTTTTAAGTTATTAGACGTACAGTCTTGAAACTTAGTAAGCAGATTCCTCTCATAGGGTAGAGATACGCTAAAAATGGGTTTCGTGAAAATTGCCCCCAAGTGGCGTTGAGGGGACTTAAGGGGCGTTATAGATAATTATTTCCATTTTTAAACTATGAGACGCACAGTCTTTATATTTGATAAAGAGATTTCTTTCATAGAGTAGAGATTAGCTATAAGAAGGTTTTGTGAAAACAGACCTCTAAGTGGCGTTGCAGGGGAATAAGTGGCGTAAGAGATAAATATTTTCGTTTTTAAACTATTTGACCTACCTGCTTGAAAATTGGTAGGAATGTTTCTTTCATGGAGTAAATATCCGCTACAAAACGGGTTTGGAGAAAATTGACCCCAAGGGGTGTTGCGGGGGGTTAAGGGCAGATATAAATAATTATTTCTTTTTTTAAACTATTAGACTCACAGTCTTGAAAATTGGTTAGCAGATTCCTCTCATAGGATAGAAATACACTGCAAAATGTGTTTTGTGAAAATCGACACCTAGGTGGTGTTGCGGGGGTTCAAGGGTCGTTATTGATAATTTTTTTGCATTTTTAATTAATTGGACGCACAGTCTTCAAATTTTGCTAAGCAGATTCCTTTCATAGAGTGCAATTCCCCTACAAAATGGGTTTTGTGAAAACAGACCCAGAAGTGGCGTTATAGACAATTATCCTCATTTTTAAACTGTTCGACGTACAGTCTTGAAATTTGATAAGCAGATTCCTTTCGTAAAGTAGAGAACCGCTACAAAATGGGTTTCGCGAATATCAACTACTAAGTTTAATTTCGGGAGATTAAGAGGCGTAATCGATAAATATTTCCATTTTTAAACTACTTGATCATCCTGCTTGAAAATTGGTAGGCATGTTTCTTTCATGAAATAGAGTTCCTCTAAGAAAGAGTAAAATGAAAATTGACCCCTAAAGATGTTTGCGAGGGGTCAAGAGGAGTTACAGAAAAAAATTCCTGTTTTTAATTGTTAGACCCATATACTTGAAATTTGTTAAGCATGTTTCTTTTGTTGAATAGGGATCCACTAAGAATAAATTTTAAGCAAATCAAGTTCTGGGGGTTGCAGGGGGTTACTGGGACGTATTGACAAAAAAAATTACTTTTTTCGAGCTACAATGACTATAATAATGAAATTTGGTTTGCATTTTTCTTTTGTTGAATTGAAATCCGCTAAGAGCGGTAATTTTGGAAAACGGCTCTCAACGGGATTACGGGGACATTGATAGGAAAACTTTTGTTTTTTTCTGTTAGATTTAGACTTGAAATTTGGCTTGTATGTTCAATTTACGGAGTAGAGATCCACCGAAAATTGGTTTTGCGGGAATCCACTTGGTTTTTGAGTTACGAAAGAGCAAACATCATTCTATGCTTCAATTTTACAGATTTTTAGAAAATACAAATTAGATGAGTTCTGCCCTTTTTTTTATCAACAGGTGACAGTTACAGGTATAAGTATATTTTTCAATTCAATCGAATTCTTAATGCTAGGACTTAGATATCAATAATTTATACATATATATAAGCAGTAAAAATTTATAAAACATCATGAAATACCCAGCGAAGCGGGCGAGTAACAGCTAGTTGCTAGATAAATCTATAGAAATAGCTACTTCCTCCGTTATGGTTTAATTTAATTTTTGGATTTTTATCTGGTAATGCTTTAAGCAGATGAACTACTTTCTGAAATATTTTATGGTATTGGATATCTTTTCTGTAGAGAAATCTAGTTTTCTCACTTGTGTAAGAAATAATTTAAGTTTATTTGTAAAAAAATGTTTTTGAAGAAGAGAAAGAGCGAAGCAGAACCAGAAAAAAATTCGTGGAATATATCGGCATTAAGCTAGCTCTGCAGCAGAGATAAACTCTTTTAAGTAAAGTAATTGAAAACCAGTTACAAAAACAATGCAGATTATTATTAGATAACAATTATGAGATAACAAATACATGACCACTTAGATCAGCGATAGCCAACCGGTGGTCCTTGAAAAAGTTTCGATAAGCCACCGAAAAATTGGGACATTATTTATATTTTTATCAAGATTCTGTTTCAAAAATGTCGAATAACAAAGCATATTATGAAATATGGATTATACCTTTTTTTAAAATTTTAGCAACCACTTTTAGCGAAATTCCTTCTGAGTTTAGCGAGTTTGTAGCAACTTTTGCCAGTGTATCTAGCAACATTTGAAAGTGGAAAATGACAACTACGTGGCATAACACTGTAGTTTATATTATATTCGTATTGTGTGTTAATGTTGTCTTGTGTTGTTCTTGCTTTTCGTAATGTTCCATTTCAGTGATATGGAAATATGGAGACTTAAATTAGTGACAATATATTTATAATGGTCCTCCATATAGTGGTCAATCTTATTAGAGATCCAAAGGCATAGCTTAACATTCGTTAATAAAAAATGAATTTTAATTTAAATATAAATTTATTCTAAGCTTTTAATTTAGTTGCCTTCAGAAATTAGATTCAATTCTTATTCAGTTTTTATGCGGTTTCATGTTTATTTGAACTCGTTGGCTTAATTCAAAATAAATTATCTTTTTATACTATTTTTATGTATGTTTTTGTAGAGCGTATCCACTGCATATCGACTCTTTAAATAAATAAAAATGTATATTGCTGGTCATTAAAATTACAACACCATTAAGAAGGGATAATAAAACGTCAAATTCGCGTGAAAGGAAGATCCTGGGATATGCATTGAAGTGCAAGTAAACAGCACAAGAGAGAGAAATGACGTCTCAAATTCTGTATAAAACGAAAGTTCCCATTCTGATATAGCAATGAAGATTGGTTGGTTGAGAGAAATGATTACCACACAGAACATGTCGGAATTCGATATCCAGTGTACGATTTATTGTTCTGCGATATTTCTACGCATTGGTTGGAATCTAGTGAATATCAATGGGTTCAAGAAGATAATGTTGATCACCATGAAGGATCTGAATAGTCTCCCTGCACTGATGCTTGGGGAAACAGACATGTTATCAGAACGATAAGGCAAGCTCGTACAACCAAATCATGGACCTTGAGTTTGGTACTGGGTTTGCTTACAACTGGCAAGTATTCACACGAAAAGTACGGTGACGTTTGGAACAGCACGAACTATCTGAAGGCAACAATAGGGATGTTCCCAGTGACAAGACTGGATACACTAGAGTGGCACTATATCGTCATTTCAGACGTCTTGGTTCTAAGGGTGAATCGGTCTTCGAAGCTTCAGCGCTTTTTCTTCGTGGGAGTGACTGGAGAGAAAGACATCCTGGTTCTAAGTGCAGCATTATGATGGACATATCCATGTCTGAAGGCACTGAGGAGAACTCACGTGGCTTAATTGCGCTCAATAACGTCATATGGAAGCTGCACTTGGTGTGATGGTGTATGGGTAGTCATTGAGTACAAGATACGAATATTTCTTGTTCGCGTCATCGGTAATCTTGTCGTAGTCTCCCACTACCCCTTTGCATATTATCTATGTTAGGATATGTAGGATTCATAATTAATGACTACTCAAATAATAAATCACTTATTTATTATTTCTTTAAGACAGAAATTCACAATTAATAATCAACTTTAAGAACAATAAATTATCATAGAGTATTATCAGAATTCAATTATGGACGACGGAATACTAACTGATATCACGAGGGGAATAACACGTACAATCAAACTACACATTTAAATCTAAACTACAAAAGTTACAGACCTGAAATCTTCTTCAGAAGGAACCTGGAAACTAGTAGAATTTATGAAGTGGCTATAATCTAGGATATCTTCAATAACTTCTGAACCGCCTTAATGAATCTTTTTCAATAATCTTCTTTCCTCTATCAAATTTCACTTCATTAAGCTAAACGCTTAAAAACACCTTCTTAGGCAACCACGTAGTTTACTTTTCAATCCCAAACACGGAGTTCTACTCTATCAAACCGCTTAGTCATCCTTATCTCTTCATTTCATTTCTCCCTTTTATATCTCTTTCGAACTCGCTAAACCCGAAACTATCTTATTTACATAAGTCACACTTTAAGCTCTCAGTGGGGATTGGTCAAAATAAATACAATTTAAAGTTTATAAGAGAAGGTTAGTGAAACGCGTAAGCACCCGTCACAATCTGAGTAGAGGTACATTTCTAAGATCTTAAAGCTGGTGGCCATGTGCAATCTTCGAGGCCTCGAAGACGGCATTTTTCAACAAAATAATGCAAGATTGCATAATACACCTTGCGTCCTGACCTATATCGAAACAGAGGGTGTTCGATTGTTACCCTGGCTAAGATACCTCGTTCTTCAGATATTTCGCCCACTGAAAACTTCTGGTCATGGATTGTTTAAAGCCTGAGAAGCTACCACTCGTTAGCCGCTACGTTTGATAAAGTGTGGTATAGATTAAAAGCAGCATAAAATGATTTCTTCATATCTTTCATTCAAGTCCTGTTTAACTAATGCCGAATCAAGTCAGAGCCATTTCAGCTGCAAGAGGTGCAATTGCACGTACCAACTTCTTATTCCCTATTCCACAAATTATCTATAAGTTTAATCATGTTTTCCTCTTACTATGCTGTATACGTGCGAAATGTTAAGTGTTATTATTTGCATTTCTTCCTGGTGTTGTAATTCTGACCGTAGTGTGTGTATATATATATAAAGTATTCATGTATTTATTCACATTTTGCAGGTTCAGACTAATATTATTTTAATACTGGATAAAGCGTACATACTGCCACAACCTTTTGGAGTAGTGCTTATTATCGGAGCATGGAATTATCCTTTCCTCCTTATCAGCGCTCCTCTTCTTGGTGCTATAGCTGCTGGTAATTGCGTTATCATCAAGCCTTCAGAGAAAGCTCCCGAGACATCCAAAGTTCTAAAGAAACTCATTCCTCAATACTTACACAAGGTAATTAAATGATTACGAATAATTTAGTACTCAACGTTGCATGAAATAAAAGAGTAGGGATAATCATTTAGTATCAAATTCTGATAGAAAAGTATCAGAATATAAGAGCTTAAAAGAATACAATCATCGAATGTATCACATGAACACTTTGTAAACAAGGTCCTGCCTTTTATATTTTGATGTATCAAATTTCATTATTTTTCTGCCTTTTGCTCGAAATGGGTTGAAAAGATAGCTTTTACTATATATATCACATGCCACAAAAACACGCAAAATTCAATTTTCTGGATTTTCCTGGTACTTATTTTCTGCTTAACAAATGAATATTTTTCCGCACAATTTACTCTAACGCTTCGCTAATGAGGATAATGTCTAGTTATAATGTAGCACTGATTTCGTTTACTGCCTGTATATGAAAGATGATTCCCGATTTGAAAGATCTTGATTTGAAATTTCTTTTGAAGCAAAATAGTTTTTCGAGATTTGTATTTGAAATGTACTTGAATAATTAAAATAATTTTATGCGCAAGGTCGGATTTTTACATTTCATATGTTTTAATCAAACTTATTCAAAACATATCTTCATCATAATATTATGTCCTATAAATAAGTCTTTTAACCATTATCAGACTTCAGATTTTTTTTTTTTTTTGGTATTACTGATGAAAGAAAAAAATTAAATAAAAAATTAATTTTTATGTTAGGTACTATCACAAAGGGAATGAAATTCAGATATTTGCAGCTTTTTTGCCGTAAAAAGTCAAAGTATGAGAAATGATCAGAATAAAAGATTACAAGCCGCAGCATTTGAAAACTACACATTGTGGAGAAATTTTATTTTCGCAGAGTTTTGACAAATGGCGCTACTTGTCATGCAGCTGATTTGCGGGTAGGTAGTGAAAGTTCCCGGAACGTTAAGGATGATTGAAAAGGCAAAAGCTTAGGAAATTGGTCCCGTTTGGAAATGCGAGCCGTGATTCGATTTTTATGGGCAAAGAATGAGTCCCCGCATCTGAGAGAGCAGAGCAGAATAAACAGACAACATGTAGAGAAATGATGTCACTCTTTTCAATCAGACAGACAGGATGTCGAAAACCGCAATATGGTTGGAAGCGGCTGGCCAAGTTCTTCAACGGCAGAAATCAACACAGCACGTATTGAAGAAATGATTCAAAATGATCAACGGGTAACTCTGAGTGAAATCTCGTCAGTGAGTAAGTGAGTGAATATTTACGTCGCACTGTTCAGCTACACGAGGGCTTTTGGCGACGGTCCGCGTAATTTTGAACCATGGTCAAGTGACGCGGACGACACCTGAGCTAGCACCCCATCTCCTAATTATCACACCACACCAACGGGAGGACGTTTGAGCTCTCGACAGATTTAACGTATATCGCGCCCCTACACGGAGGGTCTTCAGTGGTAGAAATCTCATCAGAGCTGGGACTGAGCTATGGTAGCGTGCAGCATAACATTTCCGATGTGCTGCGATATTCCAAGACAGTGCTGTGAAAACATACGCCGAGGCCTAGTTCAATGTGAACAGAGACCTGATTTCTACCAAGACGGGTCAAACAAGTTGGTTCTGCGTTCTGATTAATGCTTAGATAGACTTGGTGATTATGTTGAAATGCGATAGGCACGTATGCCCTTAATTCCCCTTTTGTATTTTCTATCTATTGTTAACAAATATACGACTTGTAACCTTTTTCTGATCAATCCTCATAATTTTTTTAAAAAGAAAAACGGGTATTTCGTACTTTTGACATTTATTGCGTTGGAAGGATACATACTAAATAATTAAAAGAAAAAAGCATTAAGTACATTTAACAGCTTCTTAAGAATAAAAAAATTTTAAAAAGTCTACTGCCGAAGTTGTACTGTACGATAAACCATAAGGCGGGAAAAAAGCTTAGATCGGACGGATTCGATGCTGCTGGGATTATGAAATGTTGTAATGCTATATCGAACTACTCACTACTCAGTTCTCCTTTATCAATAAACATCGTTTTTGGTTATTTATATGGTAAGAAAATAATTTTATATTTAATCTAAAACCATCTAACCAAAATTAAGTCTTCCCATTTTGTCGAAAATTCAACCCATTGTGGCAGTGTTAAATTTTGAAATAATTTTTTTTTAAATTATTTTTTTCCTAATCTTTATACTATCGAATATCTTTTCCGTATAGCTAGGCTCCAATTAATAATATTTTGTTTTCATAATATTACCACGGCCCAATTTACTAGGTCAGGGGTGGCAACCTTTATGGATCAACGTGCCATTTTTTCTAATGAAATGTTTAATAAGGTATAAACGTTCCTTCAAATAATTTTAACTTGGGATTCTTTATTTACAACGAAAAATACATTTTGCCCTGTAAAGCAGTAAATTTTCGAGTGAAATGTGTAGTTCAAATTAAGCTAACATTAGTGTGACTTCAGTTGTTGCAGATTAGATGGCAAACAACTTATATTAGGATTGTAAGATGTTACTTTTAGTAGAAGGCATGCTGAATTGGTGTCATCTGCCAAACGGTTTCTAAGGTAGTGTTTAATATTATTCATCTCTGAAAATAATGACTCACAAGCATAGGTAGATGAAAATATGGTTAAAATGGCATAAGCCAGCTTCTTTAAGTAATTAAATGTGTCTGAAATCCAATTCCCACCACCCCGCAACCAATCACTCACGTTTGTTTGTATTACTTCATAGTGAACTTTGTTATTTTGTACGGTGGAGTGCCCAGAATATTGTGTAGCGGGCCATCAGTGGCCCGCGTACCATTGGTTTGCCCTCCCTGTACTAGGTAGTAAGGAAGTTTACCAACACAAATATCAATGAATGAATTGATATCAATAAGGATTGAATGATCGTAATTTGTAAATATGAGGTCCATTTGAAACAGGCATAGTACTTTAATTATAAACTATTCAAAATAAATATAATATACTCAAAAGAACAACATAATTTCATTATGAGAAATTCTCTGTTGTAAAATCAATTGCAAATATTTTAATTTGGATAGGACTGCTTTCACGTTGTTACTGGTGGTATTCCAGAAACGACAGCTCTTTTGAACGAGAGGTTTGATTATATTTTCTATACGGGTTCACCTGCCATCGGACAAAAGATAAGAGAAGCCTCTAACAAATACCTAACCCCTGTTACCTTGGAGCTTGGAGGGAAAAGGTAAGCCAAATAATTTATATATATATTTTATGTTAATCATTAATCTCATTTTAAACTAATTATAGTTTTATGATATAATAATGATATTTTTTCAACATAAAATGTATTAACAAGTATATTAACAATCCTAAACAAACTTATTTTGTGGTAACAGAACAGCTACCATGGATTCTTCTGACTGTTTTTCATAAGCTGCGTTTTAATTCTTATTTTTTCAATGTCATGTTTCTGTGAGTTCTTTGCAATTATCAGAATTTTTAGAAATTTCTAATATTTATGTAATGTATATCTTGAAAATACCCATGTGTAATATATATATTATTCCAAAGAATTTTAAAAAATTAAACATTTTTAACTAACTTTTTTTGTAACTCTTTTACTATCGCCCCTCAAACGAGCTTCATAAAATATTCTATCACATTTTTTCATTTTCGTTATCCCGAAATCATTTTCAATAAAAGTTTTGGTAATATTCTAAATAAATGTGAAGAATTTGAAAATATTAATTACAAATTTCTATTTTTAATACACTCAATGCGAATTATTTTTAAATATTTGTTTTTACAAGTATATAGTGGTTTAATTTAAAATATAACCAATAATATACTATATTCCTAGAAATTTCTTGCTTTCCCTATGGTCCAGAGTATTGGCAAATTCAGGTGAAGGTTGGCTGGCTGAAAAACTTTGTTTAAACCTGCAATCCTGGTTCCTAAGACTAGGAGTTTGCTCTAGTACTACTGTGGCTAAGACTATTCTGTCATGACTATAGTTATCTTAGGTTTATAACTATTTTTGTATATTTTTGTAATTCACATATATATGGATATATATTTACACTGAATGGCTAAATTACTATAATACTTGACACTTATTTGGAGATCAGCCATAGTTTCATGTTTTTGCTATTATAGAGCGAGATGGTAATTAAAAGAGAATGTAGAAATAGAGAAGCATCAATTTTACTGTGTTGCATGTGAAGAGTTGAGGGGGGGGAAGGGATTCAAGTAAGTTTTAATACAAGATAATTGTAGGTGTTCGAAGTGTCAGAACTAGTATCAGCAAAACTGCTGCTCTTGTGAAATGTTCGAGAGCAGCAGTTATTAACGTTTTCAAAAAAGGAATTACCAACCAAAAAAAACCGGGTCTCTACCACAGGATAGTGGCCTTCTCAGGCTACTGAATGCTCACTCGGAAAAAAGAATTACAGAAGTCCAATCCAACAAAAGAACAACCGTACATCCAACTCGGGGAATCGTGATTAAGGAGCAATTGCGAGCGTCTCAGAGAATGAACGGTTTGCCGGACATAACACCGTATAGAATATGGTAGCCAACGACTTGTTCGAGAGTATCTACTGTTGGTCTTGAGCAAGAGCTGGCATCCCCAGTTCCCAAAGGACCACAAGGAATGGACAGTAGATGACAGGAAAAGGACCATGTGGTCTGATTAATCACATTTTAAATTTCAGTAAGCAGATGGCAGGTTGCGAACATGGAAAAATAAAATGAAGGTGCGAGCCCCACCTGCATTGCCAGAACTCTTCAAGCTGGTGGCTGCAATATTATTGTTTGAGGCATGTTTTCTTGGTATTGAGTGCGTGCTTTGATTCGAATGGAAGAACGTATGAATGTCCACGTGTATTTAAATGTTATTACAAATGATGTACATCCCGTAATGTTAATACCGAGGATGGATACTTTTGGCAGGACAATATTTCCCATCGTACTACTGGTATTGTCCGTAGATGGTTCGAAGAGTCCACCAGAGACTTTACCTTGCTTAATTGACTTGCACAATCAGCAAATCTCAATCCAATTGAGAATATGTTGTATGAGATCAAATGGGGCACCAGGCAGCTAGATCCAGTACCCTCCAATCTAAATGCATTGAAAAGTGCATTTCATTGAATAGGATATCAGATTCCTCATACCACCTACTAACATTTCATAGAGCTCATGCGTAAAACAATCGATGCAGTATTAAGGGCAAAAGAGTGTCCGATATTATACTAAAGGGATGGTCACAGTAAATTGGCTACTCAGTGCAAATGTGTGTGCATTACTATGGGTCGAAGAAATTTTCCTCCCTTTTTCGATCGCTGTACCTTACAAAGGTTGCCTTTTGCCTATCAATTAAAAAGTCTAATAAAAAAAGTTTCAGATCAAAAACTATTTTTCGCTCATGCATTGGAAGTAAAATTTTGAAAAATAGAAAATATTTGCTATATTTTTTTGTCAATTTTTTAAATTTACTAATGTTTTAAAGCTACTGTTCTAAATGTGAAGTTTAGAATATAAGAAGAGGGGAGAAATTTAAACTTATAAATTCAAAATATTTATTGTTAGTGCAAAAATTTTGGAAAATTGCTCAGAAATCTGACTTAAAAGTACATTATTTGAATAAAAGTATCGGATAATTTTGTAATTAGATATGCTTCATAATAGGCCCCCTATAGTTTTAAAAACATATGAAATGTACGCTATGGTTACCATTTATTAAGTTCAGTAATAAAAGTGAAAATAAGAAATATTTCTTATTTTCACAAATTTTTATATATATAAGCATTTTTCATATTTAGCTTTAACAGTAAATATTTAGAATTTACAAGTTAAAAATTTCCCCTCGCTTTTCGTATCCTAAGCAACACATTTGGAACATTAATATTAAGACATTAGTAAGTTAAATAGTAAAAAAAAATTGACAAAAATATAGCGAAAACTTTTTTTTCTAAAACTTTAAAAGTGATTACATGAGCAAAAAATATTTTTTTTATTTAATCCCCCCTCCTTCTTTTCACTTCGGCTGAAGACAACCTTCCTAGTAGGACCTAAGAACGGTAAAAAAATAATGAAAAAAAATCAACTCACCCTGATATATATTATACAATTAGCTGCTTATATTACTTTTTTTCGTCACTATGTAATATTTAAATTAAACTCAATGTTAGCTTTAAATTGAAAATTTTGTCCTGTGTAATGATAGAATGCTAATGAGCAAAAACAGCAACAATCAATTCTTAAACTCCCTGAGAAATAAGCAGTATAAAGCAACAATGGTATTTTTTTACGCCTTTTTTTCCCCTCATTTTATGAAGAAACTTTATTATTATTATTATTTAAATACTTGAAAGAGAGACTCTATATTCTGTTTCATTGCATTTATACTAGAAATATATATACTATTTATACAAGAAATACTTCAGAGACTATTTTGCAAAAAACTGTTAACTATCTTTTTCTATTTAGTCCAGTATACATAGATGATGAGGTAAACATGGAACTCGCTGTTAGACGAGTGGTTTGGGGGAAAATGTTAAATTTAGGACAGACTTGCGTTGCTCCTGACTATGTTCTTTGCTCAAAAAAGACAGAAACTATATTTATTGAAATGGCCAAGAAGACACTGTTAGAATTCTTTGGTGACGATCCAGAATCTTCCCCAGACTTAGCAAGAGTAGTTAACGACGATCATTTTCAGTAAGAACCATTTCCATATTTTTACTTGATTAGTTACTTGTATCTCTTCCATATCATTGTCTGCAATCATATTTATATAACTAATATGTTTGTTACATTTGCAGGATTAATGAATTCATTAATATTATCCTACAATTGATATTCTTGATTGATCAATCTTCCCCCTCGTTATATTTTATTTGATTGTGTGTGACAATATCATATTTTATATATTAATACCCCAGGTCTGTGGGCTGTTTAGCAGGACTGATACACAAGAAATTTGTGGTGGCTCAAAGTCCTCATGTTGGTGGAGTGTAAAAGTTTGGAAAATGGGTGCCAGTTCAAGTGCCGTTTTCATCACTTGACCGACCATAAAGTAAAATTTCAATGTCCGTTACCAATAGCTCTTATATTGCTTTAAAGTGAAGTAATAACAATCAAGCAATTTAGCTCTTTTGGATATAGTTATAAAAGATTTTTTGTATAAGAATTTGAGATAATACAGACCTGTATTAAAATTTTATTTTGTAGATTAACTTTATATTGTCTGGTCTCTATTTGTTACGAGTTTTAGGAGAAAAAATATTCAAAATAAAGAACTTTCGATGCCGGAAAAGTTTTAAAGAGGAATAAAAAAAAATGCACATTGCTTAAAATGTAATTATTGATTTCTTTCATTAATTGTATATTATGTATAAAACCGACTGATTATGTATACATGTGTACTCTTTCTGGTAAATAATGGCGTTTTAATTAGGATCCACCCTACGCAAAATTATCATTATAAATTATTATCATGAAAATCACTGTAAGCAGATTTATAATCGCATATTTATTATATCCGAGTTCTTTTTTTTTATTTCATGGTTCATTATAAGTAGTAATTTGGAACCAAAAATATATTGATCTTCAAATAACAGATATGCCGTAATTTTCAAATCCATCCAGTCGGGAAGGGAAAAAAAGGAACGAGCGTTACAGTAGTCGCATACGATGTGTAACATCTGACATGTTATCGTGGTAAATTCGCCCCCAATAGCAACTTAAATCCTAAAAAAAAAATGAATCAAGTATGATTGGAAATAATTTTCTATGGAATAATTATATCTTTAATGAAAATTTTATTTAATTAACCCAAGGAGTAATGCAATTTTTTATCAAAAATAATAATTCTTGTTCGATTTGGGGAAGAGCGGTAATGATATTTTATGATAAATAAAATATGACACATATACTTGTGTTTTCAAAGTATTTAAAACCGTTGAAAAATAGCGTCAATAACAGTACCATTGTTAGTTGTCGAAACATTTCGATTTGTGTTCATTTCGAGCTTGAGTTCATCATTCAAAAAAACTATGAGTCGCTCGGCTTCTAGCAAACTGAAGTTAACTTTAAAATCACCACTCAAAATCATGGGAAGCGAGTGATAGTTTTTTTAAAAAAAGAGCAGAACCACCTTCGGTATATGGTAAAAGTAAAAAATGCAGGAAATCTTTAATTTTTTGAACCGTTTGATTCGGAGAAATGTATACGACCACCGAAATCCCTGTTTGTCCATTTTCAAATAAGCATTCCGGCGCACATATGTCCCCAATATCTTGACTAACAATATCCAGTCTACTTGTTTGACGATAAGTAATATCCATATGTCGAGCCACAACATGCGAGTTGTTGTTCTGTTTACGATAGATCGCAGCACCAGCTGCTCTGTGGCCCGGTCGTTTAAATTGTACGCAGCAATCGAAGTCAGGTATCGAACCACGTTCGTCATTGTCTAACCACCTCTCTGCCTAAAAGACTTAGCTTCTTCTCTGATCCTAAAGTGAGGAAACAAAAACAAAGATCCCATGGCCTAGACAGGAAGGGGTGGGGGATGGGAGCGGAGCCCCTCCCGAATGGAGGAGAAAAAACAGAACTTCACTGAATAGTGCGCACCTCCCCAACTTCCTGTTACGCATTTCCGTCCCTTTTCACGAAATCATTCCCACAAATCTCCAGCAATCGAGAGGAAAGATGTTACACATCAAAAACCTCTTTCCAATATATTCTTAAATATATCTTCAGGTTTTTTATGTCAAAGAGTTGCTACATTGTTATTAAAAATAATTTTTTCCAATATGAAAAAAAAAAAATTCAATGATGGGAGAAATCCCCCCCCCCCCGATAAACATAAGAAACTTACTATAATCATAACTAAGTGAGTTCGAAATATTCAATTCATAGAAACGTTACATTAAAATAGCTCAATACAGGGACAAGAATTCTTACAGGGACAGGGTATTCTAATTTATTACTTTGTAGAGATGTGATTTGCTTTAATAGTATATTTGTTTTAAATGTGTAACTAAGCAAAAAAAAAATTATGAATAGGCTAATCAGTTTCTCATAGATTTATTATTCCATACCGTAATATATTTTCTTTAAAATATATTTACTATAATCACTATTTCTGTATTTCTAGACGAATAGTGAAATTCCTAAGTTGTGGGAAAATAGCAGTTGGAGGTGATTACGATGCCAAAGAAAGATATATTGCCCCAACTATTTTAATAGATGTCAAGGAAACGGACTCAGTAATGCAGGAAGAGGTAAAAGAATTTTTCAATCTATCTCTTACAAAAATTTGCTACAATTTCAGTGACGAGAAGGATGAAAGATAAAATATTTATTAAATTTAAGAACATAATACACATCTTAGGTGCACATAGCATGTTCAACATGCTATGTAATATATTAATAAAAGAATCTTAAGTTTCAAAGATAATTTATATGAGAAATTCAAATAATTCTTCATGGATTATACCGGAACTTTCCGTTATTGAAAAGCAATTAAGTGGTAATTGCAATTGAAATGCTAAGATATTTTAAAACAACAACAAAATGTAAAATACATATTATATTTTCCCCGTTGTGTAAGAAATATTTTTACAATAAAAAGGTCACTTGAGGAGGATATGAAGACCAAAAATTCATAAAGGGAAACAAACCCGATGTTGCTTAATGTATTTCATTACTAAAAGATGTATGATGCACAGTAAAAACATAGATTGAATTGTGGTGATAGAAATTTTCTTGATAATTTAGTTAACGAAGTCTGTTTCCAAATGTAATAATTATTGTTAATTTTCTTTCCCAAAAAAATGATAAAATTTTTGCCTGCCGTATTTAGCATAATTTTTCCCCATTATGCGAAAAAATCATGGGAAGCGAGTGATAGTTTTATTTAAAAGAGCAGAACCACCTTTGGTATATGGTAAAAGTAAAAAATGCAGGAAATCTTCAATTTTTTGAACCGTTTGATTCGGAGAAATGTATTTGACCACCGAAATCACTGTTTGTCCATTTTCAAATAAGCATTTTGCCGCACATATGTCCCCAATATCTTGACTAACAATGCCCAGTGCACTTGTTTGACGATAAGTAATATCCATATGTCGAGCCACAACATGTGAGTTGTTCTGTCTACGATAGATCGCAACACCAGCTGCTCTGTGGTCCGGTCGTTTAAATTGTATGCAGCAATCGAAGTCAGGTATCGAAACACGTTCGTCATTGTCTAACCACGTCTCTGCCTAAAGGACTTAGCTTCTTCTCTGATCCTAAAGTGAGAAAACAAAAACAAAGATCCCACGGCCTAGACCGCAGGGGGTGGGGGATGGGGGATGGGGGCGGAGCCCCTCCTGAATGAAGGTGAAAAAGCAGAACTTCACTGAATAGTGCGCGCTTCCCCAACTTCCTGTTACGCATTTCCGTCCCTTTTCACGAAATCACTCCCACAAATCTCCAGCAATCGAGAGGAAAGATGTTACACATCAAAAATACCAGATTTAAAATCACAGTAATAAAAATATCAAAATCATTAATAAAATGGATAAAATCTAGAGATGCATTACGACTAAAAAAAAGCAATACAATTATAATTACAGAAAAAAATTATTTGTATGAATCTGATAACAATTTAGACAATTATGGGGGAAATAACGAAAAATATGCAGGGAAAAAAGTTAAAGAAATTATATAAAAATAATTTGAAGGTCATGATTCTATTAAAGTGTGCTTTGTGATATTTGAAATCTGCTATTTATAAATGCAAAATTTACAATTTTCTTAAAAATTTTCTCGTTGTGATATAAATAATAATATAAAAACCATATATATATATAAGTATCTTCAACGGTATTTAATTTAAAAAGTACTGTAAAAATAAATTATTTTAAAATTTTAATCCGCGAACTGTATTTCCTTACTTTTAAACAATAATTTTATCTTAGATTTTCGGACCTATATTGCCGATCATCACAGTAAATAGTCCTGAGGAAGCAATAGAATTTATCAACAAAAGGTAATGTTTACAAATTTCTTTAATAAATATTTTACTTATACGTAGCATACGTTTTATTTAAACGTGGAAATAATTGTAAATTCCATTATATTTAACAAGATATTAAATTATTTTTTTGAATAAAAGACTTTTCGTTGGTTCATTTGTCCAAAATATTTTTTGTCTGCATGTTATATGTATACTAGTTCTAAACAAGTCTACAGACAGTTAGTTCTACAGACATTCTAGTCTACAAACAGTTCTAAATTTTACATAATTTTATTATCAAGTATGATTTACAATAAAGCATTTGACTTATTGCACAAAAAAATCCACTTTTTTTATAAAAAAAAAAAAAAAATCACAGCATTTTTCAATGGGAAAAAAATTGAATAAATTGGTCTTTATAACTAAAGTATCGGTTCCTATATGAAATACATCGGTTGTACCGACTTTCCATGCAAAATTCCTAAAAAAATAAGAAGAATAAATCTTAAATCGAAATAAGAATAAATTTCCATGAATAAACTCTTGTTCCAGTTCATTTAAGGACCTGTGAGACGTACTTAAGATAACCGCCAAAAGTATAGAACTCTTTAAAATGCTACAGCGGATTAAATACCAGAAATCTAATTGACTTTTTAAATCTGCCAAGGCCTTGATCTGAAAGATTTTCATCAAGAAACCTATCTTGGTGAGGTTGTGCATCATCATGCATTAAGGTGAATTCATCACCAATAGTATCATCATACAAAGTGGTACTTGAAAGGGGGGAAATGTGTGAGGAGACTCGTCCCTATATTACGAGTATCAACAATCAGAGAACTCTTCCATAGAGCTCATGTAGCTCAGTCTGATTACCCAAGTGGATTCCTTCCCCATCCACGATTCTATCTTCTCTATAATAGTGTACTTCAATTTTATCAGATAGGTAATATTTGGTGCTTTTTTTACCTCTAGAACGGCATACGATCTGAATCATTCGTCAAAATAAATCGAGACTTGTTTGTGAAACGTATAGAAACCAATTGCAGTCTGACCCAGTAAAGGGCTTCCTTGTCCAACGTCAACGAATACTTCCGTGTTATTGATTAGGGGGAACACACATAAAGGAGCACTTTTCTTAGAAGTTACATTGTGAATCCTGTATTGTGTAAAGAGAGACATCTGTTCACTCTGTCTCTGATGCGGCACATCAATCTGAAATGAACCTGGGCACAATTTTGTTTTTTCCTTGCAGCTGAAAGTGCTGGAAAACGATTTTACGTAGATTACCTTAAACTATAGGGAGAGTAGTAACAAGTCTTCATTATGCTGAATTTTTGGATTTAAATTTTTTCCAGAGACACATTAAGACAGTTAACATCATAAGCTCGTAATTAAATTCCATTTCCCTCTACCATATTTCTCGCCATTTTAGAAAATTGAATAGACAACATTTTTTAAACAACAACAAATTGCACTACAAAATCTTAGCATCAGAAAATCAAAGATCAATGAATATAAAAAATAATTCTTCTCAAATTTTAAGTGCAGGATTTTCGCAGTTTTTACTAAATGGCTATATAAGTGTAATTTTTAAAAAAAATTGAGGAGATATGATTGTTTCATACGATTTAGTTAAAATTACTTTAAGAACAACATTTTTTACCTTTATTCTACATTCTTTTCATGGCGGGCGTTAAAAGATTTTTGTACCTTAACTTTTAGAGACCAGTGTAGTGTGTGTGTATTTGTGTGTGTTGTGAAGCATCTTCACTTTAATACAGTATATATAATAAAAGGTAAAACATCAATAATTGTTTAATTTTTTTCTACATTTATTGAATTTCTATCAATTATACAAACGAAGCACCAACGTTTTTTATAATCTTTAGCAGTCAATATTTTAATTATGATTAAAACTGAATTTCTATTTGAAATTCCTTTACGGTTTGGATATGCTTTCTTAACAAAATACCATACTTTCAGGGAGAAACCTTTGACTTTGTACGTATTTACCACAAATAAAAGACTTTTAAAACTATTTGAAAAATCTACGTCAAGTGGAAGTTTGTGCGTGAATGATACTATGGTTCACCTTTCAGGTAAGTAAAATCGTTTTTCTTCAAAACTTTTATTTTTGTTTTATACATTACTTTTCCTCCAATTCGTAAAAAACAATAACTATAAAGTATTGTTACTTAATAAATATATATTCATAGCTTTCTTTTCATATTAAAGTTCGATATGTATCATAACCTGAAGCCTCTAATATAAAGCAAGAACATTCTTAAGGGAAGTATATAATTGAAATGCATTACTTTAACACGCACATTGAAAGTTAATTGAGAAAAAAAACGAAAATAATTTTGATACTTACTTGCGCCATCTAGCCGCAGTCCCAGGAAATTTTTATTCTTATTTATTTATTAGTCTGTATTGCTAGAAAGCATTTAATTTTCGAATGTCATTTATATCATTGGAAAAAACTATAAATTATTTCAATCTCTTCTGGATTGTCTTTTCATACATAGATAATATTCTGCTTCAATAAGAATTTTTTTTTAAAATTTTTTTTTAAATATGAAGAAATATTTCACAAAATTAATTTTGAATTACTTATATATATAAAAATATTTTTTATTCCAAGCAATCTATAATATTTATAAAAAAAATGCTGTTTTAAAAGAAAAGCAAAATCCAAAATCTGATAACCTGCAAACTACTCAGTGTTTTTAAATACAAGAAATGTAAACATGTGTTTCTATCATTTATTATTTTTTGTTAAATTTGAGAATATTGCATGATTAGCAAAAATAAATAAACATTAATAAATAATAATAAAAACTTGTTTTACATTGTTATTCCTTCAAATATTTTTTATTTGCAGTTTCATTTCGAAAAAAACGTTTACAAATGTGATTTTTAATGCCTATTTCTAGAACTGGGTTCTCTTTAATTGCTTAAAAATTTACCTTCGATATGAATCTGTAGAAAAATGTATAGAATTTGTAGGAATACGTGAATTCTTAGAATGTATTCTGTATTGAGATTTTTTTTTAATGAATGAAAATAAACTATTGTATTTAATTTGTTGGTTTAAATTGTATTTTGAATTACATATATACAAAACTGACACACTTTCAGCTTTTTCCTCTATGAAAAGAATTTTATTAGGATATTAAACTATTATAGTTATGTAATTACGATAAATGAATATGATCTGAATGAATATTAGATTAAAATAAATTAGAAATTAATACTTGTTAAATTAATGCTTAATAATTTGTTGCAGTGGATACTTTACCCTTTGGAGGAGTTGGAATGAGTGGTATGGGGAAGTATCAAGGAAAGTTTTCATTTGATATTTTCTCCCACAAGCGCTCTGTGTTGGTGAGGTCGTTGAATGTTCTTGGAGAATATTTGGGAAAGTAATAATTACTTTGATATTTTTCTTAAAATAATCAATATTTATTACAATGATGTTGTGTTGTGTCCACAGTTAATTTTATAATTATACATCTCCACGTTTTTTGTTCTAAAAAAGTTTTTCAGAGTTGGCAACGTGTAAGTACTTAACAAATGAAAATGGGCTAAATTCATGACGACCGCATGATAAATACAATCACGTGTTCTACGTTGAGCTCAAAACATACTAGCATTAGATTTGTACTTATTGTTCTTCTTGTAAAAATTTGGATAAAATTTCTATAATTGGGTAAAGATATTCAAGCGTCAAAATTTTTTAAACAGTTTCTCCCTCTATATAAAAAAAGTTTTTTGTGATGCTGTAATAAATTTATTTATACATAACTACAGTTTGGACAAATTTAAATAGAACTATAGAATACATGTAAATTAAAGTTTTACAATTCGAACAATGAGTATGAACAGTTGCATAATTTGTACCATGGAGGGTGATTTACCTTTGGGTAGGCAGGGGGTAGATATATATATATATACTAGCTGACCCTGCCCGGCGTTGCACGGGCTTTTACCGAGGGTATAACTTAATCCCCATGCTAATTTACTCCTTTCTTTCTGACGCCAGCATTTTTGTGTGGGTGTGACGCGTACGATGTGAGTGCATGGCCCGTGAGTGCGTGTCATGGCTTTCTCGTTTAACATTTTCCCTTCTCTTCACAAAATCAGCACTTCCAATATTATTTCTCGAAATTACTTTTACTTCTTTGTTTCTTTCCTCTCCGCTTAGCCCGGCTTTGCACGGGCTTTTACCAGTGAATAACTTAATCCCCATGGGAATTTCCTGTTTCCCTGAAGACGATAGCACGTATGTGTGTGTATGTGCGATGTGAGTGATTTCTTTAACTATGACATTAAAACTCCCTTTTTCGAAATTTGTTCTTGCGTTGGTGTGGTGTGGTACTTAGGAGAGGTGGGTAAAAGCTTAGGTGTCGTCCTCGTCACTTGACCATGGTTGAAAATTTCGAGGTCCGTCGCCTAAAACCCTCGAATAGGCGAACAGTGCGAATTTATAAATCACTCACTCACTTTTCAATTCTTTCGTTGCAATTTTTTAGTCCCCGGATACGAAAATGTAGCCTTTTTAAAAATAGTTGTATGTTGAAAAAAAAACAGAAAAGTAGAAATTTTTCAAATTACAAAATTTTACTACTATTTTAAATCTTGAAGTAAAATTGTGAGGATATTTTGAAATGTTCGACACACGGGGGAAAAGTTTCATGCAAATATCTTTATAAAAGAAGAAATTATTAAATGATTGTTTTAAGTATTTTGAGTGTTTTGTTAAAATTTGTTCAAAAACGTTTTTTTGGCTTTTTATTTTTTAAATCACTGATTCTAAAAGTTTTAAAAATCATTTTTATTTAAACGCAACGATTTTGATTCATTTTAGAAAAAAATCATAAAATATGCAAAATATCATTGTTTTGTAAAAAAAAAAAGTTTTTTTTTTTTTTAAATTCTTAAAAAAGAAGATAATTTTCGGCATTTTATTTTTTTTAATCACTGATTCTAAATGATCAATGAACTTTTTAAAAATCATTTTCATTTAAATTCATCTATATTTATTCATTTTAGAAGAAATCATAAAATACAAAACAAAATTAATTAATTATTTTATACTAATATTGATTAAAAATATTCATTTAGCAATTACTTGTGACATGCCAATTTAGTGATTTTTGATATATTAATAACACGCAATTAATAATGAAGAATTTTTTATTTGAACATAGCTTTTATTTTTTTTTCTAAGGAAGTTATGCTTATTTAAGTGAATAATTCAAAAAAAAAATTTCGAAATGGGCAAATTTTCCGTTTTTATTATGAAATTATATGTCAAAAAAAGATTTATACATTAGGCATTATTTTGAAGTAAACTATAAGTTTTATGAAAGAGAACAAAGCTATTTTGATACTGATAAATATTTTAAATGAGTCTCAGAAATGTATTGAATACATTTTGTCATCTTAATCTAACATCTATAATGATTTAATTTTGAAAATTATCTAAAGAAAAAATGACGAAAATTGAAGCAAAAATAACTTTTTCACTCGCATTTTTTTTACTTGCCAAATTTACTGATTTCCCCCTGTTTAAGGCAGAACTTTTTAGTGTAACCCTTGAGTTAGATGCGGTCGACGGTGAAATAGTTCAAAGGTCTTTGGCGCAAAACTATTTTTCGACGCCAAGGTTTGGCTAAATGTAAAATCGCATATTATTTATTAATTTTTTTTATTTTCACGGCATAATGTTTAAGTTAATACTTTAAACTTCACAAATCAATTGCAAAAATAAAGTACTTTCAAATAAAAAATGTACAAAAAATACTGTTTAAATTATTTTTTGCAAAAACGGTTTTTTACGAAAATCACAAAAAAAAAATTTAAAATCTGTAATTTTTAAGCAATTTTTTCAATATTCGTACAAATTACAGATAATATTCTTTCACACATGGAAAAAAAGTTTCGTGTGATTACCTTCATAAATGACAAAGTTATTTAATGTTTAGTAAAAATTTGGACTGATTTTTAAAAATTCTTAAAAAAACTTTTCGGAATTTTATTTTTTAAATGACTGGATCTAAATGAGAAAGGCTTGAAGTTATTTAGTGTAGAATATCGTTTTAATAACACGAAAAAAAAATTCATACGCAACAATTTAGAAATAATTTGCATAAAAACGCATCAATTTTAACCCTTTTTTAAAAAATTCTTAAAAAATAGAAAATATCATTATTTTTCAAAAAATATTACACCGTATTGTAGCTAAATAAATGATCTTTCCGATTCTGTAATTATTTTTTGTCTAATTCCAACAGTAAAAATTGGATGGCAATTTTAAGATGGTAGAAAACGTCGGTATATCACGTATACTGAGATGGGCACAGTAGGCCTTGGCCCTCATGGGCTGTTGCGCCACTGAGTTTGAGAGAGAAAACGTCGGATCACCGCTCGGCCGAAACGGAACGGAAGAGTTGCCAAGTAAACAACCCGCAGGAGTAAAACAATTAGGCGTTTTAAAGTTTTTAATTAATATCTTTTTAACTAATTGCAATATCGGAATGAAAAATAGTTTACGTCCTATTCTCAGACCTACTGAATATACACACAAAATTTCATAAGAATCGGCCCAGCCGTTTCGGAGGAGTTTGGTTACAAACACTGTGACACGAGAATTTTATATATTATATATATATACATAACTATAATCGATGACTCGAATTTTAAAACTTCGTAATTCGAATTCGAGGGAAATGAAAACTTCGAATTATCGAGAGTTATAATTATCAAGAGAGTAGAAAAAAACTCCCAAAATACTCAAAAAGTGTTTTTTTCTAACACATTTAAATTTGAAACTATGTAATAAAACAACAATTGCACATATGTATAAAATTATTTTAAAGTAATTTTTAAAAAGTACATATAAATATTATACAGAAGTTAAAAGTCCCGTATATGAAAAGAATACATTCAGCACATTCATACACGATCCTGCGCATCTCTTCTCAATAGTGGACCATCCTTTCTTAACGCATGTGTAGCAAGGTCACGTGTTAAGTGAAAGATATGAACGGCTGACAACAGGTGCGATTGGTCTATTGTCCATTTGAAGGAGGAAAGAAATAAATGTGTATTTTTGCCTGATAAACCGGAAAACACTTAGAAGGGGTAGCAGACAGATGGTCATTAAAGGGCTACGATACAGGGGAGACACGCAGATACAATACAACACAAAACTTGTAATCTCCAACCTGTTTGCTACAGGACTGTGCATGATAGTGAGTGTTCGAATTGTCGAGTGTTTTATAAGGTAACTTCGAATTATTGCGTGTTGCAGTCTGGCCAGCCACAGATTTTACTTCGAATTATTAAGTGTACCCAAACGTATTGTTTAGTTCAAATTGTCAAGAGTTTTCAAGGGAATGAGCATATACTTCGAATTATCGAAAGATTCGTATTATCAAAAGTTTGAATTATCTAGAGTCGACTGTATATATATATATATATATATATATATATATATATATATATATATATATATATATATATATATATATATATATACATGTATTTTTAAAACGAGTTCATTTTGTTTACCTATCTCTTTTATTTTTGTTGACAAATAAGCATTTTTTAAAAGAAAGTTTCCACAAGTAGCAAACTTTGGCAACAATTGGAAACTGATTGGCTGGAAACACTGCATTTCGTGTAATGGCTATAACGCTCCATGAATTTATAAACTGATTGGCTGGAAACACATGACTGCATTTATCGTATAACTATAACGTCACATGAATTTCTGAACTAATTGGTTGGAAACGTGATTGTCACTATCCTGTGACTAAGATGTTACATGAATTTAGCCCATTATACAGTAACAAAATATTAAGAAAACTGCAGCACACGATACGTCCTTTTCTAAAGAATTCGTCTGAAATATTTAAAATGGAAACGAAAAGGAAGTTACAAAACTTATAAAAGTAAATTCAAGTAACACTTGTTGCCCTTATTTTTATACCTACATTGCGTACAATTCACAAGAAATTTTAAGTTTACTAAGCAAATAAAATTATTTTTTGTCCAAAATTTTTAATATTCGTTTTTTTTTTTTTTTTAAATTCATCGAATGATTATTTTCTTTTTTCATGTACTTGACATGAAATATAACTTCTTTATAAAAACCCATTTTTGGATTACTTTATTGCTATTCTAAAATTGCTTCAGAATGATTACAATTTTACATTGAAATCTTTAAACGTATCAAATACGTAAAATTCTGTGTTCCCAGTTTTTAAATTTTAAAGATGTAATTAATCGGCTTTATAATCTCTGTATGCAGACAAAATCAGTAAAAATCTTTATAAAATAATGATAGCCTACTCTTCAATGCATATGATTATATTGAAAGATAATTTTTATACTTTAATAAATCTACCTAAAAAGTATTATGTAAAAATACCAGATGCTAATTGTACGTTTAAGAATAAATTTAGAATATTGAAGTAATATTTATACAAAATATATGCAATAAAATTAAAAAAGGAATAAAGGATGATTACTGGTTGAAAATAAATAAAAAAAAATGTCCACTGAATTTTTTCCATTTTTTTCATTGAAAGTATATAACAAGTATTTTTCTCTCTAATGTTTTCAAATAATAGCAGAATATTCATATAATATTTATGATGTAAAGGATTAAATATATTTCGACGTTTAAATTTTAAGCATACGCGTTCATTGTGTACATTGGCTCAAAAAAGTGTTCGTACACTAGAAATTTTCTATGGAATTTAATGTTATCAATACATCAGAATTTGTAATTCTTATACTATCTGCAACTTATTCTTAATGGAATGACACAATCAATTCTTTTATAAAACATAGTATAGCGTTTATTTTTAAAAACTATTAATCAAAAAACTATTAAAAAACTACGTAATAAAAGTTTTCGTACATTTACGAAAAAATTGCAACTATTGCATTTTGTACTTTTTTCTTAATTTAGTACTTATTACGATATCGTAAAGCTAAATGCCTTGGTATAGGTTTTAATGGGGGTTTTTTTATATAATTTCTGCATTGATGTTCTTCCATTCTTATGTGATTATCTGTTTTTAGCTCCATTTTGTTTTCATGCCAAGTTTTCTTACCCCATTTAAACCTGTTATATTCGGTTTAAATCAGGTGGTTCAGGTGGTGTTTTCGGAACTTCCGGACAGTTACAGAGACTCCCGAGGCTTACGTTGAGAGCAGTGTGCTTGGGATCATTATATTGATAAAAAATGAAGTACTACTACCAATACTAAAACTTTGAGTGGATAATTTGAAATTGCTCTTTAAAATGTTTGAATAAAAATTTCGTTATTCACTATATTATCAATGAATACTAAATTACCTAATCTTGAAGCTGACATATACGCACACACACAAGAACAGCTCTACCTTCATATACTTCACTGTTCCAATTAAATTATTGGGGTTAAGTTACTCGCGTTTTTCCTCTTTCATATTATTATAATCCCATTGCAGCCAATAATGGAGAATTTTCTCTCATCTGCAAATATGACTTTATTCCAAAACGTTTCAAACTTGTTCATCATGGATTTAGGAAAGGAAAGTCGAAGCTTTGTTTCTATTTTTCGCACGTACAAAATATTTTCTTCGGGCACAGAGCCCATGTAATCCGGCTCATCTGAGTAAACTGATCAAAAAAACAGGTAAAAAAATCTTTTACCTAATTCTGTAAAAACTTTTGTACCTCTCAAAGCTGGATTTTTGATACATTTTCTAACAATTAGTTACTGATCGCGTTGAGTTAATTTCTTTGAACATCTTTTTCTTGGTTTGTTTTCGATTTTTTTTTTCTTTATTTAAAAGGCTTTATCACATACTACACCGTCGAATGAGAAACATTTATTAATTTCGTAGTGTTCCGAACATATTTACTTCAATTGAAGGAGGAAATGATAAGTTTTCGTTATTTCTTTACATTTGCAAGTCATTTTTAGGTAATACAATAATTAAAGAATAAAATATTTTAAAGATAACAAGCAAACAATTTTTTGTATGTCTTCATATCGCAGAAATGAAAAGAAGCAGCCGACGATTTTTTTTATATAATAAATGAATTCATCCAAACAATGTTTTGGTATATGATAGCTTTTGTGAAACGTTTTTTCCTTTCTCCTTCCTGTATTTTAATTATTTTAAAAATAAATCGATTAAGTATTTTGAAAAAATAAGGTAATTCTCTTCTGAAGGCCCATGGAGAAGATATAAAACGAAATTGGACTTAACATAAGAATTGATTAATTTTAGGCTAAGTAAGATTTCTACAACTTTATTAAGTGTACTTTGATCGAATACTTTTGAGAGACAACCGTATTTTAGCTATCCTTATTTATAAACCTATTTCAAAGTGAGATTTTTTAACAGGAAAAAAAAAAAAGACGACACTGTATAATTTTTTACTTGATTAATCAATATTTATTTGAATGCGCTACGAGTTTCTTCGTTTGTTTCTTTAGTAATAGATTTTTTTCCTTATATTTAGAGTGTTTTAAGCTTTAAAAATAAAAAATTTTCTCTATTGATATGCTTATATATATAAAAATATGTGTTCTTGGATTTTTATTTTACTTAAAATAATTAAAATATTAGGAATACTTTTGATGTTTTAATACTTAAACCAAGCATAAATCACACTCTAGCACATTTCATTCTCACTAAGAATGAAAATGTGCAAGCTCAAAAAACAAAATAGCCATATAGGTGAATGTTGTGATTTTTTCTCTCTCAACAGGAAATATATAATCTCTGTTTAAAGTATACATCAAAAAATAATTAAAACATAATACATTTTTAATACCTTTTTTCTTTCTTTTTAGAGCTCGATATCCTCCATATTCTGAAACAAAAACCAAAATTTTGAAAGCCTTCCTAGTAAAGCGACCAAATTTCATTCCATCATTTCTACCACAGATTTTAATATTTTTACTAGGGATGCTCACGGCATTCATATTGAAAGAAATATTGAAGGTAAGTATTATTCTGAGTCGTAAAATAATCATTATAAGAAAATATTAAATTAGATCATTTTGTTCAGGGTAACTCAATGGGCTAAATTCATGGCTGTCACATGATGAATACAATTACGTATTCTCCACTGAATTCAAAATCTAAATTAGGCTTGTACTTGCTGTTCTACTTGTAAAATTTAGATAAAATTTCAAATTTCAAATGATGCTCAAATGTTAAGATTCCCCAAAACGCGTTTTTCAAAACTTTAAAAAATTATTTTTCTATACTTGTACTTTTAAATCAAGTGCATTTTATTCGCTTATATGTTTTATTATTTTTTACAAATATATGTTTTTAAAAGGATCTGGCAACAGCTAAGCGCATGAACTGATTGACTAGAAATACGTGTTTGCCTTTATCACCCGGCTATGATGTCACATAAATTTACGAGCTGGTTGGCTGGAAACACGTATTTATAGTTATCAAGTGACTATGATATCACATGAATTTAGCTCATTGTGCATAAAACATTAGATCCCTTAGTTTAATAACTTATAGATTTATACTCATACACACACAGTGGACCATAAAAGTATTCGTACACTTGCAATTTCCTATAAAATTTAATGTTTTCGACTAATAAAAATTAATACATCGGAGTTGAATTTTTTTAATGAAATCTACAACTTATTCTTAATGGAACAACATAAATTTTTAAAACACAATATTACTATTATTTTGAAAAATGTATAATCTAAAAACTACTAAAAAATTACGCGTCTTACTAAAAAATTACGTTAAAAATCTTCGTACACTTAAAAAAATTAGAACATAGCTTTAAATATTGTATTTGTTTCTTAATTTTGTGCTTAGTAAGCTATTCTTTAGCATCCATAGCAGCTTTTAAACGTCTTGGTGTAGATTTCATCAGCTTTTTGCTATTTCTGCATGCCTCCACGCTTCTTTGATTATTGTTTTTACTTAGCATTCAGTTTTTATATATCATATTTTCTTTCTTTTAATCAGATTTTCACCAAATAATATATAACTATGTTCAAATTCGGTGATTTAGGAGGTGTTTTTATAATTTGGGGACAGTTACAGAGACACCAGCTGCGTACACTGACAGCAGTGCGCTTGGCGTCATTATCTCGTTAAAAAATGAAGTCGCCTCCAATATCCAAATTTTGGCGGATAATTTAAAATATTTTAATAGAGCTCAGTATTCATAATACCCTCACAAAATACTAAATTACCTAATCATGAAGCTCTACACAAAAACACCTCCTTCATGCTTCAGCATAAAGGTAGATGTGTTCTTATTCTAACTAAATACTTGGGATTAGGTTCCTCATTTTTTCTTCTACAAACTACACTCATGTCCATAAATTAAGGATAATGAAGTTCAGGCAAAGAAAGAGACAGAAGCAAAACAAATTTGGCTTATTTGTAAAGTCTATTTATTAAACGAAAGGTAAAGAGCAAAAAAGATGCTATCTATATGTTTGACATAATTAATAAAAATTGCGATTTTTACTCCCTGGAGCAATTTTAAAAAAGAACCTATTTACAAAAAACAGTATAACATGGTTAGTATGATGGTTAATACGGAGTATGTCTCCCAGACGATGCAATACAGGCCTTACAACGCCTACGCATGCTGAGTATCAAATTATCAATCTGATCTTGTGGAATATTACACCACTCATCAAGCAATGCCCTCCGAAGTTCCGGTAGACAGGTGGGAGGGGGTTGACGAGCTGCAATTCGTCGGCCAAGCATATCCCACACATGCTCTATTGGATTCAAGTCCGGTGAGTATGCTGGCCAATCCATACGGGTGATATCCTCCGATTAAAGGCATTCGTCTACAATGTTTGCACGGTGAGGACGGGCGTTGTCATCCATAAACAGAAATTCCGCACCCATGGCACCCCAAAACAAACGTGCATATTGTTCCAGAATGACATCCTGATAGATATGGCCTGTCATCGCTACACTCTGAACATGCAGGTCAGCTCTGGAACCAAGAATAATTCCTCCCGAAACGAGCCAACCTGCACCACCGTAACGGTGTCGTTCAATGGTGTTCTCTTGGTGGTAACGGGTACCTGGCGCTCTCCATATGAAACTCCGGCGAGAATCAGACTATAAACTAAACCTGGACTCGTCGGAAAACATCACACAAGACCATTGTTGCGGTGTCCACAATGCATGCTCTCTACACCAGGTTAATCGCAGGCGACAGTGAGTTGTAGTAAGGGGAACACATCTGACAGGCCTACGAGCATATAGACCAATGTGCCCAAAGCGTCTGTACACGGTCTGCCTTGAAACTGTCGTACCGGTAGCTGAAGAGAGCTGACGTCGAGATAGGGCTGATGCTGTGCTCCGTCTTTCTTTTGGCAGTAACTGCCAAATACCGGCCCTCATTCGGCGTTGTAACTCGGGGGCGACCTGTGCTGTAACATCTACCCACATTACCATCAACTTGGAATCGTTGCCAAAGCCTGGAGATGACACTCTGGGCGATTCCAAGTTCCTCGGATACTTCCAGCTGGGTACGTCCACATTCCAGTCGTCCGCTAATTCTACCACGTAAAAAATCATTCAAATGCTTCCTTTGTGCCATAACTATGCGGTTATTGCACTGAAAGGCTTTTAAAGTGCTTGTGAACAATTTTACTTCTTTGCCACCATTCCTTATATACCCCTCTCTTACACTCTCGTCATTGTAACGTACTATCCGCGCCATCTGGTGGTTTCCTGTAATTTGCATATTCTTCTTCAAGATGTGTGTGATAATTCTAAGGGTGAAATTTTTATTTTAGAGTTCAATTTCTGTGTGATTCTGAATTATCCTTAATTTATGGGCATGAGTGTATTATACGCCCTTCGGAACTAAAAATGTTCAATTTTCTGTCCTCCCATCCCATCTAGTTGATACAGGGAAGCATAGAGGAGGTGTTCTTGCATGGGCTGTAAATAGGCTTCAGGATTAAGAAAATAGGTATTTTTTTATGGTATTAGAATCATGAGCTCTATTTAAATATTTGAAATATTTTGAAGAACTATTTTAAATTGTCCATAAAAAATTTGGATATTGGAGGTGACTTCATTTTTTAACGAGATAATGATGCCAAAAGCACTGCTCTCGTTGTAGGCCGCTGATGTCTCTATAACTGTCCATAAATTCTGAAAACACCTTCTAAAGAACAAATTTCGTGAAAATTTGATTTTAAAAAAAGAAAGTATGACATATAAAAACAAAATGCGAAGTAAAAACAATAATCAAAGTAACATGGAGGAACATCGATGCAGAACTAGCAAATAGCTAATGAAATCTACACCAAGACGCTTAAAAGTTGTTGTGGATGTTTAAAGGTATCATACAAAGCACCAATTAAATTTTTTACGAAATTGCAAGTATAGGAAAACTTTTGTGTTCCACTCTATATCACTGTATAGATCTATGAAAGCTTGGGGACCTGGAAATATAACAAACACGTCTTTAAAACGCACTTTTATTAATGCCCTCGTATTTCAGCAACTCTATCATGCGAGTAAATATGTACAAAACGGAATGATATACGTTCCTTGTGCGTAAATAGTAGAAAAAAAGATCTTTAACATGAAGGTACTTCAAACAGAATGCAGTGAAAATGAGTTAAAATGCTTCAGGCTATCCTGTGTGTATTGTTAAAGAATAGGAGCCAAAATCGGTACACTATTTTTGGATAGAAAAGGGCTTTAGCAATAATTATATATTCTGATTTCACTTTTCTATTTAAAAAAATGGCACGATTTATTTTATTATTCATTTCTATTTTTTCTTATATAAAATATATTTCATATTTCGTCTCTTATACTGTATGCTAAATAAGTTTTAATTTAAATGTTAAAAGGAATAATTGCTTATTTATGGAAATTTTTCAAATTTTAAAAAAGCAGTATTATAAACAGATGTGTGAAGTGTCCCGTTTGAGTTTTTATGAAATAATTATTATTGTATCTGGAAATGTGTTCCAGGTATTCATTTGTAGACTCTTTTACATTTGACAAAACCAACTTTGTCCCTACTTATGAAAAGGAACACAGGATTTTAATTGCACAAATTGTTTCTCACGTGACAATCACGCCACTTATGTCGCGATAAATAAAATGTAGAAAGTGGAGAATCAAAAAGTGGAGAATCCATTCCACTTCAAAAAAACTCTTGATCCTATTATACATAAATGATGGTATTCATATAAAAAATTAAGCTTTTATATTAGTAGTATATTTCTAATTAGCTATAGTTAGGGCCACTAATGAGAGAATCACTAAGAAAAATATCTTTCTGCAAAATATATAAAAAATTTATTATTGTATATTTAGCAGCACTATAACTTTGGAAATGTGAACAATGTTTTCAAAGTCGCTAGAAGCAAAATATTTCACTAAGAATTATTAATTAGCAATCGATTATTTCTACATTATTTTCCTTAAATTAGATGGGAAATCGATACTTTAAAAAAATTTACCATATGCATGAGATTAGTTAGAATATCAAATTAAGAAAGAATGGGTTAAAAAAACTTATACATGTATATAATAAAAGCACATGCATTTTCCATATTTTTTTCGCTGTTAAATTTTGAGTTTTCTGGACTTCATTGTTTCATCAAAAACATTTCATTATTATTGATGAACTATAGAGAAAAATATCTTTTTTTCTTGGATAAGATTTCTAGAAAAATTAAAAATAAATTATTTAAGAAATTTTAAGGAGAATTTCCATACATTAATTTGCTAAAATAATACAAAAAATAAAGACATCTAGGTTTGTTTCATTTTATTTCCTTTTTAAACATATAAAAACAGCATTTCATTACTTTATGATATTTAAAAAAATAATGGTTTTCCTATATTTATTTTCTGAGAGATGAGGGGAAAAAATTATTTTACTTTTTCTTTTAACATTTTCTTTATCAAAAAAGGACATACTTGTTTTTGGTGTAATTAAAGTAAAGTCTTAGTTTTTAATAACAAAAAAAAAAATCCCTTTTTTTTACATTAACAGGAAAAAGAAAACACGGTACGAAATCTTTGTTTTAGCAAAAATATTTACTTTAAATTTATTTATTATTATTAATTCTTCGAATAACTTATTTTTACACAAGGTAAATCAACGCGGAAAAAAAAATCATCGGAAAAAGCATCGTAGAATTTTAATCATCTAGATTATTTCGTTTGACACGAAAAAAATTGGTATTCACAAGTGATTAAAACAAGAATTCGGTTGTTAAATTTCGAAAATATAAAACAATTTAAATAATTAATTCAAAAACTAAACTTGCAATGCTTTAAGCTTGTTTATGTATTTATTTATTAATTCAATTCAATTAAAGAAAAAATATATAACTTCTTATTTTGACGTTTATACTCATTAACACCCTTTTATAAGCTTCACTTGTATGTAATGGAATCTTTGAACTCAATTTTTAAACAATAAAAGGTCAAATTAATTCGAAATTATGCTCATTTGTCCAGTACCAATGACAACAGAATAATTTAATAATTTTATTCCATTGTCCCGATCAGGATAATCTATATTAACGATTACCCATTTTCAGATCCCATCCCGCATCTGGCGACTAATTTCAGATCCCATTTCCAGATTTAGCGACTAAAAAATTAAGTTACAACTTAGTTCGATTAACTTTAAAAGTGTGTTTTTTAGTTTTTTTAAACCAATATTTTTTTATGAAGACTAATTAACTATTTTCTAAGTAAAAATTGGATAGAATAAGACCGTTATTTCATTGATATTATTTATTATGTTACGAGCTTTTGATTCATTTAATAGTTTAATGAGTATAGCATTCGTATTATTTATTTATTATACTAATCTGCATGTTATTAGATTTTGAGGACTCACGACGCTGAATCCACTACAAGTTTGCAGAGCATCGTGAATTTCTAGTACGAATGATCATATTCTGTTAATAAAATTCTCTTTGGTTATAAATATGATGTAAAATTTCGTTAATAGAGAATTTTTAAATAATGGAAAATTGAGGGTGAGCCTCGAGTCAAATTATTTGAAAACTACTCTTATAGTTATTCATACTATATAATATGTAGAATTCTATTTAAATTCCTTTTCTTTATTTTGAATTAAATTTAATTGACAATTTAAATTTGACAGTAGTTAAAATATAGTTGAAAATTCTCTTCCATATAATTATCGTCTAGTCCATTTCAATAATTCATGTAACTTTAATTTATTTGCTGATATGTAACCGTTTTTTATAAAAGTTATGTTGCTTAAATTGGCATCTTTTGTGATATTGTTCCAAATATGCTTTTCGACACAGAAAAAAAAATTCCAATTCATAATTAACACCTGGTGAACTTAACATGTATTTAATTTATGCATATTTTCGAAATATCAGTCATCTGACGCTTTTTATTCTTACAGTAAACACTTTAAGAATAAAAAGCGTCCATGGAATAAACTTTAACTACTATTTTGTAATTAACAATTATGTGTGCGATATTATAGAACAATTTTTATGAGAGTTCCACGATAGTTCCCAAAATATTCCGAAAAAGAAGAAAAAATGCGATGTGTGAAAGTGGATATAGATCAAATAAAGAATATGATCGTGTCAAAAGTGACAACAATTGCGCGTTCATTAAGTGCAGAATATCTCGGTGAACGTCATACTTCTCTTTTGTAAACGGAACTTTACTTAAAGCTGTCAAACAGCAATATTCACCTTGATACCTTCAATAAACTTATCGCGGTTTACTTAAAAGGATTCGAAGCAAATATCATGAAGTATGAAATTACATATATGTCAATCTGGCTGCCGTTGAGGGTGCTAAGCTTTATCATTGCTTTGTCGGCAACAAAAAAAAAAAAACACAACACATGATTAGAAAGTTATCAAGTATGAAAGTGTTCTATCCACACTTACGCGGTTTCTTCGGAAATGACAACAAATGAAAAATAAAAAAAGGAAAGCTTATACGGTTTTTTAATTTTTATTTTAAAGAATTACTGCTTTTCACATTGGGTTAAAATGAAAGTTTAATTTCTTCAAGGAAAATTTCCAAAACAAATCAAGAAAATCTTTTTTATACTTCCATTTTCATTTGAAATTCGTGCTGAACTAGCAAAGAAGTGTTTTATATTTTGTTTGCATGTATATTTTGCTTTACTTTTTCCTACATGACTTCACACAATTTATTTTGCTGAAGACGAAAAAAAATTAACAATGTATTCACTTTTTAAAAATATGTAATATGCCCGATACTTTAAAATAAAATGAAAATAGAATTTTTATTCAATTATCTGCATCAGTTATTTAATTGAATGATTGTAAATTTAATATTTGTAAAAAAGTGACCTCTATATCTGCAATGCTTCATAAAGTTAGTTCTTGCTAGGAATGTAACTCATTATCGACATCATTATCTGTCGGTTCTCTTATGTTCTAGTTGTTCATTAAAAATACAGCAAGAATGGAACAATAAATTATACTGTTAAGAGATTTACGTAAAATAATACTGCATATCTTAAATTTCTATGTATGGTCAAAATTTTTTGCTCATTTAAAGGCGGGTAACTTCGAAGAAACCTCTCAGATTATCTTATTTTAAAATTCAGATTATCTTATTTATAGGGTCTATATTAAATACAATATTTTAATTAGTAATTACTAAATAGTTAAGATAACAAAACAATTTGCATTCAGGTGATCGTATTTCACAGACTCGCAAACATTTCTTCATACAATTCTAAAATTCAAAAATTTATATTTTTTTATTAAAATAGGAACTTAATTTTCTTTATACATCATTGCCACAACTTTTTCAAATTTCGAAGTCCCCTCGCCAATAGCCTTCGCGTGTTAGCTTTATAGTGCGACGTTGATTAAACATTCATATCGCCACAACTTTTCACCTTTTAATTTTATAAATGCATGAATTCTAATATAGTATATGTAATCAAGCACTAAGAACATTACTAGCTGCATGGGCCGGTGTTGCTGGGGCTTTCTCTTCCAGTAAAATATTCTGTTTCGAAATTTCTTTGACTTCCTTGCCCCATCGTGAGGATTTCTTTCCTTTCCTTTAGGCAGGCGTTTCACGGGCATTTACCGAGTGTATAATTTAATATCCATGGGAATTTTCTCTTTTCATCATGACGCCTGCACTGGTGTGTGGGTATGTATGCGCGATGCGAGGAATTTCTATAATTATATCATTAAAATTCCCTTTTTCGAAATTTGTTCCACTAATTAATTAACATTATTCCTCTAAAAGTTTCGTTCGCTTAAACAATGCAATTCGTTACGAAAGTTTGAGTAATATTTCAGTGAAATAGCTACCGTAATTGACAATCGGTGTGATTTAACTGAACATTTATCATTATTGAGTATCCTCATATTATGAACCTCTCTCAATCCATGTTTCAATTCAGATAAAAAAAATTGATAAATATTTCACTTCATTCCAATCAAAAAGCTGTAACATTATATTTTTTATAAAGTTTTCCCTCATTCTTATCTTATTTTTAAAGGAACTCGTAAAGTTAATCAAAAGACGTTCAAAATTCTTTTTTTAAAGGAAAGACGGGTTCCTGAAATACAATGTATAACTAATTGGAAGACAGAGTAAAAAATATAAAATTAAGATGAAAGTAGACATGCACACATTAATTTAGACAATAGATATATATTCTCAATTTTTATCTTTAAATCTATCAAATTTCCATCCCAAGACACGTGTCGTAAGCCCTAAATACTTATCTTAAGAAATTCATAGGACTATGTCCTTTCACTTCACACCTTACCTGACAGGGTTATCATTTTATACTTATCATCTTAAAAGAGTTAATGTTGTTGTTTTTTTTATTTTTCACACATCTAGTAGCATCAAAGAAACACCGCCCGAGCAATCATACATTATTATGTTGACATAAATAATCAAAATTCTACTTACACATATCTCTTGAAAATATACCCCTCCCCCTTCCCTTACCGCTTTTAAAAGGAACGATTTCTTTTTTCACTCTAAAAACATGCCCCCTTTTCATATTTTTGTATTTTTTTTTAACATATATTCAATTTAGTATTTTTCAAACTCCTTTTTTTTTTTTTTTGCTTGTACTTCATACAATTTGAGTACGTTTACTCGATAGGCTTCTATTAAAAATGCAATAACTTTCACAGCTAAGTTCCTCTTCGTAATTTGATTCTCGATCGATTCACATTTAAGTTTTTATTTAAATTTGACCACGTTTTAGACAGCGAAAATCACTGTCGAAACTGTATTGTAATTTCTTTTTTTCGGAATAATTGCATTTGATGCATCTCTGCACATTGTATAAATAATTACCTATAAAAATATGATCCAACTATATTGTATATAACTATAGCAATCTTATAATAAATTTTTCTGAAATTAATTTTTAAAAAATTCAATACTAAAAAACCAATACTTTGTATAAGTGAGATACTACTACATATTATATATTTAAGCATGCTTATTTAACCAACACTTGTCTAAAAGAAAATAAATTCATATAATACTTGAAAATATGAAGTGAAATAAATTCGTGAAGAAAAATACCCATTGTGTAAAAAGAGCTATAGTTTTAACATTTGCAGTTTCTTAAACTGTAATAATCTATACAAATAAATAAAATTGAAGTGTCTGTTTGTAATTTCAAATTAGCAGCTTTTTACTAAATGCATTTTAAGGTATATAAGGTACTTATATCAAAAAATCAATTTTTAAAATTTTTTTCTGTCTGTCTGGCGATTGGTCTGTTTGTTCTGGTTAATCTCGGAAACGGCTGGTGCGATTTTAAAAATTCTTTCACCAATGGAAAGCTACATTGTCAGCGAGTAACATAAGGTATATTTTATCTCCATATTCCTACGGGAACGGGAACTACGTGGGTAAAACCGTGAGATGTTGCTTACTCCCCGCCAAGTTGGCGCAAAATTATGCATTTGGTCAATAATGGAAATTTTAATAAAAATTTTCTCACATTTGTAACAAATAACTGAAACATAGTGTAATTTAGCATCTTTACAAAAAGCAATTTTTTAAATGGTTTTTTTATTAAACGTCTTACATTTATTACGTTACGTTTGTTAAATGTCAAACTCAAACTTTGAGAAATATCACCAAGTTGGCTAAGAAGTGATCTATTCCGACAATCCCAGATATTTTAATGCAAATTTTCTCCCACTTTTTAAAGAGGGAAACGAAATAAAGTTTTAGCGAATTGCGCATGTGGTATTGAAAATTCTACGGTAATATTAATTGACAGTTTCTTAAAAAAATTTTGATTTATCAAATATTTAATACTTTGAATTTTTTTAACCTAATTATTCAATATTCATATTTTGCACAAAATTTTTCAGCTATACTGAACCTAGATATTTTACATGGAGGTATTACATTGAAGATATACTAGATATTACTATCGAGGAAACCATACAATGTCACTCTCCGAAAAAAATTAGGGAGCTTTACGCAATACTTATTTCATCTTCGGTCTTTCTAATCCTCAAACTTTTTGGAATAAGTACAAAGACTACATGGTGGAAGATATTTTGCGACGATTGCAGCAAGTACAAGCAAATATGCCTTTTAATGAACACATCTACAACGACACGCAATAAAGGTTTTCAGAATGGTTGGGAAGAAGCTACTTGATTTTGGAATGATTAGTCCTAGACGTGTCGACGGAAATGGCTTTGATAATGAAATTACTTGAGAATTAAACTACGATTTTATAGCATTGCAACATCAAGTAACATAATTTATCCCTCAATTAACTCCAGAAGAAAGTCACGTTTTCCAATAAGTGTTACACAAAATAGAATCCGGCAGTGGTGCACTCTTTTTTCTCGACGCCTCTGGAGGAACCGTTTTTGCTAAACTTATTATTAATGACCATTAGAAAAACCCAGAAGATAGCAGTTGCTATGGCTTATTCTAGTATAGCCGCGACTTTACTGACCAACGGTCGTACTGCCCATTCCGTTTTAAAATTATCGCTTAATTTTGCATTTGAAGATACACTCATCTGAAATTTCCGAAAAAATAGCTCTCAAGGCAGGATGCTTCCACGATGTAAGCTTTTAGTGTGAGATGAAAATACGATGTCTCACAAGAAATCTATAGAAGCGTTAAATCGGACTCTTCAGGATTTACGAGATAGTACAGATATTATAGGAGGAATGGCAGCTTTATTATGTATTGGCTGGTGAATTTTGAAAACCTCTCCCTGTAATCCAGAGGGGGTACACCGGCAGATGAAATCAGTCTCTATTAAATCATCAAGTTTATGGGCAAAAGTTTAAAAATTCAGTCTGAAAACAAATATGAGAGTGTATCTTCATAATGACGTAGATTCGGAACATTATTCAGAGACGCAATTGAAAATCGGTTATGGATGTTTGGACGCAAATGCTGGAGGTTATATTTTACTTCCAGAAAATTTTGTAATGTAGAAGAAAATGATGTAAATCTTATTGCTCAAATTTACCCCGGCTTGCAACAAAATTTAAATTGGGATCAGTGGTTGAGCGTAAGATCAATATTGGTGCCTAACAATGACATTGTCCATAAAATCACCATTGAATATTTAAACGACGTCCGGGGGAGATAGGGGAATGAAGAAATATTTATCAATGAATACAATCATGGATAAAGAACAAAGTACTTCATATCCCACGGAGTTCTTAAATTCACTTGAACTTTTGGGTGTACTCTCACAAAAACTTCAATTAAAACTAAATGTACAAGTTATACTTATGCTCTTCGATGCTCCTCGACTATGTAAAGGAACGAGACTTTGGATCACAAAACTGATGCAGAATATACTTGGTGCCAATATTTTAACATATGTCATGAAAAGGTATAGTTTATCATACCTCGTATTCCAAGTATCCCCACTGACCTACCGTTTCAATTCAAACGAGTTCAATTTCCAGTTTTACTGTTGCTATTAGCAAAGCTAACATTTCAGGTAGCAGGGGTGCATTTGGAAAAGCATGTTTTTCTCATGGCCAACTATATTTAGCCTGATCGGTGTGTCCAATGCCCAAATCTTCACATATTTGCAACTGACGGAAGAACATATAATATGGTATACAGTAGCATCTTAGAATAATATTCTGTTTTGAGCTCTTTAAAGAGGAATTATATATAAAACGTAGATACTTTCGATATTTAAAAATATTAATAGTTTCAGATATTGAATTTTTGTTGTTATTTATTATAATAAATTACGTTTTCAGTTTTTTTAAACTAAGCTCACTTTTAGAATTTTTAAATTCTATTGGTTTCAGTCAAGCAATAAAAAATTACCATATATTATTATTTACTTTCTAATGATAATGATTACGACTTTGACAGTTATTTAAAGACATCAACGCGAGCAGAGCCGTGGGTAAAAGCTAGTCTTTTATATTTTTACTAAGTATATTACAACACATATTTTACGCACACTTTAATATGTGTTTATGCGCAGGTTCAATTAGTCTATCCATATTTGAATGATTGAAAGTAAAACTTTTTTATATTTTATTGTTTTTTGAATGTTAAATAATTTTTTAGCTTTTATTTTTCTTCACTATCAGATATTAATTACATAATTCATAGTCTAATTAAATACTGAAAGAAATATGCATGTCAATACTTTCAAATTATGTTTCTTTTTTGTTTTGTTTTTTTGCTATACAAATTACAAATCTAAATTAATTTGGAGAATCATTGGAAGAAAAAGTTGAAAGAAAGTCTTTAAAAAGATTAATCTACTAATGCTTTATCCTTTTCGAAAAATTCGTTGTGTTATCGCAAAATTATCATTTGTATCTTTTTTTTTAAATTAAAAAGACCAGGAATTTGATATCTTTTCCAAATATTTATTTCTTTTAATGATCAGAACATTTGTTATATTTTAGATATCAAATAAATAGTTCTGATAAAGTTATATGAGATGTTTCGTAAGATTTCTCACGACTAAGAATATTAAGCTAACAACATGCTTTAGGTTATCATTAAAAAATATTTTATCAATATCATTTTTATTTATTAAAGTTCTTTTATTTATGTTTAGAACAAAATAAAAAGATAAACATTAATAATTATTTCCTTTATTGTTGCATTCAATTAAAAATGCATATTTTAAAGGACGCGATTCTCACTAATCAAATTTAATCTAAATTGTTAAAACATCAATATCCTGGCTCTAAGATATTGTCAGCTAAAAGCTTAGTTTCAAATTAACTAGATTAATTGGGTCAAACATATTTTTAAATTTCAATACTCAGCATTCCATTCCACAATATTTCTTAGAAAAAATTTAAGTTAAAATTTTACCTAAAATATTCTATTTGTTTTTTTTTAATTATGTTTACTTTGAAATTATTATTTCATGAAAATTTTTCATTTTAAATTCTAATTTATTTTGCCAAATCATGAAAGTACGTAACATAGCTGTTAACTAATAACTATTTCAATTCGTTGAAACAGATTATTTTATAAAAGCATATGATATCATAAATTTAACTGTTTTTCTTTTGTATAACTTTTTATTATATTTTTACTGGATTATTTTTCTCTTTTGTAATACATTATTTATTACATTATCTAATTCAAAAGCTCTATTTTTATTTTATTCTCCCCCTTACCTTTTTTACCCCTTAATATTTAGATCAAACATAGGCTAATCATAAGCTTCATCGGTCAATTATTATCAAGAATATCGATTTCAATGCAATAACAATGTTTTCACTCCACCCTCTTGGTGTAGTAAGAAATTCAATTTTTTTAATGACATTTAATTTATTGTTCATTTTCATGAAGACTGGCTGAGTTATTCTCAATTTTAGACTATTTTTAGAAATCCGTTTTTAAAACAAGTTATTTTAAGTCCTAATCTACCTTCATTACTCTGGAAACTCTGTATATGAAATATTTGGAGCATTTTTAAACACTTTGCGTCTTGAATGATCCAAGAAGAATTTTTTGTAGAAAGAATATAATGAACGTTCTTATTCACTGTACTTTTCCTTCCAATATTGCGCAACGGAAGGAAATGACGAATTTATGAGATCATATCATCACAAAGAAGAAATTCTTTTGAACTTCTTTTGTTATTCGCCATTTAATAATTGTTATTAATACATTATTAGAAAAAAACCTCTTTTCTTATAATTCTCTTTCTCTTTTTTTTCTCATCTTTCTTTCTTACCCTAAATTTTTATAAAAACTAATATCAAACTTTGCATATCTAAAAGAACTGTAAAAAGAATGGTTTTTATTTACACCATATATTTCGGAATATAAGCCGATATACATATAGTGCGTCTTTTCTTCAAACATTTACCCAAAATTCAAAATATGCATGTAAGTTAAATTGAAAAAAAAAAATGAATTTCAAACATCTTGACATGAGGATGAAAATGTTGCCAAGAGAGTAAAACAAGTGGAATGCTTTCCAAACAAGTTGCCTTTAAGCAAAACGCCAGACGCCAATGATTTTAGTTTTGCTTCTGATAACCCTATCTGATGCTGACAGATTTTTTTCACTCATTCGTAATCTTATACACTATGAAATTGTTAGTTTTTGCTTCATTTGGGAGCGGGAAAAGAAACTCGTATACGGGCACGTGATGGTCAACCTATGTTCCATCCCCTGGAAGAAAATTCACTGCATAGTAAACATAGGTATCTCATCAGGTATCTATTCAGGTATCTCATCTTCAGTATTCTGGATGAATATTCGGAAACTGAGATTCTCTGATACTGGCTTTGAAAGATTCATGCGACTTTTTTGTTGGTGCTGTCTCTTGGAATAAAAGTTTCATTCACAATACGCGAAAGGTTAAGATTAAAATCGTTTGCGCATGACTAACGGAAAAAAACTAAAAAGCATTTTTCTCAATGTATGGTTTTTCGGAAATTAGCTGATTCTTTTTTTTAGTACAATCAACATTTTTCGATAAAAAGAAAAATAATTCCCCACGTAAAATCTACACAAGCACAACTTTAAATTCATCACAACTTAGTGATTTATTTATCTGTCTTTTGTATAATTATGATTGCTACTAAACCCGGTTAAAAAAAATCTCAATTGTTGCCTGAAGCCAAATTTCCTGACAGTTAATCCATTTTAGAAAAATCATAAAAAGCATCTTAATATTTTTTCACTGTAGTGTCTATCTTAGTACTTTCTCAATTCGTTACTATAGCCATTCATTATATAAAACAGACTCGATTTCATTACTTTAGCAATAGATATGGTTTTTTTTTCTTGTTGTAGACAAGAATCTACTTTCATGGAAATTAATTATACTTACGTAGATACATTTCATTATAGTACACTGCCCTCCAAAGTTAAGGTACAACATGTTTAATGAGTCTAATTTGAAAAGGAATGGACATATAAACAAGACATTTAAAGAAAATGTGCACTAGACAGTTTCTTATTGAATGAGACACATAAATTTGCATAAGTTTACACTTTCCAACAAAATACTTTTGCATACTTTCTAACAAAATACTTTTGCATACTTTCTAACAAACAAAAAAAGCACTGTTGAAAGAAAATTTTCATTATTGGCGGAGGCAAAATATCACAAACTTATGAGGAAAGATAGAAACATTACAAGAATAGGTAATGATAAGAAATATATCCACACCTAACTGAATTGGTGGCATCGACATTTCAGTTCTACCAATTAGGTTATCGGAAATCGAAATGGGAGGCGAGGATCAAATATGGAGGACCTTGGAGTCGAACTGAAACCCTCAACGTGTCTACCAAGGATCCCCAAATGCTCTATCGGATTCAGGTCTGGATATTGAGCTGGTTATTTCATTCGTTCCAAACTATGATCCTGAAGATAATCCTCAACAAGCACAGCTTGGGGATTTCGCGCATTATGATCCATCAGAATTAATTCTTTACCAACATCAGTGGTGTATGGGTGAATATATCGATAAATATGATCTCACCTCTATTTCTCACTCCAGTTAGAAACCTCCATGGATCACATGTAGGTCAGTGTGACCTCCGAGAGAGAACTCTACCCAAACCATGTTTCCACCATCTCTGTAATTGTGTCTTTCAACATTGTTGGGTTGTATTTAGTGTGTTGTTCCCTCCGGATCAGCAAACATCCTGAATCACTCTTCAGTGTAAACATGGGATCCTCTGTGATGAGTACAGAAGGCCACTGCTGTCAGGCCCAGGAAACGTGTTCCTCTGTCCAGTATAAAAGGGTACATCTCAGTCGATGACTTGGGGAACACACATAACAGATTGCTTTGCATATAAACTTGCATTGTGAAGATGTTTTGGGACCATTGTAGTGAAGATTCTTGTTCCTGATACGAAAAAATGATTTGTAACGAGCTAAGACATCATATGCTTCTTTTTAATCAGTCTGAAAGAGGTAAAAAAGTCTCCAACAAATTTTATTACTCGTGATTGACCTGGAACATGACTTCTAGACACATAGTCTTAAAATTCCAATTGATCCTACAGCCATTGGATCCTACTGGTGCCAATTTAAGACTCTCTAGTAGCATCAGCTTTTGACAAGCCCTTTCCCACCCATCCTAGTGCTTGTCACCTAAATGAATCGTGTAAATAATTTCTCCAAGACATTTCTAGACTCTCCTTGATACTGTCAACAAAATTAAGAACAACAATCATACACATAACGTACAAACCAAGCTACGCAAATTTGATTTTGTACATTTTCTCTAATTTCTATTTAAATGTCCGTTTCTTTAAAATAAAAGTTATAACTATCCTTTTTTATATGTATCCCACAGAAACAATGAAATTTATTGTTTCTGACATTTTTTTTTAAATGGTGAATTCGAAAAATGCGTTGTACCTTAATTTTTGGAGGCCAGTGTAGCTGAAACCCATGCTAAGGCAATTAAATTTTGTAATCTCTAGTTGAGAATCCTAAGTAGGTCTAACCGAAATAACTGTGTAGCAGGAACAGCTGATGATAGAAGCTGATAGATAATCGGTAATACATAAACTGATTTAAAGAAAGACTAAAGATATGCTATACGAACTCTTGGATTCCCATATATACAGTACGCTTTCCTGCGAGACATAATATCGGCTTATTTCTGTTAGAAATATATACTACCTAAGTACATTTACCACGAAGATCTTATCCAGACCATCAAGGGAAGTTATTCTCAGCTTTTAGTTCATTATATGTCCCTATGAGCTATGCAAATGTTCATCGGTGGATAAACTTAGCGAGATAGGTAAACATGAGAAAATATCGCTGTTCCTCACAGTGTGAGAGCATCAAATTTATGAAAGACAGATCGAGAAGTAAGCTAGTTTTAATAAAACATTATGCCTCATTTTGAATCTTTGGTGTATTTTTAACAAAGAATAACTTCTAATAACTCAATTTTCTTATATCATTTAAAGCTTTCAAATATTAATCATTTTTGTACGGAATATTTGTTAATTCATTAGATTAACTTTGCCAATGTGTGTGGAGGCAACATGGTCAGCCATAATCCAAATTATTCAAATTCTTTTTCTTTATATACAGAGGCATGTTGCATCGATTATTGACAACCGTAGTGGCAGCATTTAGTACGGATTACATCGTCTTTCTCACCACTCATAGGGCTGTATTTTCAATCATTCCCTTATATATTATATCCCTAATGAGTTTAGCTTAGATATTTCTTGTCCTTCTTGACTTTACATTTTGGATAACGAGCTGTGCATGTACAGTCGTCAAAAAAAGAATCAATCTTGATATAACTTTTGTAATTTCAATCATGGCAGCACAAAACAAGTATCAATGTTAAAAGCTTAAAGAGAACTAAACTGTATGATGTAAAAATATTAATCATTAACTTAATTAACACACTTAGCTAACTTCAAAAACAAAATTTCTTCCATTTGAGACTCAATATTTTCCAGAATTAGAATGAAAATGATCTCAATAGGTTAAATTCCAAATTTCATTCAAATCCAATAATTAATAACAGAGATATTTGAGAAAATCTGTAAGAAACTTTAAAAACATATACTTTACTTCAACCACACAAATGATTCATGCAATTTTCCCCGTTTCATAAGACCCGTAATGTTTGGACTGATTTCGGTTAAGCTCATGTGACGTCACAGTCACGTGATAAATACAATCCAGTGTTTCCAGCCAATCAGTTCATGCGCCTCATTGCTGCCAAATTTTGATTTTTATAGAAACTTCCTTTAAAAACCATTCTTTTCTTTTATTTGCATTAGCAATAGTAGTGCGCATAAGTAAACAAATTGCACTTGATTTGAAAGTTTCTTTGTAATATAAAAATAAGCTTTTTTTCCAATTTTGAAAAGCTTTTAGAAGATTTTTTAACGACTATACAATTTGTAGATAAAGAAATCCTAATATTCAACAATTGGAAATTGTTAAACATGATATAAATTCAGGCATTATGTTTAATAAAATGATTGGTAAAAGGATGAATGTTTCCTTGTGCATTTTAAAAATGCAAAACCAACAAAACATTTCAGAAATTAAATTTATCTGTCATGCACAATGGGTGGTGTCAGTTTTGCCCTAAGGCTCTGTATTAATTATGAGACGAATTTTGCTTATCTCGCTTTAAACCTATTTTAGAATTCCAAAAATATGCTAACTTACTAAAGATACAGTTATAGGCAAATTTTAAAATTAGAAGATTTACCGTGGGTTTCGTGATTGCAAATTGGCTCGAATTCAGCATAATAAATGAATCAAAACTTAAAATCATTTTAATCGACAATGTTTTCTAAATTGCATATAAACGTGAAATTAGTTCGAAATTCATTTTCAGATACCATTTGTTGCTTTAATTTTATCATCTCAAATCAGTAAACATTTATAACGTACGTATAATATCAGCATGATTACCAAAACCGTTGAAGGAAAATAAAACACAAAAATTGAATTCGAATAATGAAATAAAACATTACAAATTGATTCTCTTCTCATATCTTTTGGCAGCTATCTTCTAACGGATCCCACCCCAATACCTTGTGATCTAAGGAGATGATTTTCATTGGCCATGAGAATATTGAGAAATTGACAACTTTGCTAGCCCCTCCTATCAAGAATTTCCAGGACAGAACCTATAAAAGAAGATTCATCTCCTGTAAACCACATACAACTGTGTGTAACCATTTTGTTTCTAAGCATATTGTTTTTTATAATATAACATGGTGTACAATGTATGCCAATGTGAGGCCTGTCGCCAATATGTACCCTACAGGCAGTCCGTTCGGATGCTCTCTGCATCAAAAATATCCACTACTGTAGTGAATTCAGCTTGGATTCCTTTACGTTTGCAAGCATTCTATTCTTCGAAAAGAAATAAGTAAGTGAACATGAAAATGTAAATTACCTTTTATTATATGTTTATCGTATTATTATGTGCAAAAAAGTAATGCCTATTTATCAACGCAATGATCAATCATAGTACGGGAGTAAAAATAAGTCATGAAAGCCAATACATTATATTGACCGCCCTTATTTATATTATATTCTGATTCGCTTTCAAATTTACTTACGCTGCTTTGTTTTCAATTTTCTAGATATATTATATTTGAAAGAATATTTATTTCTAGAAGATAGGAAGATATAGAAATTTAAATAATAATAATGATTAATATTTAGTACATTAAATACCTAATTATTTTTTCAGACATTCAAATTAGAACATTCAAATTCAAATTACTGTGTGAAATTAATGCTTTTTGAAAGCCATTGTTTAAAAGAAAAACTATGAATCCGATACCAATACGAACACTAAATAACAAATGAAAATCTACCAATGCCAGTGAAATTTCTAATTAATCAATTAGGAGTAATAAATAGTCTTAAGAAATAAATAATTCGTGCTGTATTTTAGAAATACAGCTGTGAATTGATTTATTAAAATTATATATATATATATAAATCACATTTTTTACATACTTTAAAATTTAAATGTAATAAATTATTTTCAATAATAATATTTACTATAAAGTTTCGATATCATTTTCGTTGTCAGCAACGAAGAATTTTTCACAATTTTAGAATAATCGACAAACTCAGAACGTTCTGATGAACAAATTTGTTTTTATGTTCCTCTGGGGAAAAAAACCCGAATTTATATTATGAGATTTATTGTAAACTACAGCTTTTGTAAAAGCACGAATTGTAAGAACGTGCTGTTTTCATTGTGTATAATTTTTGGAATTTGTATTTTTCTGTTAATTATGCACAAAATGTATATGTACATTATAAAGTTGCATTTGTATATAAGAGTATATTTGTTTTCATTATTTACTAATCCTGTTTCAATCCAATATTTACAGCAATTTTTCTAAAAAAATTTAGAAGAAGCTATTCTATAAGCTATAGCTATTATTAGCTATTTCAAAAACCCAAGTTTTTATGGTACACTAATAATATAATTGAAATCTGCATAAGAAATCTGAAAAATATTTATAAAAGATTATTCTAAAAGTATCAATGAGATTTTTCTTTAAAGTTTACTTAAAAAAAGCACGTTTTAAAAAACGTATATAACTAGCAGCTAGTGATTTCAAATAATTCGAGTATAAATATACAAACATGTTTAAATTGAATTTTAATATTCAAATAAATTCTATAATATGGAATTACTTTACGATGCTCTAACATTTTTAACAAAGCTAGAAATCTAGATTTTAATCAGCTAGATATAGGTTGGATAAGAAACTAAGTAGTTATTTTTGTTCATCTGATTAATTTATACGTTCACACCCTTAGGTATATTAAAAATAAGCTTAATACAGAATAACAATTATAAAAATTGAAAAGAATATGCAAATTATGATTAAAAATTCGATGCTAGAAAAAAACCTACAGTCCAAATTTACTGTATGTTTGAAGTCAAATTCTCTTCAGGTACATTAATATTACCAATATTTTCACTTTAGAAGAAAGTGTATTTCGTATTTATAATCTTTTATTCAAATACATTTAAGATAACTCTTATATACAAAACTAAAAAATACAGTTTATTTCCTATCTTGAAGTATTTTCATAGACAACTATGGAAGAAGATCGCAGAATATCTGGAAGTAGAATTGATAAAACGAAAAAATAAAATCACACTCAATGAAACTGTCAAAATAAAAGCCAGCTTTATATTAAATTATAATATGCATTAATAATTTAATTTAATAAAATAAAATTATTAAATACAAGGATATATATAAATGGATAGATTAAGTTTGCATGAATACGCATTTATATTGAATGATTTATGTATAAACAGAAGAAAGATTTAAGCTTAAAGGAAGAAACATAAATAAAAAATCTTACGGTATAAAAATGAGTAGATTTAAGATAATCAAAAAATACAATACAATTGTCTAGTATGAGACAAAAAGACTGATAAGTCAGTGGTCCTCAACACCTGGGGCACCCAAGGAACATTAAATTATTTCTAATTTATTTAGTATGGTGTGTTTCTCTAGGTTTTGTGCGACTTTCCATTGAAATCACAATATATTCCCTGTTAAATCCCTTTACATTCATTTTTTGGTGTAATTATATTTTATTCTGGGAAGGCATATTTAAATACAATTAAATTAAAATTGTTAAATCAAAACAATCTGAAATAAACAGCCAACGTCCCACCCTTAACGCAAGCCGCGGTAAAACTATCAATCGTAGACCGATCTACGACGGTAAAAAGGTTGGGATAAACGTGTGATAAACGACCTAAATGCATGAATGCATTACTATATTGTTCAAAATTAAAAAAGGGACTCCAAATTTCATTACTAGGTATAAATGCTTAATTATTTTATGGTATTATTTATGAAAATTTGTGGAAAACATATGAAGAAAAATTATATCTCAGAATAATTTCACAATAAACCATAAAATCAACCATGTGAATGAAATCGAAACTTTTATTCAGGCTACAGGTCCACGACTCCTGCTCCAACTAGGGAATTGAATAACAAATACGTTTCAACTGCGGTACGCGTACCTAAAAAGGGTTGGTAAATAATTAAATAAAAAATTGTCGAATAACGGGAAAAGTCTGTCACATGCAAAATTACTCTAAAAATTATTTATTTAAAACGCATACATGAAATTTCTGCAAAAAAAAAAAAATAAATAAATAAATAAAAAATTAAAAAAAATAAACCACGAAATATACTTTTAGTTCTTTATTTAGAACCAAATGATAACTGAGCTAGTATTCAAAATTCTAATAATAAAATAGTTCCATCGTACAAAAAGTCCAGGTGAAGTAAATTGGATGGTTATTACTTTAAAATTACAGTCGCATTTGATACTAAGATTCTGATATTTCATTAGATATATTCTTCCCAATAGCAAAGAATTTTAGCAACTTTAAAAAAAATAATTTCTCCTTTTTGAATATAAACTCAAAAATGTACTTTGCTTCGTAGGAAAAGAGTGAAAAATATTTCAGTGAAAAGATACATGTCTTTATACTTAGCTGGTGATACAATAAATAACGAACAAATAATTTTTTTTTAAAAAAAATCTGTAAATCTTGATTTAAAATTACGAGTTCTGAGATTTAATTTTAAGTACCTACCTCCAGTGGTACCTGCAGTGGTAAGAAATATGTTCAACAAACAAGATTCCATGTCAATTAACAGTTTTATTTTAACGTTAGGTGTAATCTTTCAGTACAGTGCAATAAAAAGATCAGCAAACAAACAAAGAAACACAAAGTAACTTCTTTCTTTCAACAAAGAAAATTCTCTTTTAAAGGTATCCAGACTTTTAGGTGCGATTGAAGGTAAGTCAGGAAAAAGGTACGAAGAAATCAAAGAGTACATTGGTTGAGAGTCACCACTTTAGAAAATTCGCAAACAAATCAGCATTCCAGCGCCACATGTCAAAACTGTTCTATATAAGAATTTTATTACATTTTCCATGAACATAAGCCAACTTCATTTGAAATGTTTTTGCTGCTAAATTCTTGATGTTAGGAGAATATATTTCTTCCAGAACATTTATTGGGCGCTCATCAGGAAGTTAAAAGACATTACCCGTCATCTTCATTCTGTTTACTTTTATGATTTACCAATCTCTTTGGATTGATTTCATACCCTTATTAAAAATTTGCACTCTACCTTTGTTCCAAAGAGAATTAATTCACTGCATTTAAACTTTGTGTATACCTGTATCCTAAAAAATATAATATGCTATATCTACAAAGCAGTGACATACTTAGCAGTAGTTAGTGGTATCCTCAAGCGCTCTTTGATTATTACTTCGGCATAAATTGCAAATGGGTCATAAGCACATCCATACATCATTTGAAAATGAATCAGTACTAAAAGCAGACATGATTTGTAGCAATAAGATATTGAAATAGAAAACATCAAGCAATGATAGAAATTTCAATCAAATAACTAAATTCATATTTAAAAAATTATCAATGTTATTGAATGACGGTTGTGGAGTGCAATTTTATATTAAATAATTTACTGAAGAATTCATTAAAAATACGTCATAATTTTCTCTCTCTCTCTTTTTTTGTTGTTGATAAAAACACATTAAAGAAGGGGGGGGGGAGGTCAAAGAAACTTGATGGTATAAAACATTTTAGCTTACTAAATGTTTGTAATAGTTGTTAAGTATCTTTATAAATTTTACAAATGCTTTGTACAAAAATCGAAGTTGTTCGTTTTCTCACACATAACATCATGCATGTCGGAAACTTGAAATTCAACAAATACAAAAATTTTCTAACACCAACTCATTTTCTGTCATGTTTATACCTCAGAGGATGGCTTTAAAATCAGTAAAATATTAATAGGAAATATTTCCAAAAAATTCACATCTTTCAAAAAATTAAGGAACAACTGCTTTTTTGGAGCCAACTTTTGAAACAAAGTAAATTTTTAAAAAAATACGCAAAGTAATCTGTATGCATTTATGTAGCATATATTACTCAACAAGATCTTAACTAATGGTTTATGTGTATTAAATAAAAAAATTTAAGTCAATTCTTTGCAAAAATTATTATGCGAATAATTTTAAAAAATCTTACAAAAATTTGGAATGTAATAAGAAATATGTCCTTCCCTAGCCTTAATACTTGATCGGTATTGATTTATCATTGATAAGATTAAATTGTTGGATGCATGATCCAGTATGGAAAACAACAAACGGTGCAATCCTTGGTGCAGGTAGCATAAACTTTTGGTGGGAGATTTAGTGCTATAACTTTTTATTCAAAATAGTCCCAAATAAATTCAATCGGATTTAAGTCAGGTGAATGAGATGGACACACAATTCGATTAATCCCCTGATCAAAAAGCCATTTGTCTACGAGTATTATATATAATGCTCATTAGAATAAAATTATCATCATCATCAGCAGCATAGGATATCAGATCAGTGGCGGCATAATGGGACTCCCCTGCAACCTCAGGTTTTGGGTCCCAAGCCCAAATACGTACTTTGCACCAGTCAGGCTTTGGACCCCTAGAGTCCCTGCCCCCCCCCTTCAATGCGGGAGTTGCGCGGGTGTACGTTACGCCACTGTGTCAGATGTTGATTAAGGATTTCATCTCTTTATGCATTGCAACTTTTACAGTGCCTCCATTAAACACATGTAAATCTGTAGGTACTCACAAGGAGTTTCGTTCCACACCATAATTTCATATCTGTTGTAAGCATGTCTTTCAACAATATTAGATTCATGATGAATGGTTCTTTACTTTCTCCGTATCAGAACAAAATGGCGTGATAAAAACAAGAACCAGCCTCATGGTAATTTAAATTAGAAATAATTATCTACAGATTATTTTCACAAATACAAACAAGCTAATGTAATGTAGTGATTTGAATGAATTCAGTAAGCTTTTCCATCGTCGATTGATTCAAAGAATGATTGACTGACTGATTTTATTTAGCTTCGCAGTCGGAAGTAACAGGGGGGGGGGGGGTATTCATTATTCATTATAGTCGAAGTAGATTATTCGTGCATAATTTATTCAAAAATTAATAGAATAATGATAATAAAAAAGAAGAGAAAATTTTAACTATCAATGAAGTATAATATGTGATATGTGGATGCGGGGTGTAAAGTAGAATGTTTCGACAGATTTGTATGAAACTTTCTATTCTTTGCTAAAACTCAAAATTTTAATTTCAATCCGGTTCTAACTGATTTGAAGTAAATTAGAAAGAACCCATAAAATGAATTTATGTGGTGAAAAAGTTTCTGCTCATTTATTTTTCTTCTACATTTCTGGATGGTTTGTAAAGTTGAAACTGTGTATTATATATATATAGCTAGTATATATATATATATATACACACATATATACTAGCAGGTATAGACGTTCTTCGGTCGGGTGAATTGAAAAATAAATCAATTGTGATAGAAGAATACAAAAAATGAATTAAGTAAAAATTTAATTAAATAAAATTTACAGAATTTTAGGAGAGTTGCGTATTAGATTTTATGGAACGAACGATTTAGCGAATAAAATAGCATAGTCAAATAAATATAGCTGAATTACCCATTATTTCCCGGGATTATTTTTCAGTTTTTACATAAATATTATCCAAGTTTACTAATTATTTTAATAATCCATTAGCCCACACAAATTTTTTCAAGGGGGGAAGTTCAGGGTCAAAAGTCCCTTAACTCGTATCAAATCTCAAGACAACATCAATTGATTCTTCTGATTTTGTCGATTTTGTTAACAAAAAATAGTAAAAAATAAATCATTGAATTAATAATTAGTATTAATTAATAAAATAAATTGTTAATTACAAGTACATAATTAAATTTTGTGTTATATATATGTAGGATTATCATCAATCGAAAAAACTCAAGGACTTTGGGGGGTTCGGACCCCTAGGACACCCCCTTGTGTGCGCCACTGTAATAATCTAATAGTTAAGTTATCTATGTTTACGCCATTGTGAACGACGATTTCAGTAAAACCCCGTTTTTAGTGGAGTGAGTTATTTTTCTCCTACATACGTGAACATATTAGTATGCCCCTTTGACTCATCCTCCTAAAAAAAAAAGAGTCGATTTCAGCAACAAAAAAAAAATTTCCTAGTGAATTTTTATTGAACAAAAAAACCCATGGCTACCAAATTCCAAGTTTATACGTGTAATAATTCAGGAGATCTTGTGGTTAATGACTGGGTGAGTGAATTGCTGTTCTCCTGTATATATAAATCTAAAAGACAGATAATTATTAAATTAGTGAAGCGTTCTAAAGCTGCCATTCACAATGTCATAAATTAACAAAAAAATATTAAACGACATAAAACAATCTGAAAGAAAAATTATTTTGACAGCACAGGACGATCGAGAAATTTTACAACTATCAGCTGAAAAATTGAGAAATTTTGAAATTTTTCAGCAAAAACATTTCAGATGTCGCAATTTGGAAGAGTTTTAATCCAAACCAATCTTAAACCAACGATTTATGTTTATAGTAGACAATTTTTCTATTTTGACCCCTTTAAAAGCCGCGGGCGTATATATACACCTCGCTCAGCGTTAACTAGCCCAGAAGTACATATACGTCTTTCCGAAGTACGAGACTCTGCAAAGCTATTCCGAAGACTTTGGAATGCAATACAAGGACCTTGACAGTATTTGTAAAGGATTTTCCTATTTCATAGCAAAATACATTTATATGTGCCTTTCTTTTTCCACATTACTTTCAACACATAACTGCGCGTCCGTGTGAAAAATGAAGAGACAGCATCGTGCAACATTTTTTCGTCAATTAAGGAGTTAATGAATTGCAAGTAGCCATGGTAAAAAAGAATGGTACAATGTTTCTGATATATTTAATTTTACCACCTGATCATTTCAATAAAAAGTAAAATATTTAAAATTATCTGTAAAAATGGAGGATCAACATCATGTTCATTTTTTCATACTTTTTATCATTTTCAGACTAGGAACCTTATAATTTAATAACGGTGAATTTTTCATTTATTTCTAATAATTTTCTTAACTTAAACATTCATTAAAATATTCGAAATTATAGTAACTTTATTATATAATTATTTTGTATTATTGCATTTCCCGTTTTTAAATTGTGATTAGAACCTTTATTCGTTTCATTATTTCTATAATTAAACAGTTCCAATTGCCTTAAGGAACACAAATAAATTACTATTTCGTGTAGCTACCACAGCTGGCAATAATTCTTACGATATGCATTGGATGTGTTCTTTCGGTCTGTAAATTTATTCTACAAGGGGTGATCAAATGAAAAGGTACGAAACGACACGGTGGGTACAAATATAGACTTTATTCAAAATATACACCATAGGCCTGAGCACAACGATCCCACTGATGAACAAGCCGCAGGATTCCTTGTTCCCAGAATTCCTGTGGCTGTGACGAGACCCAGTCCTTCACAGTGTTCTTGAGTACGTCGTCCGAGTTGAAGCGCTTTCCTTTCAGGTGTTTCTTCAGTGGACCAAACACATGGAAATCGCAGGGTGACATGTCCGGACTGTAGGACGGATGGTCCAACGTCTCCCATTGGAACTTGTTCAGTTCCATTTGTGTGACTCTGGAGACGTGTGGACGCGCGTTATCATGGAGCAGAACCACACCCTCCGTGAGCAGCCCCGGTCTTTTGTTCTTGATGGACCTGCGTAGGCGTCGGAGTGTCTCACAGTATACATCGGAGTTAATGCTTTTTCTGTGCTCGAGTAATTCCACAAGTTGCGGACCTTGAACGTCGAAAAAGACAGTGAGCAATACCTTGCCTGCTGACTTCACGGCTCTGAACTTTTTAGGGGGAGGTGACGACGCATGCTTCCACTGCATGCTGTCCCGCTTTGTCTCTGGCTCGTAGTGATGGCACCAGGTCTCATCACCTGTGACGATCCGCTTCATGAAAACGGATTCTTTATGATACCGAAACAGATGTTGCAGTGCTAGTCCCATACGCAGTTTCTTTTGCTGGTCGGTGAGCTGCTTCGGAACCGAAGCGGTACACACCTTCCGAAATCGCAATCTGTCGTGAACAATTGCCTACATGGTTCCATAGCTGACATCCACCTTCAGTGCCAACATTCGCAATGTGACACGCCGATCACTTCTCACTAGGTTGTCTACCTTGTCGATGAGATAGCTCGTAATGACAGTGTATGCCTGGCATGGTCTCTGGTCATCACCCACACTCTCACGGCCTGCACGAAAACTCGCACTCAATTTTTTTACAGACTTGTCAGAGACACATTCCACCCCGTAAATGGTCACCATCCTCCGATGAATAGCTGCCGGTTTCTCACCTTTCGCTGTCAGAAATCGGATAACACTTCGCTGCTCCTCAATCGTCGAATTTTGCAACGCGAACGCCATCCTGTCCTCATACGTACTGCCGCATCATTTGGACGCCGCTTTTTATAAGAGCCTTTGCTCTCTCCTGCGCATGTGGGCACCCGCGCATGATCAGTCAGAGTCTCCAATGGCATCCCGAGATGTCTCGCTACATTCTCCCTTGGCGGAATATACAAATATTTAACTGTTTCATTTTTATGTCGTTTCGTACCTTTTCATTTGATCACCACTTGTACATCAGACATAGCAACATGTGGTATATGCTAGACCAGTCATTCATCAATCACATGTGTCCGATGCATGACAGATTTGATCGGGTGACTTACCCAAAGATGTAATCTGATGAACAATAAAGAGCTGTTGAGAGTTGTATGCCACGTGTATTAGCACGTAATTCCGCCGTCTAAAGCCCCTTTGCAGTCATATAGGCCTATGGAATGTAATAAACGACTTGTGTGATGACGCTTCGAATGATGTAGGTTGATACATACAGTCGTACAATAGACCTCAATTCTTCATCTAGGAATTTTGATCTTGCAATATGATCCCATGCTCACAACAAACCTATCCTCATGCATGATGCAAACTGATGGGTAACGAAGAACTCTTGCGAAGACTATGTGTGTTCTTACATTTCTCTGCTGACACTAGTCACATGCAAGCTTTGAAGGTAATGGGCGAGAACAGGCTGCAAAATTTTAGAGGCATAGAAGTGGTTATTGAATATACCGAGTGATGGGTCATCAAGGGTATCAAATCATTTGAGGCATTGGTGGTTTAGTGGTATATAATGCTTCAATCAATCATCGACGACAAATCAGTGAATGGTTAAATTTAAGTTTAATAACAAATAGAGTGCATCTGCCCTCGCTCACGTACAGAAGATCTCTGATCAAAACAAAGAAAGTATTTACAAGAAGCACCTTCTATACTGAGGGGTTCTACCACCGAGAATGTGCATTAGGGAGGAGTGGTTGTTAAAGGGGTATATAACGAGGCTAATGTAATCTTCCCCCAAAGATCGATCTATCCTCTTGAATCCATCGATTTCATATACATATCATTCTTGCTTGAATTCATTCAGTATTCACACTTATTTCTAGGAAAAATTATACAATATGTCTAAGAGCCAAAACTATGCCAAATTCTACTACTATGCAAAAATCAGAAATGTACTCAATTTGTTTCCTTATTCTTCAATGAAGCACAATCGAACCCCTTTCTAAAAAAAAGAGTAAAACATAATTTGTGTATTTAAAACCCATCTTTCTATTTTCCTTTTATATAGAATTTGTCCATGATGTTACTAGCGCGAATTATTAGTATGTGCTGCAATGCTAATCATTTATAAAACCAATTAAAGTGCGAGAAAGGTACAAATTTCAGACCTATTGGAAGTTTTCTTGCATAATATTGCATTTTAGGTGGAAAACTGAGTAGATTACGAATCGAAATGAAACGTATCGTATAGAGTTTTCCTATATATAGGATTTTTCTCTAAAACAACCGGAGAAGGGACCAGAGATTAAATTAAACGGGAAATCTCCTTATAGAGATACATCTAATCTACTATGAACCAAGTAGAAGCGATTTCAATTTAGTCAAATATTTAATCTTCATCACTTATAATGATACGTTGATAGACTCCTACTTATTTTTATATATAATTCTCTTTTCTTTAAGTAAAGGCTTACCTTTGTTATTTCTCTTATACTTAGAAACACGAATGAGTTTTATTAAAGTAAAATAACTAATGCGTCTTTTCTCTCCTTTTTTTGAGAGTCAATGGGACTCAATCTTTGGAGAAATCCACTTAGAAATTAACCGTAGCGTCTCTTTAGGTAGTCTGCAACACGTTTGAACAATATATGCTTCGAAATTAAGTAGAGTTTTTGTTCTTCCCTACGCTGAATGAATTACCGTATTTACTCCAATCTAAGCCGCACTATTTTTCCAGTATTAATGCTACTGAAAATCGGACACGGCTTAGAATCGAGGGCAAAACATTTGTTGAATGGGGGGAATTGAGTTTCCACCTCCTTCAAAAGGAAAAATGTAACTGTCCATTCTGGCCACTTGCATCGATGACTCATCCCATTCCGCAATCTATCTTCAGTATTCAGTCTATCCTAAACATCATTGTCTGCTCGTATTAAGGAATTTTTTTTGTATACGCTTTTTTTTAATCACCTAATCATCAAAGATATCGGTCGTAGCATCAAGACGTGAACACTATGTCGCAAGTATGAAAAAAGGGACAGTGAAAGCAGCGGCCACTGAAAGTTTGACACGGATAAAGCAAATATACACCGATGGCTTAAACAAAATATGATTTTTGCTTGTAAATATTCAACAGTCTTTCACTGGACCAAAAAGGGAAGATATTCTCAAGTAGTTAGTGCTGCTGAATTTGTACAGAAGGTTCGATCTAAAGTATGAGTCTTCAACTCGTGACCCGTGGCCTACGAATCGCCCTCTGAAGGCATTTTGCGGCCGTTCATTTGAATTTTAGGCAAATTTTAAAAACCTGCCTTGTCTGCAATTTGTCATAAGAAACGGGATTTTTTCTGTTATTCTTGATACTTAAAACATTTCACTGATGTGTGTTTGATATCCATTTGAGTTAACATTTTCTTAAAATGAATTTTTCAAAAATTTCACTCTATCTTAAATAAATTTAAATGTAAAAAAATCTGACTATGGATAAAATCTCAAAAATTTTCTGAAAAAAGTTGGACTAATCTTTAACAGGTTTGCTGAATATTTTAATTCGACTTCCAATCTTTTTAGAAACCGATATAAGTATATAAATCTGTAAACTCCATCTCTTCCCTCAGAATCAGTTGTAGTCACTCTTTTTTATTATAAGTTTCCTGTCTACAATATTTTTTTGACAAACGTATGGCCCGCGGATCATTGTTAATTTATTAATTCGACCTTCGAGCTTGAAAGGTTGAAGACCCATAAACTAAAGCGTTGCCAGTTACAATACAAGTGCTGCAATGTAAGGCAAAAAAAAACCATTTAAGAAGAGAAAGTGCTTCAAAAATCGCAGAATAGATATCTGCTGCCAGGGAAAAGTTTCTAAGGAGACTATAATACATTATTTTTTTAAAAAATGTTCCATAACAAATGCATTGGATGGCACGGAAGACGACTTCGTGTGGAAAAACGGTGAAGTCCGCACCAGTTTCGACGTCAGCTGTGACGATGGAAGTGACGAATCATTTTCAGAATAAGAAACTGATGGTTAGAGTAATTATAGGTTCATGTATGTATTCGAAAGTTTATAATACTGGTAAAATAAATTAATTGTTAACTTATTATTATTTCTAATTTAAAACTTTTTTTAAAAAAATTCTTAAGTATCGGATATTGATGAAACTTTTACACAATTTTTCATTTTTTTCTCAACAATGTGTAGAAAATTATGGGTATGGCTTAGGTTGATGACAACTTTTTTTTTACACAAAAACGTTTTGAGAATTTTTGGTGTGGTCTAGAATTGATGGTGGTTCATATTCGAGTTAGTACGGTAATTGTAAAAAACCTGATGTAGGTTTGTTTTATTACAGCTCTTAATAAACTCCCTTTTGAAAATAATCTGTAATTAAAGCCTATTAGCTACTTCATAAACCTGAAATTTTTTTTATTTCTCAAAGGAACTAAAATTTATTCTTAATTCTCTGTCGATTCTAATTTCCACATTTATATCCTGAAATTCATTAAAATATATTTCCAACTGAAATAAATTAAATATTTCAGTTTTACTTTTTCAGACATTTTTCTAAAGCAATTTAGAAAAAAAAAGTTAAAAGAAGAGAGTGAGTGATTTAAGAAAATAGGAGAAATTTTAATTCGTTATATAATCACTGATGTTGATAACAGTTCACTGAATTCGTATAAAAGGGCTCATGCATTATAAATTCAACAATAGTTGCAATTTGTATCTTATTTTTATCAGTTATACATTCTTGCAGGTAATGTTCCAAGTGTGCATTAACAACATGTCTTGAAACTCATTTACATCAGGATAACAAGAAGTGAGCGATGAAAGTGTAAGCAATCAGAAGTCTTTGCTCAAGGGCGTAAATATATTTTTTTAAAAGTTATAGGAAAAAGATTTTTTTTTACAAAACTATTAGTCATTTACACGTCTTGACGGTCTACGTGCCGTGCAAAATTTACGACAGCGATTGTTTCCATCTTGGTATTGCATTTAGGATGACTGCTATTTATGCAAAGAAAGAAAATCAATAAATATTACTTGAATGTTGCAACAATGGTTGTGTAACTATTATTCTTTTTAACATTTTCTTGCCTATTTTTTAAATCATAATTTTTTTTAAAAAAATCGTGCATGTTTTCCTTAAATTTTTTATTTTTAAGCCTTTTTTTTCTTTGAGGCAATGTTCAGTATTATGAAACTTTCAAGCATGTCTGGAGCTTACAATTAGTTTTTTTAATGATGTGGTGAAATTGTTTCTTAGGTATTAGGCTATTTATATTTTTTCGTTAATTTTTGTGCAATTTTATTCTGTGTAGTGAACTTCTAAACTTCTTTGAAAAGTCCTGAAGGAAAGATTTTTTTTTTTAGTCTTACCCAGAAATTTTAACTTGTACATCCCCAAAACTCTTTATCCCTTGAAATGTAAAATAGAAAAAAATTAGTATTGAAAGGTTTTCTAAAATGGTTTAACTCTGAAATTACAAAGTTCTTTTGGTTCCAGATTTGAGCTTTCGATTAATAAGACTTGGAGAGATACCATAAATATTTATAACTTGTTATACATTACCTTGAAAAGGAATGGTCTATTTTCCCCCCAGAGATATGTCCTGTTGCTATAAATAGAACCTTTTACATAATGTAACTCTATTTTTCTTCAATATAACTTAATATTGATCATTTTCTGGAGATAAAGCCTCATCTGTGAATTTTTTTTTTTCTTCTTATATTAAAAAATCCTTATTTCCGGTATGTAGATGTTGTTATTAGACGCATGGCTGCGTTCTTAGAGTAGCGCGCTATTTTAACTTTATTTGCGCCATGTTTTAAATCATATAAATAATATTTTTTACATTTTAACGAATCCAGATCAATTAATAAACTTGCTTTTTTTGTTTATTTTATCTTCATTTCTTTTAGTTGAAATGATTTTATGAATTCTCTGAAATGACTGTGATATTTTTTCTCTGAATTATTCGGCTTATAGATGTGCGTTAGTAAAGTTTTTTCGTTTAACGAAAAAAAGGTCCATGTCAGTTTAGAGATCCCGTTTATTGTTTTTCAGTGATGTCTTTAATTCTTAGATATGTGATGATTCTGGTAAGTCTATCTTTTCTTTTTTATTCCAATGCTCTGTTACGTTTTATTTACATTTGGTTTTATGCCACTTTAAATAATACTATTTTGTACTTCAGTTATGAATTAACAATAAAATATGTTTGTGAAATTTTTCATTTTGCGTAGAATAAAATTTTACATTTTTGATATTTTAAGATTTATGTGTGTGTGATGAGTTTTCTAAACGTTGTTTCGTTTTGTGTAATATTTTAGACATTAATGCTTGCCCATTTTATTAACTTATGCACTTAATTGTCATTGGCAAAAATAATTTCTTTTTCTGTGACTGATAATTTTGTATGCTATTTTTTGGTACATACAAAATAGAAACTATGCAGTTCTCAGAATCCTTTGGTATGCTTTTCTTGTCAAAAACACAATCACATAAGCTAGGTATAGAAACACAAATAATCAATTATACAAGATTAAATTTACGTATTATATTTTCATTTACATATTGAATATTTTATATATTACATATTCTTTTCATTAATTTTATATTATATTTTAAGCTGCAACAATTTATATAGGAAAATATATGGAACTCACTAGGTCACGAATAAATCAACTGTGTTTGTGAAGTAAGGATAATGTTTAAACATTCATTGAAAATACATATCTTTGAAAGCAAAAAATACAATACATGATCTTACGATTGGAAAAAGGAGGGGGGGGGATGTATGAGCCATGTAATATCTTTTTGTAGAATGAATTTGTAATTTTCAGAATTAAGTAGTTGACATAATTTTGAAATTATAAATTTCTGAATTCTTATTTTTTCCTTGCTTTCTACTGACATTTTTTCAAGGTTTTGTTTTTAGTGCTTTTTCATAATCACGAAATAGCTTTTTTTAAACTTGGTTATAAGAGTTAGAAATTGTCAAATCAATATCTGCTGTGTGTAATTTTTGGAGATTTCAACATTTTTATAATTATAATTAGTTCATTAACTAAATTTTTGTATAAAAAGACTGCTAAGTGACTCTAAGGATTATATGGTGAACTGTATTTGAATTTAAAAAAATGTGATATGTGCATCTGCATGTTTATTGTCAAAAAAAAATATCTCAAAATTATAATTTTTGAATATGGCAGGTATTGGTTTCACAAAAACCAATTGGTTTATCAAACTCATTTTGGTAAACATTTACTGTACGGTCACCCTTGGCGACTTTTTCAAAATCTCGCCAAAATGGCGACTTCTTCTACGAACGAGATTTAAAGAAAACAGCGTAGTGAAAATGTTGCCTGCGCAAAAAAATGACGGCGAAATCACTGAAATCGATAATTACACAGTCTTAGAAGAACATTTGCTCTCTTTCATATTAAAATCAAAATTACTCTGACTCACCCACAAATAAACCTGAACTAAAATCTCATTCGACTCAATTAAAAAAAAAAAACTTTCCCACGCTCCTTTTGACGTCATCCATTTGTCCTTTCACCTTAGATTTACACCTCCACTTATATCGTGCCTTTCAACCAGTTTCATATCCTTACCACGTTTACAACACTCATATCTATCCGCAATGAAACCCGCTTTCATACAAAATTCAAACGTTTCCTTCCCTTTTCTAATCCATACAAATACCTTAAATTAACATTCTCATCAAACCACATAACATCATTCTCACAAAACATTCTCGCACTTACCTCAGACATTCCCCATGCAACAGACATCACAAAAATTTCACGAAAAGAATGCGGTAGCTGAAGACTTAAAAAACACAAGTACAACGTGGTCGAACGAAAAGTTAAATAATGGCGGCTACATTCTGTTGTCCAATAGGGTTACTGTAATTACTTGTCGGGTCAGATTAAGGTTGCCATATAAAAAGATTTATTGCCAATTTAAAAAAATCGCGCCAAGGCTGACCGTACAGTAAATCTCTTCCCTCATTTTCAGTCATTGGTAATTTTCTACACTCGAAATTCATTTAAGTCGTTTCACAACTCATTTTTCTATTCATCTAGTTTCTTAAATTATTTGATTTTTAAAATAATATCTTTAAAAATCATGAAATTCGTAAAATGTCAATTAAGTCAAAATATATATAATTATCAAAAATATATTAGGATCTGCAATTAAAAGTAGTAATTCCTTAAAAGTATGAAATAATTCTTTACAGAACTTACGGCTGCAGGTTTGAAAAGTGAGCCAACCGGAGCCAGAGGAACAGAGAACAAAACCCAACATATTCCCCTAATTGCCCATCTAAGTTCGCGTTGTAAAGCCAGATCAGCGACCGGGTGCGTAATGCATCATAACTCTAAGCATCTCTTTCATGCATCTAAGTTACTAGCAATTCTAGTGCAGTCTCCCCCCCACCCACCTTAAAATTGTTCTATAGTTTGCCTTTATTTAAATTCGTGAGGTTTCAGAAGTTATGATTCTGTGAATTTGTCACAACAGGAGAATTTTCAGCAGTTGCTTGTATGCATAAGATTAAACTTAACTTTTTCTATAATTGTTTATTGAATGATAATTAGTTCTTTGTGTTAATTAAGCATTGATGATTCATATTCTTCATAAAATATGGTATATAATCTGGGATATAATGAGCACTTTTAACACAAAAAATAAGATCGAAACCAACAGGTGCGCGTTATACGCCAAGTATAAAAAATGAGAGCTTTAAAAATGAAAAAAAATGAGATTTCTACATAGATCAAAATACTGGTCATTTTTTTAAAAAAAATAACTCTCCTTATGAGCTTAAAGGGTTGTAATTCTGGAAGTATACTGTTTTTTTTTTAAAGCCTGGGATAATACCTCGAATAAATGACTTCAAAACATAAGAGCATTGAATATGTACATTTCAAGTTTCCTCGTAAAAAAGTGAACGTTATCTGGTGAATATACTTAAAAATTGAAGCTCTAAAGTATAGGTGCGGGTTATACTGGGAATTTTACGATATATATCAGTGTCATCGCAGCAAAATTTGCACCACCCAAATTGTGTTGTGATCCCAAAAATGAGAAATTTTGTCACGTATTTTATTTGAAAAAGAAAAAATGTCAGATTTTGGTGGAATGTGGCATGATTCATGTGGTGCAAGTTTGGCTTCAGTGATGTTAATAGGTTGATTTTTCACATATAGCAACAAAAATACTGTCAACATTTTAAACTGTCTTTTTGATCTTGTATTAAAGAGCAAAAGGAAATATTGTTTTTTCCTGTAGTTAAATAATTATAGATATCAAACAGGTGCTTATTATACTCTTGTCTTCAATAGTCAAATATCTGTCACCTGGTAATTGAATATTTTATATCAAATTGGAGCATATCAATTTGTACAGTGTTTAAAAATGATTTATAATTGTTCTACTGTTCATGAAGTAGTAAAACACTGTTTTGGTATGTTAAACAGTTTATCCAAATAAATGAAATATTTTTTTCATAAAAAAAATGCTGTTATGTGTTATATGCCAGAATGATGTATGTGTTGATCAATAATAAGCTGCACAAGAGTAATGCATTACCAGTTTGTTATCTTTGTTTTAAGTGAAGTAATACAATACAAACCACTGAAAGACCAATGTATATCCAAAATTTGTTAACCTATATTATAGATAAAAACTTCTTTTTCACTTTTAAATGTTACATAGATATTTAATTTTATGTTTGGATAAGCTATTTAACTATTGGAATTCATAATGGTTGAAAACTTGGGAAAAAATGGATTATTTCAAATACATTATTCTGAGGATAAATGTTCTTGAAATAGCTATTACTTAGTATTTCTTCTATAAGCACTTAATGTTGTCACATAATCGCCTTACTTAGCCTTTTTTAAGAAATGACATCTAATTAACTTAAAGTGTTCTATTTTTTTTCAAAATCTTGGGATAACCTAAATAAATGTCTTCAAAACATAATAGCATTGCACACCTACATTTCAGATTCTTTTGTGAAAAAAAGGAGGTTGTGTGTTATATACATCAAGTATACCTAAAAAATGCAACTTAAAAGTATATATGTGCATTATACACCAGATTTTATGGTTGTATAATTTGTGTTGTATTTTGAATATATTTAAGCTTCATTCTTAATTTTTATGTTCTCATAATTTCATACATATTGTAATTAAAAAAATTTTTACTACTAAAAGTTAAAGTTTAGCTGTTTGCATAATTTTTTTATGTAATTTTATTCAAATTAAACTATTGGAAGCTTCATACAAAAAAAAATAATAAATGTTTCTTAATACTGTATATTGCAGATGTATAATATGTACTTTTAATACTATATAAAAGTTAAAAAAAACTTTTAAAAACAAGCATTTATATAAACTTGCTAAAAAGAATAAAATAAACTTTTCCTTTAAAACTTTTTTTACTATCAACTTATAACATCATTACACAATTTATATTATACTAGCTGCATAGCCCGGCATTGTGTGTGCACTTGCTTTCTTTACTATTATAAATTTTCCCTTCTCTTCACAAAATCAGCATGACCAATATTCTTTTTCGAAATTACCTTGACTTCTTTGTTTTTTCCCCTCTGCTAAGCCCGGTGTTGCATGGGCTTTTACTGAGTGTATAACTTGATCCTCATGAGAATTTCCTCTTTCCCTCATAACACCATTTACTTAGTTTGAAAATTTTAAAAATTAAAATCAATCAGATCAAGTTATTTAATTTACTTGTTTATCTACATGGGTAAATCTCACAACAAGCTTTTATATCATAATTTGTGTAATGACGTTATCAGTTGATAGTAAAAAGAGTTTTAAAGGAAAAGTTTATTTTATTCTTTTTAGCGCATTTAAATAAAAGCTTGTTTTTAAAAGTTTTTAGTTATCGCTGGACTGGTTTCTCAGTCTGTTCATGTCATTCAACACATCATTGTTGCAAGGTCATTTGCCGGTTAATTTCGAACAGTCCAGCTAAATGAATTCTTACAAAAAGGTGCATTAGATGAAAAACACAGAAATTTTTTTAAATCCATAATTTTTAAGCAGTTTTTTCAATCTTCGTACAGATTTTGGATAGTATTGTTCTACACACAAAAATTAAGTTTTGTGAGATAATCTTCATAAATGATGAAGTTTTTCAATTAAAATTTTGAGTAATTTTTGAAAGATTGTAAAAAAAGAAAGTTTTCTGCATTTTATTTTTTAAATGGCTTATTCTAAAAAAGCAAAGCATGACATGGTTTAGTACGGAATGTCAATTCATTTAAACAAAAATTATTAATGTGCTATAATTTAGACATTTTTATAAACATGCATCAATTTTTACTGTTTTTTTTTAAAAAATCGTAAAAAATACAAATGTTATTAGTTTGTTAAAAAAAATTGTATTGTGGCAAAATAAATGACCTTTCCGATTCTGTAATTATTTTTTGTCTGAGTTTTATTTTAAAAAAAAATTAGATTGCTGTTTTAAAAACGTCAAAACTATAAAAAAAAAATCCTCTCTTCGTTTTTCATTTTGTGTCGCCGAGTACAGTGAAATAAACAGCCCACAGGGGGAAAACAATTATGCATTTTAAGGTTTTTAACTAATAGAAATATTGGAAGATAAGTGGTCAAAACATGCATTGTCATCCAAACTAAAGGTGTATACAAAATTTCAGCTCAATTAGTTGAAGATATCAGCTTAAAAATTGAGTTGCAAGATTCCACCCGAACAAATTACATACATACATTGCAAGTTAAATAAAAGCTTGTAAAATAAAATGGAAATTTGTATCTATGCGTTATATGCTGAATATCGAAATAAAAGCTTGAAAAATATAGAAAAGATGAGTAAATAAATAGTTTTCTACCTATATCTAAGTACAGTTTATTTAAAAGAAATGACATATACCTAATAAACATTTATTATTGGATAGTATGAAAAGTTCAACATATTCGTCTCTTCTGTCATATCTTCAGGTACTTCATACTATGTCATTAACAACCTGCTACAAAAGAGAGAGGTATGTTTCCTCAGTTTCCAAACAATGTAAAATATTAGAAAATGTTACAATTTTTTGGTAGGAGTTTCATTATAAATTTCTACATTAGAATCGCTTTTCATTGGCTTAGACAAATCAACAATTTTCTCAACTTTTGTTGCAGATGTAAGAAACCTGTCGTCAAATGTATCATAATAGTTAAAATCTTAAAATATCCTGGCATTGTGGAGTGGGAGGAGATAAGAAGGGGATTTCCTGTCCTATTCAAGACTCTCATGTTAGGTTATACTGCATCTGCGCCTGTGAAGTCTAAAAATGGTCTTCACCCTTTCCTATTGAAATTTGCTGCTTTCAAGAAAATTCTTTTTCCTGTTCTGGACAAACTTTTGAAAAATAAATCTCAATTTTCGTAATCCATACTAATTAAAAAATTTCCTGCTGTTGAAATAATTCGTCAATTAGAGGTTTATTTAAATAGAGATTTTCTGCCTTCAAAAGTTTAGCTGTAATTTTTCAAAAAATTTCAATGAACTGTCTAAGAAAATTGATTATAATTAAACCTAAAAATGACCTATATATGCTAAGACTTATTTTGGGTATTATAAGACGGTGTTAATAAATTAAAAAACAGAAATATCTTCTGATGAAAGCTAATTCTTCCTGGAAATATGAGTACTTATGATAGCAGTGGGAGAAAGTGAATACATCCTCTGATACTTGGTTCTCTCATTGTGTCTATGAAATGATAATTTTGCTCAAAATCTCATTTTTACTCTGAGTCTACTTGATTGATTTGCAAACATTAGTTTGAGAATGAAGCCAAGTGGTAGCATATCGTGCTTTCACACCACTCAAACCCTCGCCTGGGCAAGGTCAACTCATCCTTTCAGTGGGTCAATAAATGAGTACCAAGAGTTCACTTGGAAACTCAACACTGGGGGTTTTACATCAGGCTAACCACCTGACCGTAACATCTGCTCATGCACCCCAGTGCCCAAGGTCACGAAAACTGAGATGGGCACAGTGGGCCTTGGCCATTATGGGCTTGTGCGCCACTGAATTTAGTTATGTGTCAGAAGCTTTATTGTAATCTCATTTCCGTCATTTTACTTGGTTAACAGTTGAATAAATCCTTACAAGTTGCCTCAAGTAACTTTATGTGAACTTAGTTAAACTCTGTCAATTAAAAAATATTATTTTCTAAAAATTTCAATATAAAATGTTTTTTTATAAATTTTTAATTGAAATGTTATTATTAGAGTAATGTTTTACTTAACAAAAAAGTTTAAAAAAATTAATTAAATTTATATGTATTTTATTATTTATTCATCTAATAGGATCTAATTAGTATTTATTTAAAACCTAATCTCCATCAATATTAAGCTCATATTTATTTTTGTCTCTTTTTTTTTTAATGAATCATCTTTTATTGATCTTATTCTTTTTAAGGTCAAAGCTCTGTGCCAACTGTCAAAAAGACATTTAAGTAGATAAATTTGAAAAAGTTTGAAAGTAAAGCAGCAGTTTACTCAAAACTGAAAAACATGGCAAGGGGTCTATGAGACAAAAAGTTTGGGAACCTCTGATCTACAGTAATAACATCATTCTCCCGTGACTACAAGTGATTACAAGCAACATCAAGTTATATTTGCATCCCACATCATCAAAATTGCCCTCCCATGTCTCATGGCAGGAGTTGGAGTCAATATGAAATGCCTTGTTTGTTTTCCAGATGAATACACATCTAATGTAATGTACATGTTGATTCGACAGCTAGGTGAATTGTTTTTACTGCTGTTGTGTTTAGTTTTGATGGTTTCTGCACCTGTCATTGCTTCTTAGCATTCTGCAGTGACACTAACTTTGAAAAGACCACTTTGTTGTAAATAAATGCAATTTAAAAAATGTTATTAAATAGTTTTGATAGTTATGTAGTTCTGGGAGTGGGAGCTCATCTGGAAAGTTATCTGGGCAGTGTAGTATTGCAAGTTTGGAGACTATCCTTTTGAACCTTTGTTCATTGTTCTGTTTTGCAGAAGGCACCTTTTTGCAGATTTGTGTTGATTGTCATAATCCGTGATGCAATGGTCTTTAGGGAACCCACAATTTGGCTGTTCTCAACTTAGGCTTCATTGTTGAAAGTTCTGATGATCATACCTCTTTGTGTGTCTGACATAGCAACACTTGGCTGAGAACATAATTTTCTTCCACATCTACCACCTTCCCTTTTACTGCTATTGGGTGGTATGTTGAGGCAACATCTGGTAGTGCTGTATTGGAAGGTCCAAGTGCGATACTTTTAAAAATAGATGTTTCTATTATTTTGTCCTGTATGTACATTAACAATGTATGGTTAAATTTTATTCGCAATGGTTTTTAAAGTGTAATTAGCTTAGATAAATAAAGATATTATTTATGTTCTGTTAACAGAACCTTATAATTTATATAAGTAATATTTAAAATATATTCTAAATTATATATTAGTACAAATGATATTAATAGCCTACTGAAATTACAATATTTACATGATTATTATTCTGTTTATATAAATTGGACATTTATAACACATAACACACATAAAAAACATAACACACATAATTGTAGTTATTTTTTAGCAAAGCAGTTAAATTATTATACAAACTTTTAAGGGTACTCACATGTTAGCGTCATGCGAATCGCGCCATTTGGTGGGAAATGGCATCAATTTGGCTGCAGTCTTTTAATATGCATCTAAAACTTTTTAACTCTATTTACACACACGTGATCCAATGTATCAAAGATTTTTTTTTTTCAAACCTGATTTCTCCTTTCATCCTGAGCTACTCTTTGTACTTTTATTTTATCAAGAATTTTCAATAAATAAATTCGGACAGAATACGATACTTACTAATTGTGTTCATATTGCTTTGTTTTAACTGAGAGAAATTTTATATTTCTAATTAATTTTTAATTAAATATGTAATTGTTTCTTATCTATATGTATTATTTCTTTTAATTTAAAACATTGTCTAATTAGCATTTTGTCCAAAATGAAGATTTTCTCTGTAGTTCTATTATTTTTTTTTTAAGTAAGATCGTTTAATTCAACTAATTCCTCATTTTTAAAATATCTTTATTTTAAGATGGGGTGTGACATTTCGAGATTTTTTATCTCTCTTTGACAGAGATACTAGAGATAAAAAAACAATAATATAAATATGTATGTACATATGACAGAATCACAACATTAAGTGACAATTTTTATTAATTATCATTAAAGTATTGTATTGTCGTTCGAAACAATCGTGTATATAAAATTTAAGTTCAATTGTTCCGCTTTGAAACGTGAGGGGGGGGGACCTTTTAAAGTTTTGACCCAAGTCGCGAAAAAGGAAAAGGAAGCCAACGTGGCTGTATCTGTAATTCTATAAATAATTAATATCAGTCTATTAGTTATAATTAAATTATCGTATTGTTACCCAAAACAATAGTGAATAGAAAATTTCAGCTCAAATGAGCGTTTTAAAATATGTGTGTGAGAAAAAATCTTTTCAGGTTTTGACACAAGTCGCCAAAAATTATGCCAATGTGGCTGTATTTGTAATGGACTAAATTCATGTGATGTCATAATCACATAATTTTAAACCACGTGTTTTTAGCCAATCAAGTTCAAAAACACATGTGACGTCATAGTCACAATAAATGCAATTATCTATTTTCAGCAAATCACAGTTCATGCACTTCGTTGTTGCTAAATTACGCTTTTTGCAGAAATATTTTTTTAAAAATTAATATTTGTCACTTTATTTAAAAGTACATGTATAAAACAAGACTTTTTTTTTCTTTAATTTTAAAATCTTTTTGCAGAAATTTCTTTTTATAACTCTTGAGCATACTTACCCAATTATGTAATTTGAAATTTTACCCAAGTTTTACAAATAGAATAAAAAGTATGAGCTAGTTCTTTGTCTGTTTTGAATTCAATGTAGAATACGTGTTTATATTATCATGTGACCGTCATGAATTTAGTCCATTCTTTGAATAATTAGTTTTAATCGATTAATTTTTATTAATTATATTAAAATAACTGTATTGTCATCCAAAATAATCGTGTATATAAAATTTCAGCTCAATTGAGCTCTTTAAAATGTATTTTATTAACAACTGAAAATTTGAACAATATAAATATAGAGAGTGTGAACAATAGTCGGAATTGAATAATGAGAAATAAACTTGTTTGTGGTGGAATTAAATTTATTCTTTTATCCACAACATCATATTCTAGGGTTTTTTTTAATTTACAACTTACACAAGTTATAAATTTATTTTGTTCTCGCTGCAAATGAATTATACCTATAGCCATGCAAGGTCCCTCTGCAAAGTCAAGTTTTGTGTTCCTAGCCAGATCTGATAAAAAGGTTGTCAATCAGGCTTTAGGCCCCCTAGAATCCGTCCCCCTCCGCGATGCGTGAGTGTACGTTACGCCACTGCTCGCACTCTACGCCAAGTGAATCCGATTGAAATATCAATGGGCACATGTTTGAGATCAGGAACCACTCGACTGACGCAGATGCATGTAAATCATCCAAATATGTTTATCTGTATCCGTGGCTGACATTATAGCCTGGCGGCCGAATGGGCTAATTTATGATGGTCACGTGAATAAATGTAATCTCTAGTTTTCTTTGAATTTAAATTCAACCTTAGACTTGTACGTTTTGTTCTGGTAAAATTCAGATACTTTTTCAAATTTGATAAATAGGTAAACGTGTCCAAGTATTAAGAACAGAATAAAGAGAGAGAAAAATTTATAAGTGCTTACGTATTAGCGTCATCTGAGCCAAATTTGCGCCACGTGCCTTTTTTCTCCAAAACCTGGCGCATTGTGCTTCCCCCCCCCCACACACAAAAATAATAAATGCATAAGAATCTTAGTTTTGATTTGGCACTTTTCTCTTGGAGCATAATTTATTGCGGTGACGCTAATATGTATACCGTGTTCTTTAAGCCAGTTGCAATTTAACCTATGCACGTTATTATTACTTATATACAGTACTTTTCAAAAAAGTTTATAAAAATTAAAAGTTGGCAACAATAAAATTATAGAACTGATTCGCAAGAAACAGGATTGCATTTATCATGTGACTATGACGTCTCAAGAGTGGCCGCGGTAACCAAGTGGTCAAGGCATCGGATCATGGCTAACGTGTCATGAGTTCGAGCCCAGTACCACTGAAGACCCGCCGTGTTGGGGTGCGATGCACGTTAAATCTGTCGAGAGCTCAAACGTCCTCCCGTTGGTGTGGTGTGGTAGTTAGGAGAGGGTGGGGTGCCAGCTCAGGTGTCGTCCGCGTCACTTGACCATGGTTCAAAATTACGCGGTCCGTCGCCAAAAGCCCTCGTGTAGAACAGTGCGACGTTAATATTCACTCACTTATGAATCACTTCACGCCCCATTGTTATTTTCGTAGCTGGTTGGGGAATAAAAAAGAATTTTTTAAATGCAAAAGCTTGATTGTTACTTGAAAATAGTATTTGTCGTTACTGAAAATTTTTCGACCCCCTTGATTGGCGCCAACTTCCCGGTGCTCCAATTTGACCGTAATAAACTAATGGAATGTGTGTATATCTGCAACGTATTCATTAAATACTCGATCAATGTTCATCGACGACACAAATTAATTATTGTAATATTTATTGAGACACGCACTTGCCGCGTTGCTGCTTACTATCTCAATACACACTAACAAAATTCGCGTTTCAGATGTTGGGGCGCACGCAGCAGCGCCCTCGCATGGCCAATATTTTGAATGGGCGGTATTTATGCCTAAATTAGAAAGATTGTGTTCAAGTTTCCTGTGTAAGAAAATTAAAACTAATTTCCTTAGCTTTTTCCAAACTGGTAGTGGTAGGGAGTACAAGCACCAAATACCTCATTTTCTCGCTTCTAAACACAGAAGTAGTTCTAATTAAAACTCGTATTAATTGAGTAAAGCTTGGTATGTGCGGTGGCTAGTAAATTTAATGAAAGAAATATTTTCACCAAAATTGCATTTCAACATCTCCTTTTCGTAACAATTGATCATTCACTTGAATAAATAGTTGCCATTGACAAAAATAAGGAATTATTTACAACTTTCACTCAATAGAAATAAACAACTGACTTACTATATCTGTTGAATTTCCAAATGAACTTCTTGGTCAGCTTAATTCAGCATGTAATTATTTTTAATCTTTTGTATCTTGTTGTTAATTATGCCACCTTAAAATTTTCTATTACAAACAATTCAGAACTCTTTTAATTTAAATGTTCCCAATCTTTTCCCTCTCTTCCTGTTCTTTATTATAAATTCAGTCTCATTTGTGGGATCCTCTACATTATGTAGAAGTGGATTTTATATACATCCCTGTTTCCTCCTTGGACATAGGTATAACTAGGATTTTCAGTCAGAAAATTTCAAAATCAGTTTTCGTTTCCAGACGAGTTATAAGTCATATTAGAGAGAGTCCGTTATACGCTTCTCAAATTTTGAGTTTTAGCATATGAAAACCTGCATTTTATGGCAAATTATTAAGTATGAAAAGTAAAATAATTAAGGCAACAATATTTTGAAGATGTAAATGGATAACTGAGGAGAAAGTCAAGAAATAAGAATGCATATAAAAGTTATTACAGAATTGATTTTTTAAATTTACAGAATTAAAAAAAATATCTTTACTTTTGAAATTTATTCATTATTTTAACATTTGTTGGGTACCTTCTCCCAACTACACTTTTGTAATTGGAAAAGCAAAATATATAAAATAATATTTCTTAAAAATATCTTGTCTGTATATATATAAACTGTTAAATATTACGTAAAATTACAATACTCCCGCCCTTGAGAAGGTAAACTTTTTTCTTTCATTTTTTCCTGGTAATACAGCCTCTGACAATAAATTTCGTTGAAGAGTCCTGTAACATTAACGTAGCTGAAATATTAATGAAAGTTACCTTACTGTGTTCTTTGAATTGGTCACCTTCCATAACTATATGCACTGCTTAGATCTTCTGTACATGACCTGGAAACTTTGCAAGAGGTCTCCTTTTGGGTTGGAATTCAAAAGCCTCTCACATTTCGTTGGATGTCAGGAATATCGTCAAATCTCTTTCCTTTCAAAGCGAGTTTGAGTCTTGGGAATAGGATGAAGTCTAGAGGATCGAGATCTGGCGAGAATGGTGGATGTTCAATTTGCACCACCCTCTTTCTGCCAAGAACTGTTTGACGGTAATATTGGCTATGTGAGGGTAAGCATTGTCGTGAACAAAAAAAAAACCATGACTTGTGCGTACTAAGGTTGTACTCTACGTATCCTCCACGTTTTTCTCATTTCTAAATACTAGATAACGATTTGTCGCACGGATTAGCGGTTAATCTGCAGTTCATTAGCTATCATGGCACAGTTAATCAACGATCTTTCGTGATTAATTTTCTCATTGTTTTCGTCACTGACGGATGTCGCCGGTCTTCCGCTACGAGTTTTGTCAGAAACACTTTCCCGGCCTTTTCGAAAATGGGCGAACCACTTGTACACACACTTCGTGGAAATTGCTTTATCTTCATGACACGTACCAACATCGCTTAAGTTTCTTTCGGTGTCTTGCCAAGCTTAAAACAAAACTGTAAATTGATCTTTTGTTCACATTCATTTTGCTGTTCTCAGTTAACAACCGACGCACTGAACAAGCACTTTGTAAAACAAGTCTTGCATGGAACACAAACGAAGCTCAACTGAACAACAGGGGGGGGGAGGGGGACAGATGGGTCAACACCGGTCACTACGCATGTGCAGTATTTTGTTTCACCAATGTTGCCAGATTGACCGTTCTGACTTCATTCACCAAAGGTTGTACATCCCGTTCGTATGTTTTACTTTTCTATTCATTTTTTATAGGTTATATTTCATGCAAGGATTATTCTCCTAATGGATGCATGTCTTGGAGTTTTAATTTCATTAAGGATATGCCACGTCGCATGTACTGCATTTTTAACGAAACCGAGCATCAAGTAGTGTAATCTTAAAGCTTCCTGTTCATCTGCCGACTTCGTCATTAATAATTTTGTAAATCTTTGTTTTCTTTATTTGTAAAATTAATGAAGTTCGCCGAGGTTCATCGCCAATACCCTTCGCATAGGTTCAAATGCGTCGTAAATAAATTGTGAAATCAAATTCTTTTTCTAACACAATTTTTCAATTAAATTATTGTAGAATTTACTTTTAGTTTCATCTCATCAATACAAGTTTTTTTTACAAGTATCTTTTTCTACTCGCTTTAATTGAAATTCCTATGATGTTCAATATGAATATTTGTATTGCCAAAGAAATTCCGTCTGATTTCCAAATAGAGGCTAGCGATTTCTCAGTCCAACCATGGTTTGAATCCCAATTTTTCTTAACCTTTGTGTGGAGTGAATGGTCTCAATAAACTCCCGAGGCTCTTCACTTTGATCTGGCGTGAATGTGAATCGTCAGCTCAGGTGTCGACCTCGTCATACGATTGTAGCTCAAAATTCTGAGGCATATTAGCTATGATTAGTGAACCTTCGCGTCAAGTAAAAATGAAATATCCGAAAGAGTTCACTACAACGCGACAGCTCATATGAATCTTTTGACTGGTAATTAGTGGACATGAGAGCCTGGTGTCCACCGAAGTCCGTAGTATATAGTGCGGGCTATAACGCATTATATTTACTGTTCCAGCTGAAATATTGCTCTCATCATAAGAACCTGGTGCTCTAATTTAGCTATCCATATTCTACAGTCTTGATTGATACTGTGATTTGGACGAATCCACAAATCCAGCACTTTATTTTAGTCCATTAAGGCTTTTTTTTTGTAATTGTAACACGTGAATACAATTTATGAAATTAAATAGTGGTGCATATCGCGTGAGATAAATAATTTAGTTAGTATTTCTCATATTTTCCGTACTTGAAGAAACCCTTTTCGCTTAGTGTTGTAGTTAAACACAAATCTGATACAATTTCTTCGGTACATAAAACTTTCGTAATAAATACTTTTATTAAGAAAACAAATTTAGAATCCCTTTTTAATATCTTTTTTAAAAAAATGAGTGAAGTAAATGGTAGAAGAATATTACCTCCTCGCAGATGTAAGAGAAGAATGGGTGATTCTTCATTTGATATGTCTTTAACTTTGATAGACAAGTAAGTTAGGTTTCTAATATTCCTCGTATATTTGTAGAAATCTAATCCTAATTCCATTTTTTTTTAAATAAAATCTTACACCGTATTAGGTTGTTTTGGTATCGTAATAGAATTTATATTTGCTAATGTATACGCATATCATTGCACTAGGAGGAGACAGGAATGTTCAAGAATGATTTTACAAGAGCTGTATTAATAGTCCATTTTCATCGTATTTAAAGTATAAACACTAATGTATATATATGCTGTTTTTTGGTCTTCAGATTAGAGTTTAATGGTAGAAAAAACGAGTTGGGGATGCTTAAGTATTTATTGGAATAGACCAGAGTAAGAGACCTCTCTCTCTCTCTCTCTCTCTCTGTGTGTGTGTGTGTGTTTTTAGTAGGAATTATAGTTTTTCTATCGTAAACAAATGTACGTGCTTTAAATTTATAATCGATAAAATGTCAAATATTATATAGCACTTTTGAATTGAAATATTCGGGGTTCTTTTGTAATAAGTCTTTTATTGCATCAGTGCTAATGCAACACTTGCAATCTTAATTAAAACCGATTTTAATTGCAATTTTTTTTCTTTATTTAAACTTTTGTAATCGACTAGAGCTGGTTATATTTAAAGTAATATTTTTCGCCACTAATTCTCCTGAAAATAATTCATTGCAGCTCTTTTTTTTTTTTAACGTGGCCGTATGGAGAGATATGTTTACACGTATAGTGACGAATCCGGTGCTATGACAGTTGATTCACAATCGCCATGTCTTACTGTTCTGTTGTAGTCGTATTTTAACAACGGTAATGTCTTATTTTGGTCCTTCACTGTCTGTTTTGGGTTGTTTGATCCGCTGTTGTTCTGGAGTGAAATCTGCTGTTATTCATCCACATTTGATGCTAAGTTTAAATTATTTTCATCATCAGCCGATGCGTCTTTAAATAAGGAGCTTTATTACAATTAGCATCTTCCCCTCCCCCGGTTTTTCCGCTTTTAATTTATCTTAGCGTGAATTAATTACAAAAATGTAAAAAATATTCTTCTCAGCACTAGTGTACACATACTTCTTTTATTGGGGGGGGGGGGGAGTATATTCTTTAAAAAAAACACGAAGCCGAAATTGTGTGTGCCGGTGCGTGATCGCTATGCTAAAAATTCAAAATTTGTTGATCTATGGGAAAGGCTTGAACCCCAAACGTCCACCTTCTGTACACCACTTCTTTTCAGTGTGTATGACTGAACGCTCATATAAAAAAGTTTTGTAACTGGAATATTTGTGTAACTTTTAAGTGTATAAATGCTGTGTCCAATGTTTGAAATGTTTTGAAAATAATAAAAAAAAACAAAAAAAAAACGAGTCTTACAGTAGTTGCATATGATGTGTAACATCTGATTTGTTATCATGGTAAATACGCGATAGTGACTTTAATCTCGAAAAAAATGAATCAGTTATGGCTGGAAATAATTTTCTATCGAATAATTATATCTTTAATTAAAATTTTATTTACTTAACACAAGGAATAATGCAGTTTTTTATCAAAAATATTTATTATTGTTCAATTTTGGGAAGAGCGGAGACAATAGATTTATGAAAACTAAAATATGACACATATACTTGTGATTTCAAAGTATTTAAAAATCGTTGAAAAACGGCGTCAATAACAGTACCACTGTTAGTTGTCGAAACATTTCGATTAGTGTTCAGGTCGAGCTTGAGTTCATCTTTCTGAAAAGCTATGAGCGGCTCAGCTTCTGGCAAACTGAAGTTAACGTTAAAATCACCTCTCAAAATCATGGGAAGCGAGTGATAGTTTTTTTTTTTTAAGAGCAGAACCACCTTCGGTATACGGTAAAAGTACAAAATGCAGGAAATCTTTAATTTTTTTAACTGTTTGATTCGGAGCAATGCATGCGACCACCAAAATGAGAAGACTTGCTGGTATGTGCGGTAGGCGGGCGTCTTAATTGCTACTACAGTTGGACCCCCAGACGAGGGTACCGAAGAGACACCGTCAAGCGCATGCTTAAAAATTAGAAATATTAGAGAAGGTGGGGGGGGGGTGTCAGGAGCGGACACTTTGAAACTCATCGTGGTTTGAGCGGCAACATTCCCCCCCTCCCATCTTAGAACAGATTCGATTACCGAGTTACAAGGATAAATACATTTTTGCCAATCAAATTTAAAAACTTGTATTAAATTGTTAAGATGCTATAGTGCGAATACATTTTAAACATAGCGAAATGTGTAATAGAAATAAAAACTTTCAGAGAAATATTTAAAAATTAATAGTAAGTAACAATATAATGAAAGGTATGAACGAAATTCGGGCATTTTGTAGAAAAATGTATTTTAGAGTCAAATAAATATTAGAACAGATGCAATAGCCATACAATTAATTAGTTTCATGAAAGGAAGTAAAAATAAATACTAGAAGTGAAATACGCAAGATGCAAATAGATAAAAGAAAAATAGATACACAAGTAAATGAATACTCTAACTAACCTTGCTACTACAGTTGGACCCCGCGACGAGGCTAGCGAAGAGACACCCCCAAGGCGCTGAATTGGTCAAATCAAACAGCGCGCGCTTCCCCCGACTTCCTGTTACGCATTTCCGTCCCTTTTCACGAAATCACTCCAACAAATATCCAGCAACCGAGAGTAAAGATGTTACACATCAAAAAATTGTTTGTGTATTTATTTTTTTAGTTTAGAACTCTGCTCTCTTTTAGCGCTTCTAACGCAGAATTGCAACTGCAAACGTCACGATTAAATGCCATATATATAATCTGTTTGTCTTTTATGTAATGTTCGAACTTAATTAATTCCCAGCTTTGCAGTTATTCTTCACTTCATATCTTAGGTATAAAAAAAGTTTATAATACTGTATAATACAAAAATATTGAAAGTTAATGAAATAAAACTATTCATTACTGATTTCAAGGTCATTTTAATTGTAACCCAAATTCCAGAAGTTTTCATTATTCTTTTTGTTTCAAATAAAAAAAAAAATTTAGCTCGACATCAATTTTTTCATAAATGATAAATTGGATCGTCCATCTCTCCAAATGGGATAAGTTAATTACAGACATTTTTTTTTAAGTGTTGTCTGACTCATGATTGTAATTTTCACCACATTTAATGTATCGTTTTCTTTTATAAAAAATGTTTTTTATCTGTATTTATTCAAGTTTACTGCTAACCGGTCGAAATATTTTCAAGTATGTCTTTTGGAAAATTCTTCTAATATAAACTCGGATTGCTGTAGAGTTAAATTTTTTTTTCCAAAGAAATTTACACGGTTTAACATATTTGTTTCAGACTCTCTATATAAGTGGGGATAATACTTGTAATGAGAAAGTGTTGTAACAATAAAGTTGCATTAAACTTATGGGCTTCGTATTTTTAAATGCTTCTATAAAGCTTTTAAAGGATATACTTTAAATGGAAGAAACACACAATGTTATGATTACGCTGCCAAAACTATCAAAGTAGAAAATAAATTCTAAAAATAAAACTGACATTTTCAATGAAAACTTCAACTCTTGATACCATTTTTAACACTCTTTTATAAGTTTTACTTGCATGTAATGGAATCTTGGAACTCGATTTTTACCCACCTTAAAAGGTCAGATTGATTCGAAATTTTGCACACTTGTCAAGGACCGATGACAATACAATAATTTCATAATTTTGTTCCATTTTTCTGATCAGGAATAACGATATCCTGATTTGGCGACTAATTCCATATACCCCTTCCAGATTTGGCAACTTATTGCATGTACCATTTTCAGATTTGGCAACTAATCCATTTACCATTTCAAGATTCGGCGACTAAAAGATTAAGATGCAACCCCTAAAACGAATACACACTTGCGGTTTAGAAATAAAACAAAAAAGTGTTCATATGAGCAAGAGTAGGTTGGGTGCGTCAGCTATATTTCTTACCATAATATAAACAGTTGTCTAGTTTTTCTAAAAATGGAAATTAAAAAAAAGAGACTCATGCATGTGTGGGGAAAAAATTATTTATGTTCTACTGTTAAATAATTTTTATTTTTACAAAGCAATACGTTTAGAAGTGATGATACGAACTAATATTATAGCAATACGTTTAAAAGGTGATAATACGATTAACACTTAATATTTCTTAAGACACTTTGATTTGACCTGCATCTGGACCATAGCTCAGAAGTGGATGACAATGCATGAAAATGTGAAAAAAGAAAGGAAAAAAAAACGAAAAGGAGGAATTTTATAATTTTAGTCCGTTATAAAAACATGGTACATTAAAAAAAATTTAATTCGAACTTTTTCTTCTTAACACACTTTTATTTATTTGACCTGTTCTCTAGAGACGGAATCTAATATAGCGATAGGGGACTCATCTGAGGCCCCGTAAACGGTGAGAATTAATACACTTCAGACCTGTCCTCTGAAGAGCAAGACTAATTCCACAACCACGTAATTCCTGCTTCAAATATCAAACTCAAGGATAAATTCAACAATGAATAAATGATAGTTTAAAAAACTAAAAAACACGCTTTTATTGTAGTTCGAACTAAAAAAATTAAAAATAAATTATAGTTTTAAAAAAAACTTAAAAATCACGCTTTTATACTGAATCAAACTAAAAAGTAAAAAAATAATTCTTAATATAAGAATAAAATGATTAACCAGAAAATTAATGTCATTGGGGTAAAAGCGTGGGGTGTTCCATAAATGTATCAATTGTTATAATTTCTAACTTCTATTCCGAAAAGCGGATTTAGTGTAAAAATGTAGTACAAAGCACCCCACGCTTTTACCACAATGACATTCATTTTCTCGTTAATCATTTCATTCTTATATAAAGAATTATTTTTTTTACTTTTTAGTTTGTTTCAGTATAAAGGCGTGTTTTTTAGTTTTTTTTAAAAAACTATCATTTATTATAAACTCGTCTAGGTGTGTCGTGCGCATTTAATTTCTCCTTAAACTTAGACACAACTTTTTTTAGCGCGTTTTTCACGTAGTGTAAAAAAAAAAGCGCTATTAGGACGCAAATTTCGCCTTCGTTCCATATTTTGTCGTACCTTTTTCTCAGCCAATAATTAACCGATTGACCTCGGGTTTTCGGCATTTGGTCGCATTTGTGCCTTAGATGAGCCAAATCATATTTAAATTTAATAATTTTTAATTTAAAAAAAAAAAATTAGTACAGTACACTACTTTCTGTTAGTAAAAAGTTCATTAGTTGCATTATTGTAAAATGCAACATGTGAAAAACGCGCTAAAATTACTTGGCCATGCCAATGATTGATATCTTGTTTTTTCTTAATGCTTGCTTTCCATGACAATTTTATGAAATTGGATATTGTACTCCTGATTGTATTTTCGAAAACAGATTCAGTGATTCTACTAACTATATTTCGATAATAAATGGATATATGTACTACTTTTCTCATATATGAAAGTAGCATGATATAAGGAGATATGTATAATCTGCTGGGTGATACTCTTGTCTAACTTTTGCTGAACTCTCCTCTATTAAAAGGTTAGAATTGAATGCATTCTGGAGAATACCCCCTGCTCACCCTTGGTATTTTGGGGGAAAACCTCGTTGGTGTCACCAACTTAATATTCCTAGGTATCAGCAGACGGCTCGGTCGCGCTTTTTTAGTGGCCACATCAAGTCTCTGACTTTTCAACAGGGCCGAAAAGTTTTCCCAGAATGTCCTACGTGCGAGGCTGATCAGGCCTCTGCCAGTCATATTCTGTTTTAGTTTTTCATAAGACGAGGTTTTAGGAAATCCTATCTTATTTCTGGATATTTTGGGATTTTTGGTTTTATCTGGGATAGAAACAACAATATATACATATATAATATAAAGCTAGCGAGGAATGTGAATGAATACAATACTTATTTTTAATAGAGTATCTCAAACTGATTTTAGATTCGCTCATGTTAATGACCCTTGAGAATTTTATTCCTTGTACGTTAATAGCTTCCTCACAAAAAGATGTAAGATTGAAAATGAAATTAATAATCTTAAAAAGTGTTATAATTATTGAAAGTGAGAAAACTATAGAGATGTTTTTTTTTTGGTTTACTGTTTTGTTCGAATTATAATTAATAGTCAAATATATCAGCATTTTAGCATAATCAAAGAAATTTTAAGTTACACTTACTGGATGCTGTAAATATTTTAGTAGCAGCCGAATGAGTATGAAACAAAATTTAATAATATTTATATCGTACTCTGTAGTTGAAAATGTTCCTAAACATTTTTTTTATGGTAGAATTACTACGGAGAGGGGTAGGAGGGACTCATTATAATACCGTAAAATAAAGGGAAGGGCAGGTGGTTCTCTAAAACAATCTGCTTTCTTACTTTTGTTAGGACCAAAATGAATCTTTCGTTTTGGAACAGATGAACACCTGCCTGGTTGATTTCAGTGAAATAGTCTCAACTAGTGTGCTTACATAATAATTTTCGCTCTTGGAGTTCTCGTTTAATCATAAATTAATTCGTATATTACAGTTTATGTAAAGAATGTAGTATTTTAATAAATGTATATATTTTGTTTGCCTTCATAATTTTTTTCTTTTAAAAAAGAAAAAAAAAAAGGTTATTCATTGTTTTAATTTTTATTTACAAAATAGATTGTTTTTCAATACACATTTTGAACGTTTACTTTACTGAATACTGATAAGTATGTTAAAATATTTTTATTTATACAACGGCTTTTTCTGATAAGCTTGTGGCCGAGTGGTCTAGGCGTCGGATCATGGCTAGCGAGTCATGAGTTCGATCCTAGTACCACTAAAGACCCGCCGTGTAGGGGAGCGATGCACGTAAAATCTGTCGAGAGCTCAAACGTCCTCCCGTTGGTGTGGTGTGGTAGTTAGGAGAGGGGGGTGCCAGCTCAGGTGTCGTCCGCGTCACTTGACCATGGTTCAAAATTACGCGGATCGTCGCCAAAAGCCCTCGTGTTGCTAATCAGTGCGACGTTAGTATTCTCTCACTCATTCTGATAAGCTTCGCAATTTTAGTCATTTTTCATTAATATTTATTGGGCAAAACATTTTTTTATTCAAAATGTTAATACCCTTTATTCTTATAATAAAAAAAAAATTTGAATATTTTATACATTGTAATCGCAGATTTTATTTGTTTTCAGAATGTTTTTTAAAGTGCCAATGGTAGATTGATTGCATGAGGTTTTTGATAAGATTTTGGAATGTTTAAAAATAAAAAAAATTATATAAAATTTTAAAAATGTTTGGTTTTGTTGAATAAATATTTTGTTATGATTATTGAATCTTATTGTTGCATTCTTGATGTTAACAATTAAAACCTGCATGTATTGATTGGCATTTTAACTTTATTTTAACAAAGAACTTAATAATTGGAAATAAAGATCATAATAAGAAGTTATGTAATTATATTTTGTCGAAGTTGATTTTTTTCTTTATAATTTTAAGCCCTGTTACATGTTGGAATATATTTCCCAGATATATTCAATTCTTATTATATATATTGCCGGATCGATTTTTGATGAAGTATCTTAGAATTATCAAGTCTCGTGTCAGGGAAATAAATAAAAAAATTGCGACACAGTTTGCAGCCTTACGTATATTGAAATAAAAGAGGGCCAGGGGGAGTCTTATCCCCTTGATCACGTGACCTTTTCTCCCCATGTCTATAATCATGAAATTCGCCAGGTGTTATTTTTTTTAATCGACGGGGTTGCTAGGAATTGGCTAACGTCGGAGAATTTGGCTGTATTTACTTTTCGGATAAGAAATACCGTGTTTTGTTTATGTTATTTTTTCAATTTTAATGCATAATTTGGAAAATAAAATCGATCTCGATTCCTAATTTTAATCTCTTTTATGATGCAGATGAAAAAGAAAAATAAATAGGGCGGAATTTTAATATTACATTTTGCTTACTTAAAATATTTAAACGTATAAATCAGGACTTTCTGGTGAAAAAATAGTTTATAAATTTTTCAGTTTCAATAGAATTTTCTTTTGGACCTACTATATGTAACAACTATACCCAAGATGAGCCGTCAGTCATGTCAAAAAGCTTGAATGTTTTAAATACGGGCGCCAATTGTAGTGTTCCTTCTCTATTTTGATAAGCAAGTACAGCTGATTCGCTGTCGTAAATTGGCGCTTTTTTCAAATGTACTATCGCCAGAGCTCTTCGCCATCTGCTCTCTATAACCCTGCTGCATATGCTACTTCTGTTGTCCCAAAATTCATATTTGCTCATGAATCTTCTAGTTGCTTCTTCCCTTTTTTAAAAGAAATCCGTTTTAAAAGATGAAATACAAAACAAGTATTACAAATCTAATTAGTTTGAAATTGTGTTATGGTGCAGAATGAATTTGATTATAACATTGAGTTCAATTATGTTTCCTCTCAACTTTGTTTTTTTATACAATACTGTTATTTTGCTTCTTCCTGTAATCATTTTACTTCCAGGTATGATTTTTTTCAAAAAAAATATTGATATTGATACTTTTTTTAGTCATGAATTTGGTATAGAATTTATTTTCTATTTTTTTATCCTACTTTAAGATTGTAAATTAAAGTAGGGGGATTGATTTTTAAAAATGTTATTTGATATAGGTTTTCTTTCTCTCTTATTATTTTTTTAAAGAGTTATAAATAGTTTACTTAAGATATGAATAAGAAGACGAACTGATTATCTCTTTTGCATGTAGGATTAAGTTATTTCAATTCGGACAAAAAATTTCTCTTTGTGCATTATTTTTTAATTGAAATTAGATTTTATCCGATCAAATCAAAGTTTTTTTTTTCTTTATTTTGGTACAGAAAATTCAAAAGTATTTAATGGGTTTCTCTTATGGTTATTATAAATTAAGGAAACAAAGTTAATCATATTCAATATGTAAATTATTTAAAGTAAGAAAAATATTTAAAACAATAAACTTTTTCTCGAAATTTTAAAGGGAAATTACCGTTTCTGCAATAAAAGAATTATTTAACTAGACTTATAAAAAAATAATTTTTTAGCAATTTTGATTTTTTGTTTAAATATTTCTTTAGTTTATTTCTTATGGGGTTACTTATATGTATAGCAAAGAAAGTATTATTTACAAAATAAAATTCATTCAATTTTGGAAAATTTTATCTTGATAATCTATTTTTAATTAAATTATTTGTTTTATATTTTAAAATAAGTTATTAGTTACAACTGTTTTCTTTCCAGAAACATAAACCAGTACAGCAGTGATGATTCAAACAGTTCATACAATAGTTTAAGGATAGATATGCAAAAATTCAATAAAAATAAACCAGTGAATAAGGCCCGGTGGACTAAAGAAGAGGTACGATTCTATATTTGCTGGATTAATATACCATTTTTTTAATGTTATTGTGCATTTTTACATAATATTTCTTACAAATTTTAAATAAAATAGATGCTTGTTCCCAGAAAATATGCATATTACTAACTCTAAATATAAAAATAATTGAATTTTGTCCTTTTTCTGTCAATTTTGTACTTTATTGTTTTAAATTGATTTTAAAGGATGAAAAGTTGAAAAAACTTGTAGAAATCTATGTTGAAAGCTGGACAAAAATTGCTAGTTTCTTACCTAATCGAACAGATGTCCAGTGTCAACAGAGATGGCAAAAGGTTGTTAATCCTAATCTTGTTAAAGGTCCTTGGACTAAAGAAGTATGTTCAACTCCTTTGTGTTTTTTTATTCATTTGATTTATTTGAGTGTTCTTAACTATTTTTTTTTATTTCCCCTTTCAATTTTAGGAAGATCAAATGGTTGTTGAATTAGTGAAAAAATATGGTCCACAAAAATGGACCCTTATTGCCAAACAGCTACGTGGAAGAATAGGAAAACAGTGTAGAGAAAGGTTAATTTTATTAAAGTTTTAAAATGTTTTTTGCTAAACTTATTATTCATAATATCATATTCCATCAAAGATCTGAAAAATTTAATATTACTATTTCTTAATTATTAGGTGGCACAATCATCTTAATCCAGACATTAAAAAAACTGCTTGGACAAGTGAAGAAGAGAGAATTATTTGTGAATTTCATGGAAAGTGGGGGAATCAGTGGGCTAAAATAGCCAAACTCTTACCTGGCAGGTAATTTAAACTACAAGTTGTGAAAATATACTTGTCTTTTTATATTAATACTAGTTATTTTATATATTAAGCACATTGTACTTACATACTATTGCAATGATAATAGCAACGTTGAATAAAACCGTGCTGAAAACTCTAAAAATGGAATAAAACGCTTATGGAATATGGACCATGTAGTCGAAAAATACTATGGGGAAATTAATAAGTAATTATAAATAAATGGTAATCAATAAAAAAAGAATGATTAATTTTATTATTTAAGAACTCAGTAAATTTCAGATTCACATTTTAGTATGCAAGCTTGCTTTTTCAACCAACAGTTAGGCTTAGAATGGTGGAAAGTGAAGAAATATATAAATTGAAGCACTTGGTTGCCAATTCAGCACCTATAACTCATGCAAAATCGGGGTTGCCAATTTGATGAGTTATCTTGAATTTGAAAGTTGGCATGGTTGCAATAGTATGTAAGTACCAGCATATCTTGTTAGCATTTTTTGTATGTTTTAATTAATATTTTTAAATACAGATTTTAAAATTATAATTTTTTTTAAAACTTGAACTGGAAACATTAGATAACCTCTAGTAACTTTTGATAATTATTTACTATTACTGCAGTTAATGTTATCACATTTTTATGGTAGTTATAAATTTAATTTTCAGGACTGATAATGCAATAAAAAATCATTGGAATTCAACCTTGAAGAAGAGGGTTGAAATGGATGAAAAATTAAACAATTCAGATCTACAGGAACTGCAAATCTCCGAAGAAAGTGGAGTGGTAAATTTATAATTTTTTAAGTCATTTTTTTAAATTCTTGAATTGTTATCGTCTTACTAATTGCAATGAAATTATTTAAGCAGGACCATGTTTGCCAGGAAAATCAATATTCACCTCTTCCACCCTATTACAGATCTGGTTCTAGCACTCCTGTGTATCAAAGTATGTTAATTGGGGTTTTGTAAAAATACTAATTTATATCTTTAAAAAATATAAACATTTTAATTGTTTTTATGAGAAAATTAGATTTATAATTGTTTTATTCCTATAAAGGCAACAATATATATATTATACTGTTCATAGCAATCTCCAAAAAAGCATTTTCTGTTTCTGGAACTCATTAAAATTGATCAAGGACTAACTGGGAACATGTCAAATAATCTATTCTGTGAACAGAAAATCAAAAAAGTTAAAACATTCTTCTTCCTTTCTGAAACTAAATTGTAATGAAGTAATTATACACACTGCATTATTTTTAATTTAAATAAAAATCTAGTAATTTATGCATAGATATTATGTGTGTTGAAAAAAAGTTGTTAATTTTAAAAAGTTATAAATTTAAATTATATCGTCGTTTATTCTGTAAATCTATAAACATAGGAAAATTATGATTATTTTTATTGATTGGGTGTAAAATTTGATACATTATTTATTTTGCTTATTTGTTTGTAATTGTTTTGTATTTGAATAAAAAATCATATTTTTAAAATGAATAGTACCATCTGTACCAACACCACCAAATAGCCAGTCTTCCTTTCAAGTACAACCAAGTGATTATCCAGTGCAGTTTGTATCTTCACCTCAATCTGATAAAGAACTGTGGAATTCTAGTAACCTGTTGCCTGTTCAAAATGGGGATAACAGTTCGCATTCCATCTTGCCTGATGAAACTCATTGCTCTATTCCCACTAATAAACCTAAGTAAGTTATTGTTTTTTAAATACAAACCAATCAGGAATTGTATAGGTTGCAATTGAAAGTATGGGATTAAAAAGTTTATTTCTTGTAAAATCTCCTTCTTGCATTAGATGTAATCTTGAAAATGCCCAGATACTTATCACACTAAATGTATCCTAAACTTAGAAATCTACCAAATTATAGAAGGGATTGAATTATCAAAAAATTATTTTAATTCTGATTAAGTTATGATTATAATTTCTAGTAAATTAAGAAAATTAAATTCATAGGGCTATTTTTCAACTGTACTGTATTTTAACCAGCTAATGTAATTGTATATAATTAGAGATAAGTGTCTGTCAATAAGCAAATACTGTGCTTGTTATAGATTCAATTATTTGTGAATTTAACAAATAGTTTGTAAAATTTGTTTTGTAAAATGTTTGAAAAAATTATGCTACTTATAGATTGTGATAACTATGCAGTCATAATCCATAAATATCACTGTTCTGAATACCAAAAGTTTAAGGTTCAAATTTCAGAAGACTTTAATAGCAAGAAATTCTTGTATTGTAAATTTTTTTAATGAGAAGTGTACCAGTTTTGGTGCAGTTAAAAATTCTCTTTTGGAATTTTTATACATCATGGTTTTTACATTAAGTTTTTTTAGGCCATTCTACTTTGTCACATAAATTTCCCTTGTCTACTTTTATAAAGACACATTTTCATCCTGCTTGTTTTCTGAAGTCATGAATTCTGCTTCGCAAACATTTGTTTTTATTTAGCTATTCATACTAGCAACCTCAAATTGCATTGGTTTAATTTAATGTTATCTGTAGCTTCAAGGGGGGAGGTACTTACAGCAGTTATAAGTTCTAGTATATTTTCGCAAAATGTCTTAATTTTTATATATATAAGTAACTGTATGCAATAAAATGACCTATAAATCTTAGTCTATCTGAATTGTGCCATTTTTAGCTTAAAAATTATCTCTACTTTTTTTTTTTTACCTTTGATCTTTAGATAGTGTAACTAGTGTGCTATGATAATATATTTAAGCATGTGTACTTTGCTTTAGTTTTCAGTTTGCATATTTATTTTGATAAGTTGCTGTGTATTACTGTAAAAAAAATTTGAGGTAATATGTAACATGAAATTTATTAGCATACTTATTTGATTAGTGCAATGTTAATAAGTATTTTTAATCTATATTTTATTAACAACTAGCCGAAATGCCCGTTCTTCGCACAGGTTAAGTTTTAAAAACAAAAATTTATCTATTATAGAATTATAGTATTTTTAGTGAGGGTAAAAACCCTGTATAAAAAGTGGTATAACCGAAAATTAAAAATATTTTTTTCAAATGAATGTTCATATTAGAAATAATTTTAAGCAAATTGCAATTTGGCCTCAAAGTAAGTAATAATTAAACAAAAACAAATATTTCAATGTAAGAGAGAAAATTATCAAGCTAAAGAGTAAATAGATATGAATGAATGTAAATATAAATAAAAATTACAGAAAAGTGATAGCAGTAGTGAGTTTCTGCTAAGGGAACTATGGGGGAAATAACCTGCAATAGATGAACTGAAAGAAAAAATTAATGATAAACTGATTCACTAAATGCTATCATAAATAAGAAATATTAGGAAGCCTTCAACTGAAAAAAAATTAAATTAGCATTGCACCCATACCTCATATGCTATCTAACATCTCTGTAATACGTCTAATATACAGTATTAGATGTAATTAAATACTAAAAACATTTAATTAGTATGAACTAAAATCAAAATCTACCTAAAACAGGTCCCCGTTGAAATAGTTCAGAACAAACAACAGTACTGAATGAAACAAATAATAAACCATGTTGCTAAAAAATTAATCATTGAAACAATACTTTCTTGCAACATTTCTATTAAAAATTATTATTTGATTGCAAAGAGCAAAAGAATGAGTACATAAATGATAAATAACTATAATGATAATTGAAATATATATATCCTATATGGACAGTATAAAATAAAATATGCATATAATCTCCAGGAAACTATGTGAGAAACAGATAATCAGAAGCAACGTTAAAACCATGATAGCATGAGATGTAAAATCATTTCAACACTGAATTTTAAAGAAATCCAGAGGGAAATATGAGAAAATCTTTTCACGGTGCATCTTTTTTCTGTGCAAAAATTTTTATGATCACAAATGAAACAGTTTTCTGATTTGCAAGATTGTCAGAAGCAAAGTTAAGTCATGACGAAAAATCTGGTCAAAATGGAATTCAAAACAAAATATGAAAACATTATTTCAAGGTCACCTTATCATAGTTCCAGCAAATAGTATTTTGTTTAAAAAAAAGTTATGCTTTTTTTTTTTCATTTAGAACAAAAATGAGTTCTTTTCGGTCATAGAGGCCAAAAGGCAAAAAACAGCAATACACAAAAACATTCTGGTTTCTCATAAATAGGAAGCATTATCTTCACGATATTACCAACATTTTAATAGCAATTAGTTTGAATTCAGTGTCATTTTCTTTCCGTTATACAAAATTTGAGCAATATTTTCTACATTGAACAAAATATTGAATATACCGATGAAGAAAGAATTATTATTAGAAAGGATGAATATTTATCTTCAACGACAGAAATTGGCATACATATATAAAACATGTAACATTTGTGTGTAAAAAATGTATATATACAATCAGCATGAAGAACTGATTGTCAGAAGGAAAATTACTTTGAGCATTTAATCGCATCCATAATTTTTCTAACAGATGTTTGTTTTTTGTGAACAAACGGACATGACAAAAAAAAAATCTTGTAAGAAGTGAAGGTGTAGTTTCATTGATTGTAAAAAAAAAAACCTTTGATATTTGTGTTATGAATAGGTAATCATGATCTATGATTCTGTTTACAAAAGGTCTCACAAATTATTGTTTGGCTGAAAAATAGACTTTTGAGCCTTTGTATCACATAATTATTGTACCAACAATGATATGCAAGAAAAGGATAGTTCAGAAAAATAAAACTGTGACACTGAAATAGGAATTATAACAACATTTAAATTAAAATGTTATCTAAAACAGAAAAGTAAGCCTTAATTTTGATAAAATTGCCATAAACAGTTTTGAACAACAACAAAAAAACACATAACAGAAAATCTTAAATATTTAAAATTGAAATAAAAGAAACAAATAAATATAAAAGTAACCTTACACATAGTATAGAAATTATATTAATTCAAACCAAAAGATAAATAAATTCAGATTTGATGAAACTACCATAAGCAAAATCTTATACGTGAATAGAAATTCTAACTTAAAAATCACAATATTGACAATCTGTTAATCTCAATTAGTTTGAATTGAGTGTCATTTTTCTACTTTTTTTTGTTACAATGGAAAAATGTGGAATCTGCCAATTAAGGAAAAGGGTACTTATGTATTGGCGTTATCACAGCAAAATTTGCACCTCAATATCAAAATAGCAGATTCTTATGTGTCTTATATGGAAAAAATCAAATTTTGGTGGAAAAAAAGAGCCACTTTGACTGTGGTGACTGATAATCAGGTGATGACTTAGTTTCACGCTATACATAGCCCAAGTACAACTGTATATTGATAGTATCACTAATTTCAGTTTAACAAAAAGAAAACCTCATACATAAATAAAAATTTGTATTCTTACATATTAGCATCACCACGGCCAAATTATCGCTAAGCAAATCACACTATACCCACCAAAATCTGACTAATTTTTTTAGTGCATTTTTCATATAGTGTAAAAAAAGCGCTATTAGGACGCAAATTTCGTCTTCGTTCCATATTTAGTCGTATCTTTTTCTCAGCCAATAAGCAACCGATTGACCTCAGGTTTTCGGCATTTGTTCCCTAGATGAGCCAAATCAAATTTAAATTAATTTTTTTTTTAAAGTATAGTACACTACTTCCTGTTAGTAAAAAGTTCATTAGTTGCATTATTGTAAAATACAACATGTGAAAAACACGCTAAAATTACTTGGCCATGCCAATGATTGATATCTTGTTTAATATAAAAACATGCAAGAATCTTTGTTATTACTGCTCAGGACCCAAACGGTTAAGACTGTATTCTGATTGGAAGATGCATCAGTCTTCCAGCTAAATCTGTTATATATTTTTTCAATAACTAAATTAGTTTAATATATATTGTTTTACCTTATTTTTAGTATGATTATTCCGAACCATTTCTGGGTTTAGATTTAATTCTGTCACTTCTTTTCAGCTTAAAAATTTTTTATTTATTTTGTATGCAGTCAATTGTATTCATATTGTAGTACCTATTTTGATTTAAGGCTGTGTCAGGTTTATTATTCTATTTTCATTTTGACCTTTACATGTATACATTTGATTCTTCTATACTGTTTCTGGTTTTAGATTTAATATAGTCATTTCTTTCCCAGCTTAAGAGTTTCTGATGACTTAAGTGTTGCTTTCAAAAATTTCGATTCTTCATTATAAGAAGAAACAAACACATAGGCATCAAAGTGTCCACCACTCCAAGTTTTTGCCACTGAACCTCATGTTTTTAACAGTTTGAAAATTCTCACCAAAATACAGCAAAGAGATATCCTTTATGAAAATTCTGGAAACCGAAAGAACAGAGTTCAGACAGTCTGTAACTCAGAAGCGGAGCAGTAAGTCATAGGGTTCAACATGGCAGTTTTATACGCTTCGCCAGATGAGTAGCTGTTCAATTCATGATCAAGTGTAAATACCTTAAATCTATTCCAGTTGTTGATAATAAATGAACAGCCCGTTGAACAATAATACTGAATTGCACACAACAAATAAGAAACTGAACTGAAGAAACAGGAGCCATCACCATCATTTGGGACAACTTGGCAAGGGAACAGCTCATACCTGAAATTCAACAGCTGGGTCATTGTTTAGAACATATTAATCAACAATAACAATTGAAAATAATGACCTCCAATGGTAGTTCATAAAATAAACGTGGCACTTAACCTAAAATAGTAATTACAACATTTAAACAAACATCTAAACAATCAACATTAACAACTGAAAATCATAAAAATGCATATAAACCAATTGAATTTAGAATTACTGTAAAAAAAAATATACCGTAAAACCTCTGACCACAAAAAAAATCAGAAATTCTGGAAAATAAATGACAAAGTTTAATCTAAAACCAGAAACAATACAGAAGAATCAAATGAATACATGTAAAGGTCAAAATGAAAAAAGAATAACAAATGTGAGGCTGCCTTAAACCAAAACAGAAATTACAATAGAAATACAATTAATTGACTACACACAAATCAGAAATTTTTAAGCTGAAAAAGAAACAACAAAATTAAATCTAAACCCAGAAATGGTTTGGAATAATCATTCAAAATATATGCAAAACAAAAGTGTATATTAAACGAATTTAATTTAGTTATTGAACAAATACATAATAGGCTTTGCTGGAAAACCAATGCATCTTCCAACTGTTATCTACTGTTGTCAAATTAGTGTTGCCAATCGGAAAAGTAAAATTTAAAAAAAAACATTTTTTAGGATGATTTTTTCGAAAAACAAATGTAATTCCTCCACTAAGAGTTAAAAAAACGAATAAATACGACCATAAATAAGTATATTTACTATAAAATGTGTTAAAATTCCCCCCAAAACAGCTCGAAACATTAATTTTTGCAAAGTTATGACTTGGCATGGCTGATGACGTCATATCTCCATTTAACTGAAAAATCGCATAAAAATTGAATTTTAAACAAATCTAAAGTGAATTTCGAAAAAAACTCTTCGAGGTTAATAGCATAACGACCTATAGCTTCTACATGCCAAGTTTCATACATCTGGGTTACTTAATTTCGCCGGAACAGCTGAAACACACAAACTCTTTCTTTTATTAGTATAGATAAAAGGTAAATGTACTGCAAATTAAAACTGTTCTGATTTGAAAATATTTAAATTTTTTTCAATATTTCAAATAATTGTCTGTTTTTTACCTATTCTAATTTGATGTATCAATCATAACATCTGTGCGATATTTCATATGATTGATATTCAGTACTTTGACAACTTGTACTATAGAAGAGGATAATTAGTTTCTTCCAATGTCTCTGTTTATATTTATAGCTTTGAAATAACAGATTAATGTTTGCATAAACTATTATTCACATCAAACTAAGTAAATTAGAATATCATTGGCAACTGTATAAATAGGTTTGTAAGGATATCAAGGTCTGCCTATTCTTAATCTATCTCGATGTTCTACAGCTAAAATCAGTTTCGGATATTTTACAAAAATGTTATAAATTTTCCACAACCTGATGTTTTTTTTTAAATATGAGATTCTCAAATTTCAGGACAGGAAAGGTTAGTATTCATATATTATATTATTTCTAATAGTTTCTTCTGCTTTAAAAAAGATGCAAAATTATTGTTGATACTGAGAATATTCATAGGACAGTATTTTGTTGGAATCTGTCAATTAATCATCAGGAAATTTATTAAATTAAAAATTGCAACATAGTAAGTTATTTTGTGGGTACTAAGACATTGATAAATGCAGAAGAAATATTAACTTTTTTTTTAAAAAATTTCAGCATCGATAATATAAAACTGGAACCTCCCGAAGAGAATCAAATAATGCAATATCCTGTAGTTTCTGATCTGATGGATGAAAAGCCTCAAGACTTCAGTGATGTGTTACCTCATGTTAATTCTAGTCCTTTTCAAAAAGAAAATCAAGGTAATTTATATTTGCTTCATATTGATGCAACATATATTTCAATATACAGGGTTTGTCATAAAGTAGCTCAACTAATTGCAACTGAAAAATTCGCAGAATTTGCATACTTTCTCTACAAATTAAAGTTATGTTTAGGTGTTGTAGTTTATACCAAATATTGCAGTCATAATTCATTTTATATTTTTTCATGATTTTTTTATATTTTAATTTTTTGTTTTGTTTATATATGATTCTTAAGAATTATTTACTCAAAATTTCATTCAACAAAATTATTGTTTAATATGTTTTTTTGTTATTGTGTGTTGTTAAAAATGTTAGCTTTTCTTTAGAGTTTATATTTAAGCAAAATGGGCTGGTTTTAAAGTAATCAAAAGAATAAGATATTTAAGTTTTATTTATTTAAAAATATTTTTAGTTGTAGTTGAAAGTAATCATCTCAATTCCTGTATTGGACTGCCTCTGAAGACTTCCTTACCGACAATTCTTCGAAGAATGAGGAAAAAAGTATCCTTTTTGTTTAGTTTATTTACCTGATGGGGTTTAAAATATAACAGTTACAAAAAGTATTACATAGCTATCAGTTTGATCCCCAGTCCAATTATATGCCTTCATTTGTGTTTTATCTTCAATGTTTTGTTAAATATAGGAATTACACTTTAAGGTATATGTTAAATTGCAAAATACTAAAAGTTGAGAGGGATCACTATATTGTATTTACAGTTTAATTTTTTTTTTCAATATTTACTGGAGCAAAATTGTTATTGTTAAAGGAAAATGTAAAATATATTTTTATTTATACTTCTCTCTCTCTCTCTCTTTTTTTTTGTAACAAGAAAGAAAAGGTAGAGTAGGTGTTTATCACAAACAGCTGATGCTAGCCAATATCATAGTGGGGTTTTTATTATATAGTATCTAAATGGGTTTTTATTATAATCTGAAATTCAGAGTCAAGAAGGCCTGTTCCAAACCTCCAGTTACCACCCATACACAGGATTGCTTTTTATGTCTTTTGATCTAAAAGAGAACACTACTGTGTCTCAGATCATTGTGCCTCAACAGTGTGTGCTATTACATCAGTTATTAGACAAGAGAATTTCTATACTCTTCACAAACAGCTCCCAGTTGACTCTGGAGATAATTCAACTTATCTGGAGAAAACAGGAGACTAGATATTAACAAACTTAATATTGTTGAAATACTTTGTTGTATAGCCCATAAAATAATGAGTGACTTTCATATCTGCTGTGAAATATTGATCAGATCCTTGCTCCATAAGGCATACCATATATTTGTGCTATTGGTAATGTATTCTAATATATGATAACCATAATTTCCATTGAGCTATGTTTGAATCATTTTGAGGGTTAAAGTTTGGAGTACCAGCTTATTCACTTGAACTTAATTCAGTAGAAGATCTTACCTTCATTAGAATAGATTACATTATAAGCAAGTGGTTGTTTGAAGTAAACTAAAATAAAGCTCACTGGCTTAATGTATAGGTATTGTTTCCTATTCTAGTGTTCAGCAATTTAGTTGATTTTTTGGGAAATATCTGCCTTCTAGTGTGTTACAAGTTGGGGGATACATCCCTAATTAAAACTAATTTATTTTTCAAAATTGTTCATGTGTGTATGTATGGTTGTAGCCTCACTCCAACTCAGTACTCATATGTATTGATTTCACGTTTGTTTAATATTATATTTACTTTGGTCAGGGTGGTATTACTCAGTAACTACTCAGATCATTTATTTCCATAAGTTTCTTTACAAATGTATACAGGAATTATACACTTTATGCTAATTAAAATACTCAGAAATATGGGTAACTCTTGAGTGTGGGTCTAAACACCACTACACCCTTACAGTCTACACTTTCAAAGCGCCCTCTACAATTGGGCTCTAATAGTATGTGTAAAAAGGATGCATGTTTTTTAAAATATGTACTGTTTTGATAAAGAAAAAAAAGTATAAACACTCTGTGTGAGTGTTGTACTAGAATATTCAGTTAACAAAAAAATTTGAAATTTGCATATAAATTCCTATTTTTTTATTCTTTTCAAAATTAAATAATGTGTTTATTGTATTGTCTACTGGAACATCGAATTAGAATCACCTTTTTATGTTCAATTTTTAATTTGAAGAATTACGCACGTAAAATGTTTTTCCAAATCATTAGTCTTTTAAATTTACTTTACTGCAAAATTTTTATCAGTGAATGCATTTTCTTTAACCCTTTTCCTAGAAATGCAATCAACCTCTTGCTGATTGTTCCAATTTTATCAGAAGTGACATGAATTTAACTACTTATCCACAGTATACTACAGTATATAAAAACCCAAATGAATTCTGTACCGATTTTACATCTTTTCAAGAAACTTTTGACTTGGATTACAATAAATCTGTTGAACCATTAATTCAGCTGCAAGACTCAAAAACTATGGATCTAATGGATATAGAGTCTATAATATCAGCTGATGTTAATTCTGTAAATAATCAAACTTGTGAAACATATAGGAATACAATAGACTTTCAGGATTTGTACTATGGACCTATTCAATCAAATTCATTTTCTGCTGTTCCTAATAGTGCTTCTGATGTGAGCAGCTTAGCATCCAAAATTAGTACTTTTTCAAGTTCACAAGTGAGTATGCTACAGATATTTGTCTCTTTATGCAATAAGGTCTTAATGCAATACTATCTGTGAAGGTTTGTTTTTCCTTCGAATGAAAGGAGTCTAAATAAAAAAAGTTGCTTAAAATCCATTGATTTAGAAGGAAATTTTTTTAATTTTATATTTAAAAAATGCTATTATGATATGCTGTAATTAATTTGTTATAATGAATCTTTTTTTAAATTTTTGGTTATAAATGTCCATATACATTACAAAATTTTATTTTAGATTCATTGTCTTTTCTCTCTCTCTCTTTCTAGTCATCTGATCTTAGTATGATCCAAAATAATCATTTGTATGGAGAAGTAAATAATTCTATGTTAATGTCTGATTTATCTACATCAAATCCAACTTTAACTAATAATGAAAGGTAAGTTATAGTGATATTCTAAATTTTATTCATCTTTTTCGATTTTATATTTTCAAATAGTTTAATCTTGGGGCATAAATTTCTTTACAATATTGTTTGGAAGAAATGAAATGTATTATAACTTATTTAATACATTTTTAAAATATACATGCATAATTTTTTTTATTCATTAGGAATGTGGTTTTTAAACATAATTTATATATAAGTATTTCATTTAAACTGATTTCTTTGTAAGACTTTTAATTGAAATTTTTTGCATAAGCACATTATTTTAAGATTGTTTCCCTGGTGCTGTTTTTACCTCAATTTTGAATATCTTCATTATAATAAATGAAGAAAACAAATACTTGATGTCAGCGTTAAATAACTATGCTTTATCTTACAGTATGATACATAATACAAAACATACAAATTTTGAAACCTCACGTAGAACTCCAACTCCTATTAAGAAAGTTCTTGCAGATCTGGAAAAGGGAGATCCTGTAACATTATCAAATGTAAGCTCACTTTTTTCTCCTACAGTTGCATTAAAAAAGGTTTTTCTTATTGTCTTGGCAATTTTTTTCTTAAGTTCAAATATTTATTTTACCAAGCATTATTTATAAAATTCGAACAATCATTATATATTTTTATATTATATAAATATTAAATGTCTTATTTTTAATATCTGATACTTATGTTTTGATTATGTTGTTGATTTATGTGTTATTTTGTAAGGTAAAAGTATTTATCGTATCGAAAATTTGTTAAGAAAAGGGATTTAAAAAAAAACTAGAATTTAAATTTATTAACATTTTAAATTTTTTATGTTAATTGGAAGGCTGTTGTAATTTTGTGTGAAATTTGTATAAACAAGAATAAAGTACTGATAAGTATTTTGTTTTGCTATTGTTGATATTGATACTCAGTTGGCATTCTGTTGAAAAGTATAGGAGTTTATATTTAAAAGTGTATATGTTACTGGCAAAGTATGAAATCCGGCATTCTATAGAATGCCTAAATCTAGCCTGCAATGTATGAAGTGATTCCTATTTCACACATTGCCTAGACATTCTATAGAATGCCTAATGAGAAACCGGCAAAGTATGAAATACATCTCAGATTCATTTCGAATATTGTCAATTGGCAAGATATAAAATTTTTAACGCGTGTCTCAGGCTCAGAATCTGTTAGTTGTACATTGCTGCTTGCTCGGAAATGTCAAAATACTCAATTTTATTTAAACTTATTCAACAAAAAATTGGTTTTTTCCTGTGCTACCTGAAAATAAAAAAGCAAGCTATAGTGTTGGAGAATGAGCAACCTATGTCACACGAGCCACATGGGGCACGCGGAACAATTCTCAGTGGCACTTTGCATTACTCAACAAATTTGTAAGTTTTTGAATTGTTTCAAAAATGCTCTACTGTGTGGTTCGCTGAATCATATTGGTAGATTGGTTTGACACGCAACAGCTAAAAGTTTGCCGACCCATGTTCCATAGACATGAAACAACTATTCAACGGTTAATTGCCTAAAATTCGAGTTGATGCTCGAAAAAAAAAGGTTTTTTTCTTAACTGAAATTACTTACTAGAAGTTAATAACTGATATAAAAATGCTAAAATGACTACTAAGAAGAAACCCAGGGACTATTGGTTGCTGAATAGCTATTATGTGATGTTTGTGGAAAATAAAAGTAAACTCATTTAAGCTGTTAAAGCGTCAGCACCATAAAACAGTGGTCCCCAACCGTTGTTCCGTGGATCCACCAAAAAAATAACAAAGTAACGGACTCGTGGCTGACGTGTCGTGAGTTCAAGTAGTACTGCTGAAGACCTGCCTTGCAAAAGGGACCGATGCACGTTAAATATGTCGAGGCTCAAACGCCCTCCCGTTTTTGTGGTGCGGAAGTTAGGAGAGGGGACGCCAGCTGATGTGCCGTTCTCCTCATTTGACCATGGTTTAAAATTACAAGGTCCGTTGGCAAAAGCTCTCGTATTGCTGAATAGGGTGACGTTAATATTCTCTCACTTCTACCCCTTGTGTACTCAAGGAGCATTAAATTATTTCCGTTATATTTACTGTGGTGTATTTTTCTCGTGTTTGTGCGACTTTCCATGGATATCACTTTATATTTTATGTGAAATCATTTTATAATTATTTTTTGGTGCAACTGAATTTTACTCTGAAGGCATATTTAAATACAATTAAATTATAAGATCAAAACAATTTAAAATATAAATAATCAACTTCCCACCCTCAGCGGGCCTCCGTAAAATTATCAAACGTTGACTGGTCCGGAAGAGAAAACTGTTGAGAAGAACTGCTATACAGTATTACGTCACGGATTCTTTTTTCCCCCAATGGGGCTGCAGATTCATATTTTTACCATTTTCAGACCTAGTACATTCTCCAGGGGCTGGTATTCCTTTTTAGTATGGCATCATGTAAGCGATACCAATTGCCTCCGGTAATTTTGACACCCAGTTTGACGATGTGAACTTGTTCTAGGAATTTAATTTGCCAAGAGCAAAATTAATTTCATGTGATTCTGGGGATATGACAGAATTCTGAAAGAACTTTCAACCAAATACAAAAATGTTACACGTTATAATATTGAACTGTACATCCCCCTACGTGAAATTTGCCAGAAAAAACAGAAAATTATTTTTTTTAAAAAAGGTATTGTAATACAAAACATTGATTTTTTTTCCAAATGCCAATACATTGGCACTTGTAATGAGTGAGAAATAGGATGGTTTCTATCAACTTGGAACTTCTGAAGGAATTTTAATACCAAGTATATGCGAAATCACAATTTAACAATAATTTTTTTAATGGCAGTCTCATTATTTTGTCAGAATAACATTTGTACGTTTAGGAATGTAAGTCATTGATATAATATCCTTATCATGACCTTTTTTCATACTTTGCCTAAATAGCTTTAGGCATTCTATACAATGCCTAGGCAAAGTATGTAATCAATCTCATCTTTCATACTTTGCCTAAAAACGTCCGGCATTCTATACAATGCCGGCATTTCATACTTTGCCGGTAACATATACATGCAAAAAAATTAATGTTAAAAGTTTTAATTCTTTTTATTTTATTTTCTACTAACTTGATATAATCTGATGTTCTTAGTGTATAACAAATCTTAAAAATTTTAGATGGAACTTCTAAAAAATTCTAGAATGAATAGTCATACCTGTCAACTTTTATACTTTGCTTGTAAAGTTGACCCTTTTTAACCTTTCATTATACATAGATCATTCTTTTCTACATATTTTTGTAAAATTTGAGTCATCTACCGATTATTTTTCCCTTTTAGCTCTCATTTTATATTTACAACAGCCAAAAAAATAAATTAACAAAAGCCATCAAACATGTTGCCATTAAATTTTAAAAAGGTTCAAGAAATTTGTTTTTCCTTCTGCATATTGTTTTTTGTTAACTATTGGTTCCTTACTCATTTTGTGTTTTGTACGTATTTGAATTTCCTATGCTTCATACTGTGGAATAATTTGTTTCTGTTGCTTATCGTGATTTTTTTTTCGAAAAGCAAAATAGTATACTTTCAGACATGCTTTAAGAATGCTTGAAAGAAAAAGAATTCAGTTTTTAACACATCCCAAAAGGAAGAAAATATGTGTTGTAGGACAAATGTGATACTGACATATATATTGATCATGATGGGTGATATAATATTGCTATCATGTAACATAGTATTGTAAAATTCCCATTCAAAAAACTTATTAGTCTTGAATATTTAAAAAAGAAAATGATAAAAAAATGCCTTTTGAAATGTTTGAATTAATAAGATAAAATAAAATACATATATAATTTTAAAAACCTTTCATAGTAATAGTTGTTTTAAAAAAAGGAAATATTAAAATTAGTATAACACTCTTAACTATAAAAAAAACCACATTTAATGAAAACACATCTGAAAAATAATTCTTTTTTTAAACTGGCTAACTAATGACCAGATAAACTGTATCTAGCCAGCATTTTATGCTGTTGCAATTTATACAATATATTTCATTCAATAAATAAAGATTTCAGATTTCTTTATTATTGCCACCACAATAGTGTTGTTAAACAACTTTTTAATTAACAAATAGCATTATGTGTTATTTGTTATGTCTGCATGCATAATTTTAAGTGTAACATGATTTTTAAAAATTGCAAACTTTTAAGATAATTTGTTTTCAGGAGGTAGTTTTATTATAATACTTTATAAATGGGTTTTTTTTTTTTAAAAAAAAATGTTCCTGAAAGGGTTTTGGGGGGGGGCATTTTATAAATTCAGATAAATATGATTTATGACTTTGAGCAATACCTCTATTCTTTTATTGTATCACTTAACTCAACTGCATATTTTTTCACTGTGTTGTATGGGATCAGTAATTCTGTTATTAAAAACAAGTTTTTTCTATCTTTCCCTTTCTAACAAACCTGCAGTTTCATTATCTTATTCATGTTGTCTCTACCTCTAAAAATTATTGGAAAAATATTTAAATGTAATAAGTTGGTTTCTTTAAAATTAACTTAAAAATAGTGGTACAACAGCCCATAAAGGTCAAGGCCTTGGCCACTAAAATGCGTGAGCAGATGTTCAGATCAGGTAGCCAGCCTGACACAAAACCCTCATTGTTTAATTCTGAAGCAAGCTTGGTACTCATTTTATTGACCCACTGAAAGGATGAAAGGCTGATTCGACCTTGTCTAGTCTGGGGTATGAACCCCCGACCTGTGGCATGGAAGCGCACTACACTACTTCTCGACCACTAGGCGTTTATATACCATTGTTGTGAGGGGAAATATTACTGCCCTCCCATTTAAGGCTGTTTTCGCATAATGTTGAAGAATAGGGATCAGATTTAAAATATTTTTAAGATAAAGTATTCCATCTTTAATATTAAATTAAGGCTTCACTATCTTTTAGAGAGCAACGTGTTTCATCATACTATTGATTTTTATCTGAGTTGACTCATTTTTATCTTGTATAAAATGTGTTTTGCAATGCTAAATGAGCTCTTCCTTTATGTGTTAAAATAAAAAATTAAATATTTATGGAATATTTTGAAATTTTAAAAACACTATATTGTAAAGAGATGTATGAACTACAACGTTGCAGATTTTCATGAAAATTCAGACATTTTTCTAGCTGAAAATGCGTTTTAGTACAGGCTCTTGTAGAATTATTTTTGAAAAATGTTCCTAAATGTTGAAAAGTTCCCTGAAAAAATAGCCCTTATTTAATTTTTAAAACAGTGCAGAATACTGTATTTTGAATGTTTTAAAAAATACTGTATTGAGATGAGTGGTTCCCCTTTTTGTTGTACTTACATGATAAAATTTATCGTTAGTTATATGTGTATAAAAAATATTTGGGGGGGGGGAGTTTCCTGGTGTATGTATACCTACCTCTGATTTTGAAGTACTAAAATTGATACATAAAATTTTTATGTATATTAGTACTTACTAAATGGGATTTTTTAAACTTCATGTTACCTCTGTCAATTTCTCCAGTATTCCTTTGTTTTGTCATTCGTTTGGAAACCAAACTAACCTTTAAAGAATTGGTTCATTCTATTTGTTTGAAAAAATGAGTACTGTATACAAAGAGTGAAAATTAATTGTATGTTTTGCCTCTAAGTTTTTCTATAAAAATGTTTTTATTGTTATTGTGTCAGTGAAATATTTGTATAGCTAGATAAAATTTTAATTTATGGTATGCGACTACCCTAAAATTGTGAATTTTGTCAAAAATTGCCAATTTTTGTATAATTTTTATTGTATGGATCATCTTATTAGCTTTATAAAAATATCAAGTTTATCATTTTCCGTTCACTAGAACAAAAACTACAAGTGTTTTAGTAAAAGCAGATGTCATTGCTTTGACCAAGATGTCATAGTTTAAAATGCGTTTTACTAGAAATGTGATTTTTTGAAAATAAACAAACGGGGTCAGCGATAGCTAAAAAAAGTTTTGAAAATAATTAACTGTGAAATTTTTCTGCAAGTTCTGTATAGTAGTAGAATTGTCTTAACCTTTATCAATCACTATTTTATTACAAAATTTACAGTCCCTTATGTGAATATAATCACTGTTTTTTTTAAGCAAATTCATATAATAACTGAGATAAAGTGCTCTAGTTTTTGTAAAAAAAAATAATACTCTTATCCTGAAGGTCATTTCAAAAAGGAATAATATAGCAACACATCAGATTGAAAATTTGTTCATAAATCTTTGGTACAGATTGGACCGTATTTTTGCTATTTTTTGTTAACTTTTACTTATTTTTTCCCATTTTAGTAATTTAAAAAAAAATTCTCTTAATTTTAGCACATTTTTCTTAAAATGCACTAAACAAATCTAAAAATAACAACAAAAATTCCCATCTCTTTTTTAAAAATAAAAAAAAAATGTCGCTACCAGTCGGATACCTTAACAAACTTAAAAATAATGTATAATTTTTTGAAAATAACTTCTAAAACTTTAATTTTAACCCTGTTTCTTCTTTTTTTCCCTGCAACAGTTTATTTCTAACACTTCCCTGCCTGAATTAAGAGAATTTATTCAAAATGAAGTTAGCAAAGTTCAGGCTGGTTGTGATCCAAGTCAAGCTTATGGCATCTGTGATTCTAATGTGATCAATGTAAGATGTTTTTGTGAATTTATAAGTAAAAATAAAATTTGTTTAGAAATGGTAAATTTGACATCTGTTATGTGCTGATTTTTTGATTTTAGTGTTTGTAAAAGAAAAAAAATCAATCATTGCTTTGAATAGCCTCTACCCTTTTCTTATAATTATTTAAAACTTGTATTTTACAGTTTTGTAGCCTTTTAAAAGAGTTTATGAGTTGAAATACTTTTTTTTAAACTATGCTATTTTTAATTAAAATGACACAGTACAACTTAAATAAATATCTTTGATTTAATAGTTTTATCAAATTTTTAGCTTTCAACTTAAATATATGTGTGACAGGATTTTTTCTCTGAAAGCAATCCATTTAATTTATTTAAGAAAAATTTTAAAATTCTATTCCTTATGCAATAATTAATGTACATACATGAGAAATTTGATTTACAAATATGTCAAACAATATGCAACAAAAGTTGACATGTGGTTTGTGATAACATGATTGAAATGAATAAAATATATTTTTTATGAATGCTTATTAAAATTCCTTAAATACACTAAATGTAAATTTGGCTATTTTTAAAAAGTATCACAATATTTAGTACAATAGGGGGGGGGGGCCTTAATATTTTAAATGAAGTACAATTTAGTATGTTTATATTATTTTGAGAGAAATAAGGTGAAACTTTTTATTTTCTATCAGGATGTGTATATCAACAAACATAACGTTTTTCATAACTGGAATTTATAACGTAGCGCTCTGTGATTTTGTGAGATAATGGAAAATATATAAAGAATAATTTAGGCTAAAAAATGGTTTTTTGAAGGTATCTATTTTCATCAAAATAATCAATCGTATTGTGTCCTCATAAGGAGAATCTTGGAAAGTAAATAAAATTTATTATTCTTCATTTATGGTGTTTTTTGACAATTAATAAATGAGCATTCTGAAAATAAAGCATGTATTAAAAAGAAAATTCCTTTACAGTATATTATAATTTTGGAAATATATATTTATATACTTTTGGTAATTTTCTAGCATTAATATATCTATCCTTTTGTTATATAATGATATTAATAAATATTTTTAACTTTTTTTAAACAGAATTTCAGTCCAAATCTAGACAATTTTGATAAAATAGGGAATGAATTATGGTGTTCTCCTTCTCCAGATGGTCCTTCAAGTTATGAATGTATATCAAGTTCAGATAGCACCATTACTGCACATTCAGGTTCACCAGTACGTGTTACAAAAAAAATTTGCATATTTATTTGATCTTTTATCATACTTCAACTTTATAATTAGAAAGACTGTACATAGATGATTTATATGCTGAAGCATCAACCACACATAGACTGTGGTTCTGTCTCATAATGTAAAAGCTCTTTGTTGTGTATATATATGTATTAAAGTGTGCACACAATTTCTATTGTACCATAGTTTTATGTATATATCTTTTAGGGGGGAAAATGATTCTTCTTAATTTATTATTTTATTTTAGTACCAATATGAAAATGGACTTCAGAACCTATACTTTCCAATCATGCAGAATCATAATAATTTGCCTTACAATCCTACAGAAAAGGTAATTAAAATGAATTTTGATTTTTTTTTTTTTAATTCTCTGTTAATATTGACAAAGATTTGTTTTGTAAAATGCTTTTGTGTTTTATAGCAAGATATAGATTGGCAAATAATTGTTTTTGGAAAAACTCCTGATCAAATAGAACTTACGTGTCAAGCTCGTTCACTAATGAACCAAGTTAATCATTTTGAACTAAATGATATTCCTTATTTTTCCTCTTGTTGCGTTCAGGTTTGCTTCTTTCTCTTTTTTTTTCCCTTTATCTTACTTTCTTTTTACTTAATCACATTTACTTTCTTTTAATCATTTTCTTTTGACATAATCTTCCTTGTATGTTTTAACACATTGATCAATATTGTACTCTTAATTAACACTAATTTGTAAAATATAATTCTCACTCAGGACTAAATTCTTTGAGAAACCTGTAATTAAAAAAATCACTTCGACAAATCAGCATATGCAATATTCAGTCATCAGCAGATGTAACATCCAAAAACAGTATGAAAGATATAAGATCAATTAATTTTTTTTTAAATTTGCTGTTCACTTATTTCTGTATAAACAAATACTCAAAAAGTTTTGGTGGTAATAACCCACTAGTTAAAATAGTAAACTTTGTAGTTCAAGGTGAGGTAAATACTGGGATGCAGATTCAATTGCATTTAAAAACTTTTGTATCGAATTATAGGGGCTGCTGTGTATTAAATGAAATAAAGTATAAGATTACTTGTATAGTGTAGTTTGTATTTGATTTTTTATTAATGTCTCATTCTAAAGCATAAAAGAGCAAATGGTAACAGACTTAATAACTTTTTATCTCAGTCAAATGAGCCAAATGATACTTGAATTTAGCACCCCACTTTCTATACTTCTACACCATACCAACATGAGGACTTAGCCTGTACCCATTTAATGCATATCAGCCCCTCTTCATGGTAGGCCTTCAGCGGACATGCAGCCCACTACTGGACAACGCCAGTTGCAAGTTCACAACTATGACCATTTTGGTTCCAGAAGTTATAAGAATGATATCAGATGTTGTCTTTGTCCCTTTTGGATGCAGTTCAAAATTAGAGGTTCCATTACTAATAACCTTTATATAGTTTTACAATGAATTTAATTCAAACCTACTCTTTATTTGATATAAAAGTATCATTAGAAGACTAGAAATAATTTAATCCTATTATCTGTTTGGAAGGGATTTTAGAAAAAAATGCTGAACTTCGCTTTTAGCTTAGCATCTGCTGCAAGTCTTAAGAAATGATATTTTGATTAGACTTCTGGTGGGATAAAAATTAAGCTTAGAAATACAAAAAGGAAGAATATTCTAGAACTGAAAAAATATCTTCAGGATAAAATGAAATGAATAATTATAAAGCAACATAGAAGGAAATGGTGGAACTATGGAATCAATTCATGAAAAGGGGGGGGGGATAAAAATAACATTGTATTGTGTTATTTTTTGAATATCATAATAAAGAATTGTATGTTGTGGCAATCTATATAAAGTAAATATAAAATACTAGCTGTACCCTGCCACACTTCATTGTGGCACATTATGGTTGCATAGCTGAGAAATGAGGAACAAAACAAAGCATACGTTTCAAAAAAGTTTAATTTTGCAATGCTTGTGGGTATACAATATTTTGTTTCACCATTGTTTGCATAGATATGTAAAGGAGATCTGGTTTGTCGACATGGGAACACACAACATACAATCGGCCATGTGAGAAGCAATTTGCACCTAAATCTAATCCACACAATTCTATAGATTGGCCTTGAGCTTTTTGATTGTGATTGCAAATGCCAATTGAATTGGAAACTGCAATCTTTTAAATTTAAATGGTGTATCGGTTGGGATCATGGGGATTCAAGAAATGAGGACGTTGTATCCTCTTGACCCAGTAATATCGCTGTTTCCACTATGTTGTTCATCAATTTCTTAACTGCGAGCTGCATGCCATTACAGAGTTTTGGCTGATTAACATTACGCAACATGAGAATTGACACACCTATTTCCAATTTTAATATGTGTGGTGACATTCCTGGCAGATCAACTGCATGTTAATCTTTGTCAACATCAGCCCGTGGAATCTCGGAGTATATCACATAATTGATTTTGTCTGAAGTTATGTTACTGTTAAGTGAGATTAGTATATGTATATGTGGCAATCCTCTCTTTTGCCTTTTTACTGAATACATCCAGCAGTATACAAATACTTCATATTTCACAATAAAATTTATCAGTGACTTAAGCTTTTGTCTGAAAACAACTGCTGTATCTCATCCCAAGCTGGATTGCACGTGAAGGTGTTAAATAAGTCTGGATGCCCGTTATGGCAAGCATATGACATTGCATTTTGTTGATATTTCTGCATGTGGCACAGACTGCCTATGTATGAAGATGGCAAAATAACCAGCTTTCCAACGTTAGTGGTATTACCTTCATTCACAACTGCATCTCGCCAATTAATGTATTCTTCGGAGCAAAGTTTAGTCTGATTCAATCTAAGAAATAGCAAATGTGCTATTTTTCAATTTTTATTTGCATATCAACAATGTACTGGTAAAACAACTGACAGTATTTCAAAATATAATTGTCCTCGTTCCTCTTACTCATTAAGCGGTATGTGTAAAAGTTCATTGCACTGCACTTTTTATTGATTTCTGCACCATTAACTAGGTTAACCATTTTCACATTGAAATGATATTCTTTGGCACCTTCCCAGAAGATAATTGGATATTACAAAGCGTCGTAACAATGAGTTTCCACAATGTTTATCGATTGATCGTTTCTTCGATGAAGAACAATGTCTCTAGGTTGGAACTGATCTCCGGCCATGACAATTGCTACTTTGTTTATAGCTGGGGCATTATATCTCCGAACATGTTCTCCAGCGGGTGTTTTGTCTGCGTGAATGACTATCTTGAGGCTATCTGAGGGCATCATATCAATTGCTATTTTAAATAAACACACTGAATTGTTCCTTTCGTGAAGGAGCTCCTGCAGTTGCAAAATGATGGATCTTCTTAGTGAAGTATGTATTCCATAATGTGCATCATCTTTATCATCACTGATAAAGTACATTTGAAGGAATTTAGGGTCACTATCTTTGAACGAGAGCAGTGAGCCAACTTTGTGATATATTTGTTTTGTTTTTTATTTTAAAACGTGTCATGAATTGAGCAGTCACAATTTCCGCACCAAATGACATCATTTGAAAGCAAGAGTTATGTTTCCTGATGTTCGATAGGAAGTGTTTCGATTCAGCAGTAGATCCAGCAAGTAAAGTTTTCATTGGTTCTGGTGGTGCTTCAAGAGGAGGCAATTTGATTTTTCCGCCAGCACAACACATCCCTTTCATTTCATTATTTAACCATCCCTTTAGTTTCATAATTTTTTTTCAATTTTACCTGCCTGACAGCAGGTACAGACATGATTTATCTGTCCAATGATAACTTGTCAACTTGAACTATAATCAACAGCTGGATTGTTTGTACCGGAATTCAAGACAATAGTTTTGCAGATTCAGATTTACTGTTCTTTGGGTGAGTGTTCCAGCTATCCTCACCCTTTTGCGTTCATTCCATTGATAACAAACCAAATCTGTTGATGCAGAACATGAATGCTGTGCTCGCAATTGTGCATCCTCAAACCAGGCTGCTCATCTTTCTGCAGATTCCGCGTTGTGCATCTGAATGGTACTTAGTGTGTTTGTTTCTCTCTCGTACGGATGTCTGCTATCCTTCTGTACGGCGAGTGCGACAACCCAAATTCGTTTTTCTGGGAGCCATTATTTTGGTTTTCACTGGAACTGAAGAAAGGGATAAGAGATAATAACCTTGTATGGCTCTCAGAGCTCTAGGTTGAAAACCTGCAAGTGCAAGAGGGCAAAAACTTTTATTAATATTTTTACTGCCCACCATGACAACAATGAAACATGGGGCAACAGTATTGAAAAGTTGTAAAAAATTAATAATATTTGCTAAGTGAAATATTAGTTAAATAATAATTATAAAAAAATAATATTTTTCTGTCCATATCTCATACAAAACATAACCTCTGCTTACGATTTGGTAAATGGCGCAGCTCAATCAAAAGCACCTTGGTTAAGGATTTGTAAAATTGCATTCAAAAATGACTATGGCGGTAAGCTCCAATAGTCTTTAATTTGTCATTTCTAAATTCAAAACTAATTCACATTCAAATTGAGCACAGTTACAATTACATCAAAACAGTTAATACTATACAATAATGAGAGGTTTTCGGGTGCAGACATTGGCATTTGCTTTCTTAATTGAGCTGTCATGCTGACAGATTAAGTGTCCACACTTTCAGGAGAGGGTGCACTATTATGTCTTTTTACTATTTGTTACATGAATATTTAAGTCAGACAAGAGAATTTGCAAATTTGTCAAGGCAACACAAAAGTGTTTTTTGTAAAAGAAAAATTATTAACAATGCCATCTATTTGCAAGTAGCAGTAATGACCTTTGAAAAAACTGTTTTCTTGCGGTGGAAGATATGTTACTAATGTAAGAAATAGATAAAAACAATCTTTGAAGCGTACACAAACCAACATAATATTTTTATAGATACAGATTGTGGGGAACAGTAATTTGATTGTGTAAGTAATATAATCCCTTAACTTTGTGATACTTTAATCAATCAAGGAAATACTTTATTATAGATTTCAGAATTCCTACAGAAAAGTTAGAGAGAAAAATTTCTCAGACATGCTTCATTTCACCCAAGGTTTTTCTTAGGGTTCCTTGCACTTTTATCCGTGTATTTGGCTGATGTAGAGAAAATGCTTTCTTCCGAGATAAGGATCGGAATGTTTGCAAATGATATTTGTTCTTTGAAGCTCTGGTACTGATGTATCTGATTTGAAGTTAGAACTCAATAATTTGCTGGCAGCTTTGTCGAGCTTTGCAATGGAGCTCAAACTATATTTTCACCTTTTTTTACTACAAATAAACACCTGTATAATTACTAACCTAAACTGAGACTAAACAATAAGGAGCACCCCCAAATATTTGGGTTTTATTTAGACCCTAAATTTTCAAGTCTAAACAAATTTAATATTTTGTTTTGAAAAGTATAAAATGTCTTAATGTTTTTAAATACATGTCACTAGTAGGAGAAACTGATGCTGCTACTCTTAGAACTTCTTATTTGATACTCATTCAGCAAATTCTCAAGTACAGTTTTTTCAATTGATTGTTGTGCCTCTAAATCTAATCTAAAGAAATAAAGGAAGTCTTATTGAGTGCTGTCAATATCATTATTGGGGTGAAACATAGTTGTCCTTTAAAAATTGTTCTTTCTGAGGTAGATTTTCAATATCGAAGACAGACTGGACTGATTAAGTACTATAATTAACTTTCTAATTTTGGTCCACATAACAAAGGATGAATAAACAAAGATTAAAGGAAAACAGCTCCTTCATTCAAATCCCAGCTCTTACTTGTTGGTGATGTAGAGTTCTACTCATTACATTATTGCTTGAATATTTCAGTGGGACTATTTTGGATTCACATCACTATAGTCTTATTTTTTTTGGTTTTTAAGAAAGGTTTTGTCCCAATTCACTTAAGATAATTAGCATTGGAGGTCATTGACAATAACCCTAATAAGGCCATTAAAATTTATACTGATGGTTGTAAAGTATCTGGCCAAGCAGGTAGCACCATCCATATTGATACTCCCTTCTAGAAAAATTGAATCTTCAACAACATAATGCTGATTCATGTCCAATTTTCAAAAATGATATGACACATGAGGCTATTTTAAGAACAGTAATGATCTTTGAATTTTTTTCTGATAGCTACAGCTCATTCTAACACCTTGACAATTGATTCTCTGTAATCAACAGAACCAGTTTCTCCATCCTGCACAAGCTAAAACTTATATCATTGCACCACAATACTCATTTTCAGTGGAGAACAAACCAGCAATGGAGTGTTGTCATCTTCTAATTCCCTCTTCTGCTCTTTCCCTTCTGGGGTTGTACTTGCTGAAAAAATCACAACATAGGGTGGATTGGTTCCTCTCATCATTGGTATGTAGATAATAAACTCGGTCTGGCTCTAGCCCTTTGAAGTGTGCCAGAAATTCCAGAGTACACACTTCCATCTTGCCAGTGATAACTTTGAGTACTTCTTGTTTTTGGAGAATATGAAGATTCCCCCCCCCCCCCCCAACCTTTGCCAAATGACAAGTTCACCAAGTTTCTGCCAAACATATCTTGAGTTGATGGTCTTATTGATCTTGTCAGATGTCATCAATCTCCAAAGGCTCAGCAACAGTATAAAATCCCTTTTATGGAATTTTAGTTTCTTGCTGGTTTAATCTGTCTAATTGTTTTGCATAACATATTTGTTAAATTGGATACAGTAATGATTATAATTATGAACTTAAAGAATATTTATATATAATTTAAGTAAATTTAGTGCTGAATGGAAAAGCATTTAATATTTTAAAAATATAACTTAAATTTTTAAATGTTACATCATTAGCTGTATAGTATTACATTCAATATTGAGTAGGAATGATTCTTGATTATCATATCATAGTGACACTTCAAAAAGAAATCACCAAAGCCTGGATAACTAACTCTGAGGATTCTGAAATCATAAGATTTTGACTCAGTGTCAAAGATATTTAAGTAATCATAAATATATCTTTGCAGTACCTTGAAACAATACTTAGAAATTAATTTCTGGCAATTCAGAAGTAAAATTAACTCGGAAATTAACAATTTCTCTCTAGCTGCTCTTCAAATCAATTTATATAGCACTTACCACATATATATCACATTTGCTCTGTAAGAAAATGGCGGTTAAAAGCTTCAATAATACTAAAGGGGGGGGGAGGGAATTAAGTTAATTGTAACAAATTGCATGTGTGAAACATACTGCTACATTTTTGCAGTCTGTCTCTAGAAGGAAGGGAATACTTATATATACCAACCAACTTTTTTTGCTTTTCTATCCTTCATTTGTATACATGTTTACTAAAAATTATCGTCTTCTGCTGATTATTTTCTCCTCCACAGCTTTTATTTATTATTTTGTATTCATAATTAGAAAATAAGCAGTCAAAACCATATAATTCATTGCCATTTTTTTTTCTTTAAAAAAATCATGGAAGTTTGTTTTTTCCTACATATATTTCATTAGCTATTGGTTCCTAATTGATTTCTTGGTGTGTTTCCGTTAAATGAAACATTTTTATTTCTTTGTGGAAACTTTCCAGAACTTACTTTGGGCTTTACACGTGTTTGTAATCTCACTTTATATAGCTGATAAAGTTTGAAATTCTGTTTACTACATTGTATAACAAAGGCACAATATCCTTTCATATGTAAAGAGTGTTATTTAAAGGAATTTGATTGTATTACCACATCCCAAAAGAGAGAAAATGTGCATTTTATGATGTATGTCATACTGAGATGCATTTCTTGCGGGGGCTAATATGATATTGCCTGTTCATATAAAATCTCTAAAGCATATCTCAAAAAATCAAATAGAAATTGTTCAAAATTGGCTGGGTTTTTCCACCCCTAAAGATAAATGCACTTATTTTATTTGATTGAACATTAAAGTAAATTAAATTAACCTTAACAAATAAATTTTCATACTAAATCAGCTAATAATAAATATCTATATTATAAATTTTTCCAGTGAATGAAAGTTGGATATCTGAACAAGTTTTTGTTTATAGTAACTTATGGGGATATGAAGTAAGCCCAAATAGTATAAGTAGAATAGCCTTATTTATTCTGAATCTTAGTTTAAGTTTGAATTATATATTATTATTTTTTATATTTTAATAGTATTTTAACTATAAACAAAAGGATGAAAATTTGTATAAAAACATTCATTTGTGTTTTTGGCCCTTTTTTATTTATATCAGTGTGTATTAAATTATACAAGATATTCATATATGATTTGATTCATTATTTATTTGCTCCTTCTTAGTACATTGTTTAACAATTAATTACAATAGGCTGGAGTGACTTTATCGTACAACATTTTGCTTTCTTATTTTTTAATTGTGTGAGTTATGAGTATTTTAATTATTATATCAAATAAAGTTTTCATTTTGTTTTATAGTATCCGTGTATCTGAAGATGATTCCAAGAAAGATCAAGTGAATGTTGACTGCTAGAATTGATTATAAAAAGTGATTAATACTTTTAAAATACTACTTGAAAGAATGCAAGGTCTGTTATTGTGTTGTGGTCACAAATGTTTAAATGTGATATGTCAATTTAAGAAGAAAAAACATGCATCTTTTTTTCTTTCGTTTTAAAAATTGACTTTGTCATATTAAAATGTGTGTTAGTCGTGATTGATTCCTTACTCTTGTATAATTTTTAATGAAAAATGCATTTTAATACAATGACCTTCAGGCAGCTTTAATATAATGGTGTTGGGACCAAACACAGAACTTCTAAGATAACTCCACATTCTTTATTTAAGTACGTAATAGCATATCTTATCGGTGCTGTTGTAATGTATTTCATTATTATTCAATGTAAATATGCATGAATCCATTTTGCTATGCTAAAGTTTTTAATTATGAATATCGAAATTCATCAGAATTAAGTATATGTGGTTTTTCTAGTTGGAAACCCTTTTTTTTGCATCTGAATTATTCAAGTGGTAAGTCCAAAATGCATTTTCTCAAATGTGTGTATTTATATATAAAAGAGTTGATTTTTGACATTCCCTTTTCTGTGAAGAATGAATGAATGCACGTGTGATGTACTCAAAATTGAGACTTCAAATCCTGGTGTTTTATTTTATTATAAAGTTGTTTGATTTTATAAAATTTGATAATTATAAAAAGTTTATAAATGAGGAATATTTGAATAGTTGTAATTTTTTTAAGTGTTATATATTTATGAGACAGACCTTTCTATAAAACTGTTGATTTACTAATATTTAGCTCTCATTGGTATGAGTATTGTCTCTTATTCTTTAAAAACAAACTAGTTTTTATAATTCTAGTCTCAATGTATGTAGTTGTGATAAGAGTATTTATGTGGACTGAATGAATGTTTAAAAGAATACATTGAGATGCAAACATTTAAAATGTTTAAATAAAATTATTAGCAATTTTAATTTTATTGTATTTTGAATTTTCATTACTCTTAAGAGTATAATTGAGAGTGAGTCTAGTAAAGCAATTCTTATTCTAAGTCATAAATTTTTCTTAAAGATTATTTCGTAATTACTTAATGGAGTATAATAAATATTACTTATTGACTTTTTTGTACATTTTTATGAATAGGTATATTATATTAATCACAATTAAATTATATCTTTATATATTGTTTTTACAAAGTTGTTTAAAGATTAAAACAATTTTTTTCTTTGAATTAATATATTAAGAAATACTTTTTACTTTTCCTTACAAAAAGCAACAACCACAAATAACAACAAAAAAAAAGGATGGGTTCTTGAATAATATATTTGTTAATATATCAGCTTTTTAAAATGTACATCCTTGCAATTTTTTATTAGATATGTGAGAGTACCAAGTATTTTTACATTTATGATCTGAAGAATATATGTAAAATTTACATTGATTTATATTCTTATCTATACACACAGTCAATATATTATTTTTGTAAGAAACAAGTTTTGTTTATTCCCTTAAAATATCCTATTTCTCATAGATTCCCACTCTTTGTACCCCCCCCCTCCCATTTTAGTACTATATATAAACATTACACTATCTTTAAAATGTAAAGATGTCCAAACATGTTTTCCACCAATTCATAAATTTGGTTATTCTTTTCCATTCCAATTTGGTTATTTTTTTATTAAGTTAACATATTTTAATTTTAACTGCTTATGTATTAAAAGAAAAACAAAGTAATATTGTATAAAGATTAAAACAATCTTGCTAGTCATGAGAAAAGTAAAGTACAAATGATAAAATTATTTCTTTTTGCTTATTTTATTTTTTATAATAAAAATGTGATAATTTTTTTTATTTATGATAGTGGTTAATTTCTAAAATTTTTGTTAAATTATGGACTGGTTATCTTGTTTTGAAATTTTATCTTAAGAATTATTCTTCAATTAAAATCCTATGAAATGTTTTCCAAATATTGATAACCAAGCTTATTCATATTTAGTTATAAAGAATAAATATTGAATATTGCAATATTCAAAAGTAATCTTCCTATTTAATTTTGAAAACTTATAATATAATTAATTATAAAATATGCTTGAATAGTATGCTTTACATAACAATTCTATGGAATAATCAAGATTTCAAGCCTGTTAATATAGTTGCCAATTAATATGAAATGTTATGTATCATGCTTTACCGCCGTATTCAACTGAACCGAGCTGTGAAAGTTCGAATTAAATAACTACCAATTAAAGCTTCATTTCACTACTATTTTTTTAAAATTCTAGTTACTCAACTGCAAGTTTGCAATCTCATTGGTCAAAGTAGACCTGTGATTGCTCAAACGTGGGGTTAATCTAACCGAGCTTTAAGACGGGTCAGAATTTTCTAACTTGTATTGGAGTTAGAGAATGAAATTGCAACGGTGAAATGAACTTGCAGCAAAAAGTTATTTTTTTTCCTTTGACCATCAGTCCAATGAAGAGTGAATACAGCTGTTAGGAATAAAAAAAATTTTAAATCTGCATGTTATTGTGCTGTTAGTGATGTATTTGTGTTTTTTAATATTTCTTGTAAATGACTGATTTACCAAATAGTGGTTAGTAATTTAAATAAAATTCCATATTACAGGAATAAATGAGATTTCAATGATTTTTAATCAGGATATGAGAATAATCCTCTTATATTTAATTGTATTTTAGGCATGATTTGTGAAAAAGTAGCATTTTTATAATAGTTTTGTCATTCTACTAATCATTTGCAGAAAAAATAACTATGCATTAATAATCAGTATGCATGTTTTTATCCTACAGCAGCTTTTTGTTAATTTGAATCTACTTTTTTAGTATTATTGCTACTTGCAAATCCCTATTGAGAACATTCCTTTTATTGTTATGCTATGCATTTTAAGTTTATAGTTAGCTTGTATAATTTCTCTAGTCTGTTCATCTAGTTTCATTTGTATAATTATTTTCCAGCTAATGCTGTCACTTACTAATTGATATGATTTATGTAAATGAAGTTATATCTGTTACATCTTTATTATGATCTGTTTATGAAATGTGCATATTTGTGGTACTTAGTATGATTTATTGAGATATTGTCTACATTATACTTCAACCTTGCAACATTTTTTGTAATGATCTTTGCGTTATTTTTATAATTTTAACACTTATTTCTTTATTACTGATCATCTTAAGAAATAACCTTAAAAATTAACGAATACAACTATTTTGTCAAGTCAACTGCGAAAGTAACATTTAACTAAGTATAAATTATATTTGTTGCTTTATATTTTATTCTGTAGTTGCTTGAAATCTAATTTAATAAATTTAGTCCCATATTTTAGTGGTTTCGTTAGAGAGAAATTATTGCTGTAGATACATAGAATTTTTGTTGCAAAATGTAATTTAACCGAAATTTCCATCTATTTTGGATATTTGTTACGGTCTACAGTAATTAATTAATGTATGCTAAAGTAATAAACTATGGTTATATATATATGTTAACATTAACTAATATATATGTATGTTATTTTTTTTACATTATGTGGATATTACTAAATTTTAATCCAAGAATCTCTATTTTTGTCAGTTTTATCTTATAAAACAAGTTACTGTGATGGGCTCTCTTCTCACAATTGTTTTACTTTTATAAGCAAAATAACATTCTATAATTTTAATCGCATTTCTGTAATATGTAAAATCTCAAGTAAATTGTTATATATAAAAAGTATAATCAAATTGAATTCTATATGCATGAAATCCATCAAAAGTGTTTTGGGGGGACAATGTTTTGTAGTAAAAGCAAATTATATGTATTTCAGATTGTTAAACTTAATTTTTGAAATTTTTATATATATATATTTTACATTGAGCACAATGAGACTGGAATTAATCTTTGAATTTGATTGAGAATATTAAAAGGTTGTATTTTATTATCAGAATTTCTTTGTGAAATATCATGTTTAGAATCAACTTGCAATATTTTTAAGCCTAAAAAACTCAATGTGTTTTATTTCAAATTATAATTATGTGCTGTATCCTCTTATGTTGATAAAAGAATTAAAATAAGGGGTTTTTTAATTAAGACTTCTAAATATTTATATATACTATTTTATTAGAAAATAACAATAGTTAATAAACTGGAAATACTACAGTGTTGTGACACTCAGGATTCCATTTACAAAATGTGATATTTTTCAGTTTTCCAAGTTTGTTGACAATCTACCGATTTTTAAAAATTATATATTTTTCTGCATAGTTTTGTGAAAGAAAATGTATCACTTTGCCTTTATTCATTGCACTTTCTGTAGCATGATATAATTGTTAAGCTCTATGTATATATTATTCCAGTTATGGCTTGTAAAACTGCCCTAGTCTCTACAGATAATAAATTTTTGTATATGTGCACTCTAAAAAATCAACTTTTAACATTTTATTTTATAATGCATAGTTAATAATTGCCTTTACTAATTTTGGAAGGTAATAGGCTATTTTGTTGAAAATAAAATTTTTAAAAACAATGTCTATTCCTTTTTCTTAATTAAAAAATTGGTTTTATGCATTAATTGATATTACAGTAATGAGTGGTGGTGTCAAAGTACACATTTGTGTGACTTAGTTTGAATCAAGTGATAAGTCTGCCCAAAATTACAATTGTTTATAAGTTAATTCAAGGAAACATTTTCCCATTTTTGTATATTTTATTTAACTGCTTTAATGTAAAAGTTGTTTGATTTTTTTTCCATGTCTGAAAATTGCATTCAATGAGACTTTATTTGGGAAATCCAATTAAAAAAATCTTTTGTAAGCTTCTACGGCTACATCTTATTATTCAGTTCTTCTTTTTAATTAAAAATTGAGTTACTTCCAGTCATTTCTGATTATTAATATGTCATGAATTTCTAAAATAATTAAGTCAAAAAGGAAAAAGCAATATTCATTTAAAAAAACAAGTCATTCGCATGTAAAAATATTATTGCCTATTTTAAACAAGCTCATGCAAAATAAACATTGGTTGTGCACATTACTTATACAACATCAATGGAGAGCAACTCGCTAGTTAACAGCACCTTTTCACTTGAATTATTAATACAATTATTGTCAAGAAACATTTATTGAAAAGTTTGAATTTATACTCGTATTCAGTGGTACTGGTAAAGATCTTGATAGCATCTGGCCCTTGTGAAATTACTAAATTGGAACTCCGATCAGCATCCTTATTGGCAATTGAATCGGACACATTTTAACAGCTGTGTGGCTTACATAAGTAACATAATCTGAACCATTGGTAGGTAGATTAAATGCTACAACTTCACCTATCCGTTTGATAAACGTGGTATAATTTCTAAAATCAAACCTCTCGCTTTATCTCTACTCTGTATTGAAGATCAAGAAGCATGGTATCTAAATGTGATCTTAAATTTCGATTGGAATAACAATTTGCCTTGAGCTTCCTCCGTTGAATATGGAACTATTCTAAAATTTAAAAAAGTTAATCCGTTTGTAATGTTCTTTGACTATGGGGCTATTTTAACAGTTTACACATCATGCTGAGCTTGCCAGTACTTTATGAAAATTATATTGCTCAGAAAATATGTTTGGTTTTACTCTTCTGGAGGAAAAAAAATGTTTCCATTTCATAGAAACATAATTCTTACCTATCTGGAATAGCTGTAATTGACAATCTTGCAAATTTTCTATTATTGACTCTGTGAGGTATACCTCCAACCATTCTGAATAATTGTCCAAACAGATTAGCATAGTCAATAAGCAAATGCTGCCAAATATTACCCAAGATAATCACATAGGTAAATCTAAACTTTGCTTGGTTTCTTCAAAAGATACAAAAGGCTATTTTTCCAATATATATAACTGCAAGCAAGTGCTTTAGTTTTAACCATTTATGTGACACAAATGCAACTCTACCAAAACATTTTTCTGAAAACATCTTGATATTACTATAACTCTGGTAATATATATCCAATGAGTATAGTGTGTTTCTCCAGTTAGTATTTGTTTCATTTTCTGTTCCATTTAATCTCGAAGTATTGCTGAATCTTACGTGTGAGTTGTGAACTGGTTACTGATAGAATTCCTAATTGTTTAAATTTGAATAACATATACTTCATCCACAAGATCTGTCTGCTGGAAATTTTGTTGCAAAAAGCTGATGTGCTTAAATAGTCGCCTCTCCGAATCAACCCTTCAAACTGAGGGGAGATTTTGAGGGTGCAGGTTCTCTGCACCACTCGCTTTTCCCTCTCACAATGAAGTCAATTCGGCCAGGCCAGATCGCGGATGGCACAGATTCACCCACATTTTGAAACAAAGTTTTTACACACTTATTAACTCTTAATTTTATTTTTAACGTATATTTCTTCTTGTCTTAATGAAATTTATTTTAAATAAAGTTATATTTAAATGGAGCAAAAGGCTAAAGTAAAGCCGACTCCATGCAACTCTATACATCCCAATGACAGGAGTTTGAGTTTCCCTGCAGGAAACAGGCACTCCAACATCAATTCAACCTATAATCATTTTGAAAATAATGAATGCAGTGATTGGATAACACTAAAAGGTCAATTTTTATAAAAGAAAATAGTACTTGCAAAGATTTATGGGATTAGTTTATTAATGTAAAATGACGACCATTACAAATATTTTTAAATTTCTTCAGACCTCAGAATATTGACAGTTTTAAGATGTATTCATGCATCATTCTGTTCACTTTTAGAAAGCTAATGTAATTGTGTTTTTTTTTTGTACCATAAATAGAAAATATATGCAAAATCACAGCTTCCACCTGATTAGGATGAAGCCTCAGTTACCAAGATACTTGGTTTAGTATGTTGAAACTGATCATAAATTATTTCTATCCGAATTCTGCAAAATGCAGTATCATTGTTTATTCTACAGAAAACTAGTTCCCTAAAAGTTGGTTTAATGGGTGTACTGTTTCAGACAAATTAAAAATAAATATACTGTAACTAGCCAGTACCCACTTGATTTGCTGGAAATTTCATGATGTATGATTACAAATTTAAGTTATTGACTTGAAAGTCTGATTATAAATTCAAAAACATTCTTATGGCAGTCGCCTCGATTTAAGAAGGACAGGGCTTACAATATATTTCTGTTTTAGATATTCATCTTTTATGCATCCTCCTCTTTGGGAGTCGATTTCTGCAAAACCCATTCTTAGCAGATCTCTACACAAAACATATCTATCAAATTTAAAGTTTGTATGTTAAAGTTCCAGAAAAATTGTGATTAGTTATTGAAAGATGGTGAGTCACATTTATTCTATTTATTGGTAGATAAGTTATTATTCCCAGAAAATACTTTAATTTTGTGACAGTATCAGTAATAATGCTTGTTTCTTGATTTGGTATAACCCAATAGCATCAATTTTATATCTCAAATGTGAAATTTCCCCTGTTTAGACCATACTCATATTTTTAAAAAAAATGTTTCAAATTAAGTTAGTACTTAAATTTTCAGAAGCGGAAACATTTTTTAAACTAATAACCCTTTAATAGAACTAAATAAATAATCTGAATTTTTGCCATTTAACAAGTGTGCATGTAATGCTATACATTAATCCATGGACATTACACAATTCTTTCAGAGTGTTAAATAAACCAATTTTTCTGATATGTGAATTTTAAAATGCATGTACACATATTTTGCATCAAATTTTGAAAATTAATCTATTTTGAGATTATTATAGAACATAACTTTATTAGTGTCTTATATTCAAACTTTCTTATTTAGTTTTACAATAGATACAGTCGGATCTCTAATGAAGTCGCTCAATCTAAAATACAAAGTTTATCGGGAAAATTCGTTAAATAGAGATTTACCTCTCAATATTTTTTTGTTCTTGGTTCCAAGGAAAATAAAGGTCTGACTGTGTAATGGGCATAGCCCATTCTTAACAGTTCGTTTTGACATAATCCTTAGACAATGGTCTACTCACACACAACTTGAGTTCTATATATTTCTTTCAGTATATAAATTACTGTATGGTGTTTACAAAATACTTGTGATGCACATTTAAATCCAAAGCTGTTTCAAAATTTTTGGTTCCAAGAAAAACAGAGTATTCTGTTAAAATTTCTTTATTTTTACATCATATTTCATTTGAAGAAATTTGTTCATTTTTGAAAAATGTCTTGCCAGTATAATAACTTTATACATCCCATCACGCTAAGCTGTTATCTAAAGAAAATAGTCAATGAGCACATCTTCGTATATTAAGTTAAAAATAAATAATTCAGAGCAGATAACATGTGTAATTTGATCCTGGAACTCTTATTTCAATCTTTCCTTCACTTCAAAATCACAATTAATTGCCATATGCTTGAGATCAGAATAAAATATATCAAATTTTCCATTTGTAACCATGAATGAAATTTACATATTTCAGTTGATAGTGATAGTTTTATGCAGCAAATAGCTGGATAGCAATGTAATAATTTTCATTTAAGCCTTTTAGAACTGCTGAATGTCTCAATTTAGAATAAATTGTTAATTCTAAAAAATATCTCACTTTTTTTCTCATCATCATACACTTTTTAAAAACATTCAAATTTTTCAATGTAGTTTGCAAAATCCTCACAATCAAAATTAAGTTCTTAAAATAAAGGCAAAGCAAAAATCACAAGTGTTATGTACTAGGTTTTCTAAGTAATTATATAGGTCACAAGGAAAACACACAAAGGTACAACATGGAAAGTGAAAGCAGGGAACTGTTGAAAAGAGTATTGCCAATTTTAAACAATCACAAGCATGTGAAACCTGAACTGGAGGATGGCACCCCAAGGATCATTTTTAATGTTCCTAAATTAACGTGTGTGTTTTTGTTCCAAGAATTTGCCAAATTTTAAAATCAAAATACTTTTATGTTGTGGGGGAGGGGATATTTCAATTTTATTTTGTTAATCAATTGTATATAAGTGCTGCATTAAAGCATGGGATCTTACATCAATCTTTGACTACTTTGAAATTAATTTTTTGATAATTAGAACAAAATAAACAGCACTTAAATGATGCAACATTACATCAATTTTACTGCAAAGAGAAAAAGATTATACAAGGATAAATCAGTAAATAGGTTAAAACCTATCATAAGGAACTTAGTAGCAAACAGTTTTCAAATATGCAATGGTGGCAGGACATGAATATGTTAATTTAGCCCTGTAAGATGTTTTTTTATTAATTTTTAATCTTGCATTAAAGTTGTATTTTAAAATGGCAACTGTGTTAGAAGAATATTATGCATTTCTTGTGAGTAAAAGGACTTCCAACAAAGGATATTCAAAAGGAAAAGCTTTCTGTTTACAGCAATAATTGTTTGTCCCATCAATTAGGTCCAGAAGTTTTTTGCACTCAAAATTTGTTGGCCAGAAATGATTATCCAGTTAAGTCTCAATATGGTAACACATCCTTCTTTATCTTCAAAATACAAATTCATGTTTGTGCCATTAATGGTAAGATTATATGAACAATGTTTAGGTTAGTAGATTAAGCAGTTTTACTTAGCTCATTTCCTGAAACGAGATAAAACTGTGACTGCTACCTCCTATTGTAACAATCTGTTGAAGTTTCGAAGAAACCGCCCAAGCTTGAAGAGCCTTGTTCCATCACAATGCCAGACCTCATATAGTTTAATTAACCCAGGAGAAAACTGAGTTTCAGTAGCAATTTCAACATCCACCTTACAAATCAGACTTAAGTCCAAGCTATCACATTACCTGTTTGGTTTACTTAAATAACATTTAAGTGACATAAAGTTTATGATAAACGTAGACACAACTTGAAGTACATAAATAGCTGTGGTAGCAGTCCAAAGACTTATGCAGCAGATATTGGAAAACTCATAAACATCTGTGCTTAATGCAAATGGTGAATATATATAAAGAAACATACTTTTCAAGTAAATATCTTGATTATTTTTCAATTGGTTTTAGTAACTTACTGAACTATTCTTACATTAACAGACATTGATGCATGCAGGAAATTTAAATTTTCATTCAAAAATATAGAAGCATAAATTTTGTTTCCTTTATTTGATTAGTAACATTTTAAACACAAAATTGTTATTTATAATCTGGCTAGCTAATACCTGTCTCTAGAGAATCATTTACATTCCTTCCAAAAAAGATTTTTCATCAAGACTGCAAAGTAGCTCATCAAATTCATCTGAAAAGATAAACTACATAAATATTCATAACTTGACTTTTAAGCTAAAAGTAATTTGTTACAGAATTTAAAAATTCACAATAATCATAGATGAATTACTTCCCTGACATATAGCAGTATATGAGAAATATTTAAGTAGTCACATACAAAGACTTTTTCTTAATGCCCATATATTTTGTGAAAGTTAAAATACAAATAAAAGAGAACTTGATGCACACCTTTCCTTTCCCTGGGAATGCAGATTTTCAGTGCTATAGAGAAAGGGGGAGAACCTTGATTATTTACACACACAAAACAAAACAATCAATGCACGATTTTCAACAGAGATGGTTCTCCACATCTCGAAGATGTCAAGGTCTACTATGGCATATGAAATGTATTACTCCCAGATGACATTGTATGTCAAGGGGCTAATGTGTTATGAATATTTCAAACTTGTTATAATTATAAAAATTCCTGCAATGCTTATTGACCATTACCTTGTCATGTTTTGGAAAATTATATAGGTTTGAACATTAAAAATATTTTCAATTCATGTAAAGTTTATAATAATTTGATAGATGAAACGACTTAACATTGCAAAGGCACATGAAATATCTAAATGTGTTGAGTGGATTAAATATAACCAATCTATTGCAGCAGGATTAAGATAATCATAGAACAGTACATTTCAGTAATATGCACTGATGAACTTGCAATGCTTATTCATCAGTGTGCATCCATCTTTTTTATCTCCTGCCACATTAGCAAGTTGTATTGAACTGTAAGGAAACTGTCACAATGTGCCTGTTTGTACTCTTCCTACAAACACTCAGCAACAAATTAAAAATGTTTTCAGAGAGAATTACAATTTCTGGTTAAGCAGCCCCTGAAGATGTTTCTGCTGCATTTTCCCCTGATAGGTTTTCCAGTGGTTTTGAAGACTCTGAGGAGGAACTACCAATTGATACTTCGTTCTTGGTTTTAGATGGCTTGTCAACACTGCCTTGGTCAAAACTGGCAACTTAGGCAGCTTTTGCTTGATCAGTGCTTACAGTGAGTTCTTTCCCATTTTTACAGATCTTGCAAGGAATTCATGGTAGTAAGCAGCAATAACAGTCGGTCCCAGATGCAGTAGTGTAACGTGCACCCCCGTCTCGTGGGGGGCTTAGGATTCTGGGGCCCAAAGGTTATGGTTTAGCAACATTTTGTAAAATCCAGATTGGGACCTAAAACCTAACTTTGCAGGGGTCCCTAATGTTCTCTGATACACCACTACCTAGATGTACAGCATTATGCAATGTCATATACAACAATGAACATCACCTCACGATAATACAACATTGAGCATCTGTGGACATAGCAAACCATTCATTGGATTGTCATTTCAAATGTGGTTCATAGGAGCAATGTTGCATAACAGATGTATTGGATGACATGGAAGATGACACCACGTGGGAAAATGGCTCAGCCTGTACCATTTCCGAAGTCAGAATGGGAGTGACAGATCATTTTTGAAACATACTGATGGTTGGGGTAATTACAGGTTCTTCTATGCAATTGAAAGTTTTTAATGCTGGTGAAACAAATGAATTAATTATTTCCCACTTAAAACTTTTTTTTATTTCTTAAGTATAGGATATCGATAAACCTTTTACAAAATTTTATTTTTTTTGCAAAAACAAGTAGAAAATGAAGGGTTGGCTTTGAATTGATGACAACATTTTGAGAATTTGGAGTATGGCTTAAAATCAATGATGGCTTAGATTCAAGTAAATGCAGTAGTTGAAAATTTCAGAGCTGAATATACATTGACATAAAAAAATGAACACTCTACCAGTGAACATAGATTTTTTTCTTTATTTCAAAATAATCTATTAATGAAAAATGTAAATAACAATAAAAAAAACACTTACCCATATCCTCATTTCCATTAAATAATTCTTCTTCAAAAGAAGCCTTAACATAAGGAGAACTTATTACACTGGCAGCATTTTGATTCTGTTGTAATGAATCAGAAGAGTTCTGTTTCCTGCCAAACATTTTTGAAAATAAGCTCTGATTAGCTGCAGATGTACAAGAAATTGTAGTATTTTTTGAAACATTTGACACATTCAAAGTTTGTAAAGCATCGTCTCTTTTAGAAATTTCACTTGAAAAATTATTCACAGGATTGGAATCATTATTTGGATGATCTAACACAGCTTCTAAAAGGCTTAAAACTGTTTTATTGTTATTCTCAGTACCAGAAAATTCTCCATTCACTTTATTATTGTAATTCATCACTTTTGGAATTAGTGGATTAATACAGGATTGTTTTAATACTTTTTTATTTGTTTCTTTACAAGGAATATCTCTGGAAATGTGAGATTTTTTTGATGAAATTAAAGAACTGCTGCTTTTAAAAACAGCACTTTTTTCAATGTTTTGTTCTTTAGGAGTTCCAGGACATTCACAATGCATTGGTTTCAAAGGTTCCTTATCTATTATACTATTCAAATCTTGTACATGAGTAGCAGATCCGTCTTCAAAATATATTGAAACTATGCTTTGTTTCTTCAAAAGCAGTACATTGCAAAGACATGTTACCTAAAAAAAATATTGATTTTAAAAAATTTAGCTTGTAAGCAATATTTATGCAATAAAAAATTTAATTATAAATGTTAGTAATATTATAATGAAATGTATTCTCCCTTTTTAAAAAAAATAACAATTGAGCTTGATGAAAAGTTCTAAAAATAAACTGAAAAATTCTTTGACATTTTTATCTATAGATTGCTTTAGACAATCAATGTTACAGTATTTGACTTTGCACCATAAAAAATACTAGAGTTCAGATACAATAATCTTACACTAATCTCCTTCAAAGTACTCCCCTTAGGCTGCCACACTTTGCGATAATTTTGCCTCTGTTGGAAGCCATGCTGGAACATTTCTTCCAAAATGGCATGCAACTTTCGATCCCTTTCAGGGGCATTTTCAGTTTGGGGAAGACCAGAAATTATAAAGCATAGTGAGAAAATACAGATGTGCAATTACACTGCTGACCCTTAAAATTGCAACTTCCTGAACGAAGGATGATTAGAAACATAAAATTTACTTGACAGGAAGAAAATACTGGGGAATGCAAATTATTACATTTAAGTGCATTCGAACAATGCAGGAGGGAGAAATAGTATCTAAAACTTTGTATAAATGGAAATAGTAGAAGCGGATTTCTCATTTGTAAATCACATATGAACATTGTTTGTGCAAAAGAACGTTTTATACCTCATATAAAAAGCCCACCAATACATCTCGAAATTTGATAACAACAATATTGTGGTCTAGCAAGAAAGTAGTTCCTTGTTTCAAAATAATGCTAGATGTATTGATTAGAAGCTAATGACTCCCAAGCAAATATGGAATCATTGGGTACAGGAGGGTTATACTGAACATCATGCAGGATTTGAAGGGCCTACCAACATCAAACCCAAGAGGACAGACATCTTGTTATGTCAGATCATTTAGCCACATCACAGACCATGATCCAGAAAAAGTGAGCTAGTTTGCTGTACAAGTATCTGCACAGTCAGTGCGACCACACAGACTGTCTGCATGGCAATCATTATTGCAATTTCCCTTGACAATGCAGATAGAAACATGCGGCAACAGTGGTGGTATATCCAATGACAAAAACTGGATACAGAATTGGCACCATGTTGTCTTTTCAAATGAAATCCAGTTCTGCATTCAAGATCATGATATGTCTGAAAGTAACAAAGAGAACATACATGGCCTGCTTGCATTTGATATCATCATATGGAACTTGCGCCTGGTATGATGGCATGGACAGCTATTGTGTACACAACATGAACATGTCTTGTTTGCATTATTAATAATCAGAAGGGCCAGCATCACATTTCTCAGATCTTAAGGCCAATGGCTGTGCCTTATCTTAGAAGTCTTGAAGATGTCATTTTCAATAAGATAATACAGGATTGCATATTGCCATCCTTACCTACCTTGAAACAAAGGGTGTTTGACTGTTCTTAGGCTAGTGCTTTCAATAGATCTATTCCCAATTGAAAACATCAAGTCATGGGTTGCTGAAAAACTGGGCCATCATCACTCTCTAGCCACTATAACTGATGAAGTATGAAATAGATGAAGCAGCAAGAATTAATTGCCGCTATCTGTCATCCAAACTCACTTCAACACAAGAGCCAATTTAGCTGCCAGAAGCAGCACCTGTGTCTACTAATTTCAGACTCTGTATACCCCCAAATTGCCAACAAATTTATATATTATCATGCTTTCTTTCTACTATGCTGTACATGTGCAGTAAGTACAGTTTCATTTTCAGCTTTCTTTCTTGGTGTAACAATATTAATGATCAACGGCATATCTTTGAAATTTCTTTATTTTTTATTATGTATTGGTATGGTTTCCATTGCTTCTTCAATAAAGATTTGTTAAATCACGTAGATCATTTTAATTTGAGAATCACCGATCATTACATAAAAATTCATGCAAAAGCATTGTTCAATCCTTTCTGTCATTTTATCAAAATAGAAAGTCTGAGAGTGCCCATGTATACTTCCTCGCTCTCATTGGCAGTCTCTTGACAGTTTTAGGAAACAAATAAAAATCCAGACAAGCACATTAGGATTGCTCATATATTAGCAAAAAATTGTTTCACATCATCTTCATTTGTTTACACACATAAAATTATAACAATATTTTTTTAGCATATCTTGCATATATATATATATAATGTATATGTATAGAAATTTTAAGCATCATTAGTTATTAAACAAGAACTTTAAAACATTCTAATTCTGATATACATTGATTATTAGAAACAAAAATGTATGAACAAAAACTAATCAATGCAAAATCCCATGCATATTCTTTAAAAAGTTAACAGATAATTTAAACTAACTTCCCGATGAGCTAGAGACTTGAAATTTGGACCATAGCTCAAAAGTGGATGACAATGCATGAAAATGTAAAAGGGGGGGGGGGGTGAAAAGGATTTTTTATACTTTTTGGTCTGTTTTAAAAGCATGGTACATTAAAAAAAAATTCTTATAATGATCTTGTTTTACATTATAAATCAGTTCCCTAAAATTGTACATTTGAAAATAAAATATTTTCCTATATGGAAGCAATTAGGGTTTGCAGCCCTGGGATCCCGAAACCCTGGTGGTTTTTTCAAATCCCGGGATTAAAATAATTAATCCCAGGATTTAATTTTTGTCTGAATTATATTTTGAAATTATTTTTCAAAGTATTGTGAATGTGGTATTACATTTAATGTGTCTTATTTCCTTTTTTTTTTGTACTGTATACATTTAATGTCAGTTTTCTTACGTGTTAAACTTGAAGGGTTCGAGGTGGGTGTGTATGTTAAACCGTGAAATTTGATATGCTTTCTCTTATTTGCTTCTGTAACTTTCTCCCCATCTCGAGTGGGATCAGAAAATGGACATATTACCCACCCTCAGGATGTCTGGTGTCAGCTAACTTGGAGAGAGGCAATTAGAAGTTTTGGAAAATATCTAGTAGGGTTCTCTCAGCCCCGGGAACCCAGAATTCTGAAACCCCTGGGTCCTAGTGTTTTTTCCAATCCCGGGATTAAAATAACTAATTCCGAAATTTAGTTTTTGTCTAAATGATATTTAAAAAAATGTTTAAGAATTTAATATTTTTTTAATTTATATTTTGTTTAGGAAATATGTACGTAGAATTTTTTTGTGCAATCATAAGTGCTATGGGTAAAAAAAATATATATGCACAGCTCTCATTTCTCATATGGAAGAATGTCACACACATCTAAGTGGCTCACTGCAATGCTTACACAATAATCTAAGCAACACCACAAGAATAGATTTTGTCACTGTTCCTTCTTTAATTAAATGCCATTAATTAATAGCAGACCTGATTGGAAGACTTGAGACACTCCAAATCCCACTGCATTACTAACAGCTCATGCAACTGGATCTTCAATTTCAAATGAGGTAACACTTGATATTGATTTGCATTCTGATTCAATAACTGGATCAATAAATACAAAAATCATTAAGTGTAGCAGAAGAACTAAATAAAGTTATCAAAGAGGTATATGCACCAATGCAGTCTATTAGATTTGAGACACTGTCATCAAAAATTCAAAAATGAGTGTCTCATTTTTGAAAATGGAGGGAGAAGTGTTGACTACCTGAAAAGAACATACTCCTATTTAATGACAATAATACCTACTAATAATGAATCCGAACATGCATTTTCTTCGACAGGACGATTTGTAACAAAAATGAGAAGCCGTTTCAACAATGAAATGCTGGAAAAGCTGTGTTTTTATAAGCATATTTACAAAAACACAAGAAATGAAGAAATGCTTCTTTTTTTTTTAAATTTCATTATGTACTATTTTTATTTGTTTTTTATGATGAATTAATTTTTTATTTGTTTCCTTAAAATAATATTAAATTAATTTTTAATTTTATTTTCAGTTTTATTATGCATTTTCAACTATGCTAATATGTAAGTATTTTTAATAAATAGTCCAATCCTAATCCCGAGACCAATCCCAGGATTTAGATAATGTAATCCCAAAATCCCGGGATTGCAAACCCTAGATGCAATAGATCCTCCAAGACATCAATATTAAGCTGCATAGAGTTTTCTTAATTGATAAACTATTTCCATTGAGAACCCATAATTTGTATATTATGACTTGTTAAAAATTTCTATTGGATAGTGGGGAAAGACATGGATCTAATTCAGAATTTTTTTACATGTTCTTGGGTTAACTTGCAGCAGCTTTGCAAGAATGGTACATTTCACTTCTGAATATATGTACACATATACTTGTTTATAAAGAACATCTCTAATTTGCCAACCTTATTGTTAAAAATATTGATAACTTAATAAAATAAGTACTTAGCAGAAATTTTCTTTTATGCTACTTTTTATCATTAGCATTATCCATTAATTAAAAAATATATAAAATTTTTAAAAAATTCATAAGTTTATTTTGTTTTTTGAAAAAAAAATAACTTATATTTTTTAACAAAAGCTTCTTGACAGTTTATATCAAATAAAAAATGATATACTTAATAACAAATATTAAAATAATATATAAGCTTGGTAATGAAGTTAAACTAAATGAATCTTGGCCATTACCAGCATTTATTCTTCAAAAGAAATTAATCTTTAGTATTGTATTTCAAATACAATAATTTGATAAACTACCCGTTTTCAATCATAAAGCAAGATACGAAATTCATTTAAAGAAAGAAAAATGGAGAAATTTTAAGAAAAACAATGTAGGAGTTCAAAAAATCAACACAAAGTGACACTATTTTTAAAAGAATGATTCTTAAGACAGATTTACAACTGCATAAAATAATTGATTATCAAGAGAAACAAATTTTTAATTTAATAACTGCATATAAGATATATTAGTCTAATATTAAAACTGTCTGTTTAATAAAATAATGCTTATCTGTTTAATAAACTTTTCCATCCCAACACAATTTTATCCCTACCTTTTTTAAGATGAGAGCAGTGCCATCTTTTATAACATTTTTATACAAATCTAAAACTTCTTTATCAGCTTTCCCAGGCATTTCCCCTATGAAATAAAGTTTTTTGAATTACCATTTAAAATAATAAATTTAAGAAAATAAACATTTTAATTTAAATTCCTTGCATTTCAAAAAAAACTATTAAATTGCCAATTTAATTTTTGCCAAATTACTTTTTAAAAAATTACTCAATTTTTCCCCTTTTTTCATTTAAAAATAAACTTTCCATTTTTTTTTTATGAATTTTCTGCAAAGGCTAGTTTGTATTGGGCCGCTCACAGGGAAATAGGCTATACAGCCTCTTCCTCAATGAAATAAAAAAAAATTTATAAAACAAGTTTTTTATAGAAAACACTAACTAGCAGCTAAAATGTTTTAAATGATTTCTCCAATTTTTCAACATTTGTTGCATTTACCTGGAGGCTTAAGAAAACATACAATTTATTGAAATTCAAGTTTGAGAACTAATGTTTTAGGTAATTTAATTGAGGGATAAAATGAAACAGAAAAATAATATTTTAAACTAATTATTGGAGATAATTATGAAAAAATGCAATAAGTTATTTTCATTTACATTAGGCAGCGAGTCACATAAATTTTCACAATAGCAATCACTGATTATTGTAAGTTACGTTTTAAAAATTAATCTGCAAATTTTATTTATATGAGCAGCATTTATATTCTAAATACATAAATAAATTAATTTTATCCCTCTCTTTCTGATCAAACAAATTAAATCTTAAAAACATAGTACTATAAAAATGCTAAAATGAAATCTACTTCTAAAATAATCCATGAAAAACCAAAACTTGATGCTTTAAAAAATTTTACTATTATTATAATGTTTTTACTTATGACATTACGTGAGCAAAAGTATTTTAAAGCAGCATTCTTAAAATCTATTGTTCTACTCACCTGTATCATCTATGAGTACCATAATTGAATCTTCACAATTAAACTTCTTTATTAATACACAAAGGACAGGAACAACAATGTGTTTGGGCAATTTTTTCTTTGAAGTCTACAAAATGAATACACATCACAAAGAATTTATGTAAAAATAAAAATAAAAATAAACTTTAAAATTAGTCAACAAAAAATATAGTTCAATAACAGAAATTAAGTTTTACAATTGATAGAGTGGATGTTAATATCTTAAAACATTGAACTCTTGTTCAAAATGACAACAAATAACACAAAAGAATTATAAAATTACTAACTACAATAAACTGTTTAACCATATAATAATACATAGAATCAATTATACTATAGTAAACATTTTTAAACAAATACTAAAATGTTAGCATTTATATTTAACATATGATACATTTAAGCATCATTAAAATTCTTTCGGAAAACTTTCTGATTTTAACATTTAAAAAATTAAAAAACATATTGGCAAAAAATACATACATAAACAATCATAATGATTATAATTTTAGTACAATTTTATAAATTCTTGTATTATGATGTTTTTAATTAAAATATGGATGGCATTATATTAATAGGTGAGGAAAATTCTGATATAAAATATGAAAAATCATTAACCCTCAAGTGCGACAGGTGTGTATAACATCCAGCTCTGCTGGCGTGTTTAGTGCCCGGAATGTGTATACTCACACTTCCAAAGGACAATTTTTTGTATTGTGCTGCTCTGTTTAAAACTATTCCCACAGTTTTGGAATACAATAAACTACATTGACAGAGTTTGCAAAGAATTTACTTATTTCAGAGAAGGGGTGGGGAAGGAATTTGAAAGAGTATATTCCAGGAATGATAAAATTCATAGCTAAGCAGTTTTTCTTGGTTTTTTTTTTTGTTTGAGTGTGCCCTTTTCTATACTTCATTTGCTATCTTTTTCACTTACTGTGTGTAATAGGAGCTTTTTAATTTTTTGTTTGAATGCACTAAATGTGATGCTGGTTTATGTGTCCAACCATGTTTCAGTATATATCCCACAACAGATAAGTTATAATTCTTTATTATTATACTGTAACTCTAGACATTAAATTTTTTACTTTTATTCTATTATTTTATCTTTTTCTTTCTATTTAAAGAAAAGTAATTAATTTTTAGGTGGAAAAACATGCACCTCGTCTTTTCCCCCCAATAAACCACATAGCAATGTGTGCCTGTGGAAAAAACAGTGGCACTGAGGGGGGAATTTTGTAAATTTTCCTTCTCAGTTAAGGGGTTACAATTTACATTTAAGCAAGGAAGAGTTTTTAGAAATTTTATATAAACCTCAACTTCTGGTATTTATATTTTAATCATAGAATGAAGTTTTATAAAAAAAAACATTCAACTTTCATACAACACTAAGTACTTCAGCTAGTATGAAAATAAATTACATTGTGTTTATTTATATACACTCATATATTTACATTCAGATTATACAAATGATACGAATATTTCCTGAAAAATTTTAATTTACAAATAAAGAAGGAAAGGGTAACTGACATACTTCATGAAGAACTCTTCTTATGCTATAATATTTTGCGAATGATAATAAATTCTGGCAGGAAGAAACATCTGCTTGAAGATTTTGCCATGATGGACGCAAGAGGTCATCCGCAGAAAATTGAGAATTTGTAATGTTCTACAAAAATAAAATTATACGTTATAAATATTACAATATTAAATCTTTTGTTATACTTACATATTAATACCAGTTAATTTACATATTGATATCTAGTTGAGAAAATTATAATTTAAAATGATTAATGCTAATACATATTGAGAATAAAAGATACATATATAATTACATCTTTAAAAGACTTTTTTTAGCAATAAAAAATCATTTTTGGCAGCATTCACTTCCATTTCTGTTTTGTGCATTTTTTTATACGTATATTTTTTTTCTTTTGAATGTAAAATCAAACAATTTAATTAATTTTTTACAATTGTCACACTTTGAAACAACACAAAGGCTATTGGTGAGATACCTTGCAATTTTAAACTATGATCAAGTGATGAGGATGACATTTGAACTGGCGCAATACTTTCCAAACTTCCCTACCCTGCCAACATGACTTCAAACCTCATCAGATTCATTGTGCTTCTTCTAAGCAGTGGGTCAGTTGTAAAATCAAGTAATAATCAATAAGTATATAAAGTTTAATACTACACAATAAAACAAAGCAAACTGTATTTTTTGCATTTTAAAAAACTATTAAACTTTCAATTTAATATGCAAACACTTTTTCAGAAATCTAAGATTATTTCTTATGAAAAAGCAAAGTAAATAATAAAATAATTTTATTTTTAAAAAAAATATATCAAAAAAGTATATTAAAACCAGAAATAAATATAAACAATCCAGATAATCATGTTCCCTTTATGACAAATAATAATATATGATTGGAAAAAACAAATATCACAGAATAATCATGTTTTGATTCCTGTATGCATAAGAATTAGATTCACTGCTCTTCTGTCCAAAACATTTAACTTATTTAATTTTTATACTTAAAAAAATAAGTAAGTAACATTTGATAATAAAAGATCAGAATTTTCACTCATAAATATTAATTTTAGATACATTTTTAAAATTTTTATTTAAATATTTTTCAAAAAATAATGCTTAAAAATGAATTTGCCTAATATTAAAAGATGAATTTAAATCAGAAACAGGTCTTCCGACCGAAAATGCTGTATTAATAAGATATTTTTTTGGCTTAACTAATACAATGATCAGATTTTAATAACTAATCCTTTTCCTGTTGTTCAAATTGATTCTTTTTTTCCATACATTGCTTCCTGTTTTATTAATATAAAATCAAGAACTCGTCATGCAATTAGAAAAAAACATAATAAATGCTGTTTTATTTTTTGGCTTCATATTAAAAAAGGTATATTTTTAAGGTTTAAATTAGTATAGAAGAGATATTCTCCATATGAAAATAATATTATTAATAATAAATAGTGAGGACAACATTCATAATGTCTAATAGAACATTTCAGGAGCAAAGAAATAAAAATTAAACTTTAATTGATAAAAATATCAAATCAAAGTCAATAAGTTTATTCAATACAAAACATCTTTTATTTTGAAACATATGCTCAAAATATAATTCAGCTTTAATAAGAAGCAGAAATATAGATGAAATGTTGACTCTTTAAAAATCTATATTATACCTGTATTTCAATTTCAGAACCTAAACCTTTTGTACTTGATAATTCACAATCATTTGGTGGAAACTGTTGATCATTCTGTAAAATAAAGTTTTCATAAAACATGTGAATGTTGTTAAATAAACATTATACAAGTTGTAATTTTATAGCAAATTTTATATCATAATAGTATTAAAAATATCCAAATAGATATTAATTACATTATGTCAAAATTTCATTTTTGAAATAATTCAAATCAGCTATTATACCTTAGAATAATAGTCTATATGAAAATCATACACTGAAAAGTACTTACTATAGTGTTCGAATTAATTGGGACAAATGGTAAAAAAATGATTTTTTTTAAAAACCCTAGCTTTTAATCATTACATACCTTAAGTAGACAAAAAATTTCTATTAGTACGAAGTATGTCTTCCTATAGCAGAAATGACCTCTTCAAAACTCGTCTCGGTATTGACTCCACTAGTGCAACACACATTGTGGAAACACATTTGTATAGCCCTTTTTATCATTTGTTCTATTGTTGTACAACTCATCTTAGCTAAAGGATTCTTGAGAATATGTCATAAATTCTCAATAGGACTTAGGTCTGGTGAATCACCAGGCCAATTAAGCACCTTTATTTTATTTTCCCGCATGAAAGTCTGGACCAATAACAAATTGGGACAAGAAGCCAAATCATGTTGAAATGTTTCCATAGATGAAACAATTCTACTGCATAATATTTCCATGTATTTGACTTAATTCATCATGTCTTTAAAAGGAACTAAGCTTCCAGTGCAATTTGTTGTGAAAACCCCCCAAAGCATCTGTTTAGAAGGGAATTTTACAATCTGTTGGATATGATCTGGCAGCAGTTTCAACTTCACTTTGTCTAACTACACTTGATTTGTATCCCGGCACAAATAAATGAGTTTCATCACTGAAAAGCACCTTCTTCTAGTCATTAACTGTCCAGGATCAGTATGTTTGGCTATGCTAAACGTCTTTTCATCATTTTCTGAATTAGAAATTGCTTTTTCCTAAATCTTGGTGCCTTATGGCTAATTTCCAGAACCCTTTTCTGTACAATTGAAGTATACTCACTTCAACACCATAGTTCAAAAAATTCTTTAGAAGGTCTGTGCTTGCCTTACTTTGATTTATTTTGTTATTCCCTGTTAGAATTTTAGCAGTTCTTAGAGTAATTTTCTGTCTGAACTCACATTCTCTTTTTCTTTTTCGAGACTATGATCAGGAATCTTGAAATGTTCTTGAAACACTTAATTAGCCTACACCAACTACCTAGCTACATCTCTCACAGTCATAGAAGTGTGTTCATCAATAGTAATTACTTTAGAACACTTTCTCGGAGTAATATCCATCTCTGAACAAGCTAAAGTAACACAACTTACATGAAACGCAAAATTATAACCACCAGCTACTACACTGAAAGGTGCACAACTGAATCACTAATGTACTAAAACTAATCAAATGAGTAAATTATAGTCAAAGTCCACCTGCCACATTACTTTTGAGCAGATATAACTAGTTTGAGGAGGTTGGGGACATAACTGGTAATCACATACCAACTCAGACAAGAAAAAATGTTTGTCCCAATTAATTCGAACAGTATAGTATTTGGTAACATAATAAAAACAAAGTCATAATGAGTCAAACTATTTGTTTAAATCTTTTCAGCTCCATATAAGTGCAAATATGTTACCCATTTATAATTCTTTTTGAACTAAAAAAAAAAATCACAGAAAAAAAATTCCTTCACAATTTTTATAATGTTCTTTCATTTTTACTCTCAGTTGATGACAGTACCAGTATTCAAAAATTGTACACTTCACAATAAAAAAAAAAATTGGATTACTTTCATTTGTTTTTACTTGAAAGAAATTAACTTTATTTTTTCTTTATTTTTAGTGCTTATGTATTGGAGTCATCACAGCAAAATTTGTACCGCACCAATCGTTTTACAATATCAAAACAACAAAAAGATTCTTACATGTTTTATTTGAAAAAAACCAATCAGATTTTTGTGAAAAATGATACAGTTCATGCTTGCAAATTTGGCTGCATTGACATTAATACGTAAGTACCCAATTTTTTTACACACCAAACTAATTTTCTAGACCTCACAAAACACTTGATATTTTGCTCACATAATAAGTCTGCCATCATCCAAGTACTAATGCATTTTCAAATAAGTTCACTATGTGTTTTAAGTCTTCTTTGATTTGACAGTCTAATAAGATCTGGAACTGATACATTTTGTCTGTTGGTTGTATGAATGGTATTTTATTAGGGGATTAGAGGCTCACACTTACACACATAAGATCAAAAAAGAGTAGAAGTCTGATGCTTTTGGAAAAATTTTCACATTTGATCTTTATTCTCCTCTTGTTCACAAGTATTCTTTTTTCACTTCTTTAGCAAAATATTTAGATATATATATTTATCTAAATATATTTATCTTTTTTTTAATATTTTAATATTAAATTTAAATTTCTAAATACTTCATAATGATTATCACATATAATAATAATTGCATTTTTATAATATATTATTAATAAAATAATTGCATAATGTATATTAAAATTAATAATGAATATCAAATAAAAAGTACTACAAACGTGCAATGTTCCAAAAACTGCAAGTTCCTTCAATGAATTTCATCGAACAAGGAACGTTAAAAACAACATGTTTAAAAAGTAAAATAAAGTGAAAATAGACAATATATATTTATAGCAATAATTAAAGGTAAAACACTCATTCTTTAAAAAAAAACGTCATAGTACTCACTTATATTGGAAATATCTGTATTCGAAAATAGCACAAAATAAAACAGAAGACTTTTATTTTGCAAGATAGAGCAAGTGCAATTAAAATGGTTAAATTGTTCAAGAAATTAATCAAAATCGTCTGAAATTAATAGGGTTACCATGAGAAAAAGCCAATAAAAATTATTTCTAATATACGTTATCCCCATGCCAGCCACATTGCCAGATGTTAAAAATATCAAGGTAACCATATTGTAATGTTATCGCTCATCTTGGCGAACATAAACAACTTAGCACGTAGACCCAGGATATCAAACTAGCACCATTTTGTGTATAAGAATAATTTGAAGTCTATATTTGACCTTCTATTAGCAAACAACTTAAATGCACAACTTAATTTTTCATGGGGACAAATACATTTACATCACTATATTTTGCTTTTCTATGGTTGGGGTAAGTAATTTAAACATTATTTTCATATATGCACTTTCATCAATTCTCAAGAAATTACATCAACCATTAGAATATTTTCATAAATTCTTTATTACATAAATTTGTGAATTGATATTTCTTCTAAAAAAACCCTTTTTAAACCTTTGATATCCAACATTTTTTGCTAACCTTTTTTTTTTTTTTGTGAGTAAACAAAAAAATGTATTTAAATACATTCATTATCAGATAGTAAGACAGATATTTACACATACTTATTTGCATTATAGACGTAAGGCACTGTCGTGTGGACTAACTTTAGAATTCAAATACGATTCTGTAGCAAATTTAGCTTGGATTCTAAGGGGTATTTCAATATTTGATCAGTCAATAAATTAAATAAACTATGTTTCCCTAACTGTATTTCCTATAGATTTGAATTTTTTTTCTTCCCTAAATGTATGAAATTTCTGTTATGCTAAAAATTTTATCTTACTGTTAGTAACTTATGTTATCATTCTTTTTAATTATATGTATAATCATTACAGCACTTAAATGTAATAAACTCACTATTTCTAAATGGATTCCATCTATAAATTTTATGTGAACAAGTTTTAAAAAGGGAATCGTAAAAAATATTTTTAACCATATAAAATTATTTTAAATGAAATTTTATTACTATGCAGCTCATAAAATAAATATTATTTGATTACAACTAAATAAAGGAAATTGTCAAAAAATACATTAATTAAATTCTTATCAACCATGAATAAAATTTTTTATTGGACTTATCTTCTACATTATATATAGAATGCATTTTCCAAACTTACGATGCTTTTTTTTTTTGCACTAATTACAATTGTTGAGAAAATAAATAGTGAACATAAGATTGTTTAAATAAATATATTTTGCATAGTTCGATATTTTAAATGTTGTTTAAATGAAGCACTTTAAACAACACCAGTTAATTGTGATATTAGCCAAAAGAAGCTATAACATGCTTATAATATTATATGGATACAAAATTCTATATGAATATAAAATAGTTATCATATCTAATAATTGACTTACATATATTGCAAAAAAACCTGCAGGTCCTGGCAATTTTTGTTTTTTTGCTTTAGGTGTGAAACCTGGAACAAATCTTGAATTAATTTTTGATGCTTGGTCAGTAATTGTATCTTGATTAAGATTAGAGGCATTATGACATTCTGATTCCTTTTTATTTTTCAATGCAAATATTTCTTCTTTAACTTTAAGAATGTTGGATAATGAGTTATTTTCATCACTTTCTTCATTTTTTCTGTTTGAAGATGAAGAATTTTCAGAGGTATTATGAGTGATTTTAGAAAGATTTTGTACATCCTTTATTTCACTATTATTAGATGATTTCTTAAAATTGGAAATATCATGATTTAGTAAATCATTTTCAGAAATGCTGAGAAAAGTATCATTGAAGAAATCCTGAAAATTTGGAAAGGAAATTATATCAAAAGAGCAATAAACAGTAAAAATTTCAATTTCGTTTAAATTAAATAAATATGTATCAAGGAAAAAATACTTTCACATTTATTTGCATAATAATTACTCAGACCTACTTCACATCCATATTTGAAAATTTACTATCGATGGTTGAAAATTTTATTACAATATATATTAGTTAGATCATTATTTACTTGCAAAGTAAATAAATTAATAATTCAAAAATAATTAGCTACATAATTAAAAATGAAATTATATACTTCATCTTCCAGATCAAAATTGACTGTCATACTGAGAAACGCAAAACTGCGAAGAAGTAAAGATATTAGTTACTCTTAAATACTTAATTGGTTCAATTTCAGAAAAAAGCATTACAATTTATCTATTAATTTTAGCATTGTTGAATATCTTTTAAAAAGCCAACTTTATCGCGCGCATCTGTTTATTTTTGTTCAAATCATACGGTTACAGTTTAATTATTTTGTAAAATTACAATTAAAAATGATTTTACAAACAGATTTCCATAACTTAATATCAATTTAGATTCCACTAAAGACCTAAATGCTATTTAAATCTGTAGGAACCCAAAGTCCTCTCATTTGTAGCTCATGGACCGACATTGCTTTTGACGAGTCGAGAACTTGAATCCAGGTGCACTAATTACCCATCGTGAAGAGGCGCTGATGCATAATTTAACAACAAAGACTTCAAATCCTCATGCGGTGAGGTGTGGAGGTTTTGAGAGTGAGTTCCAGCTGCTCTGGCATCATCATCACTTAATTATAGACGGGAACTGCTAGGCACTTGTCTAAATCCCTCGCGTTGCTTCAAGTGAGGGAGTGTTTAATAACTTCGCCCTATAAAGCTACACAAACGCAGAAGTCATAAATTTGAACCTCAGTCAAATGACACCTGAGTTATAACCCCTCCAAACTACCACACCAAGAGCACTCTAACAGATTAAACATGCAACAGCCCCTTTGCCCGATGGGTCTTCAGTGGCACTAAATTCAAACTCATAACACACAGGCCACAAGTTCCTGACCATCACCATTAGGCTACCAACGCCCCCCATAGCTTCAAATTACAACGCCAAGAATCAATCGACCGATGTTGAATGAGTGAGTGAGTGAATATTAACGTCACACTGTTCAGCTACACAAGGGCTTTTGGCGACGGACCTCGTAATGTTGAGCCATGTTTAAGTGACGAGGTCGACACCTGAGCTGGCACCCTCCTCTCTTAACTACCTCACCACACCGACGAGAGGCCGTTTTAGCTCCAGACAGAATTTACGTGCATCGCTCCCCTACGCGGCGGGTCTTCAGTGGTACTGGGCTCGAACTCATGACATGCCAGCCACGATCCGATACCTATCAACCGATGTTAAGGTTACTGATTGATAGAAGGAAATTTAAGTTTTGTTTTTGAAAGGTTCCTGAATTATTTGAATTAATGTAAATTTCCAGAATTGAGGGATAATTGAAATCTCAAATAATTACTGAGAATATTTTAAGATAAAGATACTTTCAATAAAATAAAAAAAAATTTAAGAAATTCTTGAAATTTTATCTGTTTTTTGGATTTCTGTCTGTTTTTTTATGGCTCTATTTAATTCCAAGGTATTGAATGGAATAATTTTGTAGAATAATTTGTCTTTGTTTAGACCAGAGGTCTCCAAACCAGTGCAAGAACAGCCTTCGAACAATAAAACTCCTGCCTCTATAGCACAGTTATTATTATTATCATTATTATTACAATATTAAATTTGCAGAGCAAGTAAATTATTCAAAGCAATTAAGAGAAACACAATAAATAACATACGCAATAAAATTTAACATTTTAACTGCAATTAATGTGAGATGAGATTTATTCTAAAATATTACAATAAATGATCCACATAAGCAATTTATGTAATGAAATTAAACCTTATATAGTTATAGTTATGTAGATTTAACTTTCCACTGAAAACTATTTGCAATTGGGAATCAAGTTTATGGAAATTAACAACATCAACTTCAAACGTTCATCGTTAATACATATAAATTTGTCAATATTTTTGTGCATTTCATTTTGCAGAATGTTTTATTACATTGATAAATAGTTCCAAGTTTCTCACATATTATACTGTCGACCAACTTCACTAAATCAAAAGACATCGCCAAATTAAAAAAAGTTTCCAAATGCTGTCAATATTTCCACATAAACGCAAAAAAAATTCTTATATATGCTCCTTCCATATTTATGAGATCACCAATTTATTTAGAGGAATTAAATACAGTCGTGTGTGTGTTAAATAAAAAATATGCATACTTTCGAAATAAAAGAAAGATTTAATAACTACAGTCGGACCTTCATTTTACGAACCTCTATTTAGCGAATTTTTTTATCCTGTGAACTTTTTCCTAGAATCAAGAACCTAGTATAGTGGAACAGGAATCTCTTTTTAACTAATTTTCCAAATAACGAACTTGTTTTGGGGATTTAGACTTCGTTAAAGGGAGGTTCGACTGTATTTTATTCATTCTACGAAAAGGCCGTAGTTGTATTTGAAATCGCGACAAATGTTTCTTTATGTAGACGACGTTCAACAAATTCGCATGGTACGAATTTAACCGCTGTCGTACAATTTTTGAGTGTTTATTATTTCTTCAATTTGCTAAATTTCATAGTCTTACGTATTACACCATCTTTTTAAAAACACTCCACTGGGTTAGCATCCGTAGAATAAAACAGATCTAAATTTTAGATATTTCTTACAGCAAAATAAACTAGAAATGATATTGCAATGATAATGATATTAACAATGCTCTTATTTTCGAGCATACGTGATAGAGGTTATTGTGTGAGTACAAACTTTAAAAAGAGGTTATTTCCGAGACTGCATGAGTAAGGTTCTCTTTCTTCTTCCTTTCAAATGGACTGCATTTTGGTAGCTAAGCCTTTGCAGACACTGCATGCCCCGAAGTGTGAGAGCCATTTCACTGGTGGCACCATCTAGTGGCGGCTCACACTACCAAATTCTTGACTTGAATTATTCAATTCAAGCTGTCATTGGATGCTAAATATTGCAGTGATTTTAGTTTTTCCGAGAGTACCAGAGCTCAAGGGATACTCGAGGATCTTTTACGTGCCACATAATCATATGACACGTGCCTACGATTTTCGCATCTAGAAAATCTATCGACTTCAGACAGGATCCAATCCACAACTTTGGGCTTACGAGGGGAAGGAAGCTACCTCAAAGCCACCGAGAAGAACGAACAAGATTATTGTGTTTAAACATGTGCGAGATCAGTTTTCCACTTTTGGCTGCATATCGAGGCATTTAGCGAAGTTTTTCAATTTGATAAAATAGATTGATGATATAAAATACAAAAGTACATATGTCCGAAAAATAGAGGAGGGGGGGGGGATTCACGATTAAGTTTATACAACCGATCAGACTGTGTATGTTGAAAACAGGCTCTTGTAAAATTTCGATAATGAGGATTTTAAATATTTTTCTTTAAAAATATCACTGCACTGTAAATGAATCTTCCCGAGTGAAATTAGTTTGGGGTAATGATTTCTATTTCGGCATTAAAAAGGATTTTGATAAATTTAAATGTTACTTTTAATTGTATTAAAAATCGGGAAAACGAGTCTCAAATTGTATTTTTTTAACACCAAAAGCATCAATAGCGAAATATACTGGATGTGGAATCTCTGTTAATATGTATGCTGAATAAATGTGCCATAAGTTCTGATACAAAAATCTGAGATACGAAACAACGATTTAAAATTTCGTCATAGGAGACCGCCTGTAATATTTTTTCAAAATTTTTTAGCTTATCACGCATGTGTCGATCTGAATCAGACAGGGCCTTAATATTTTGAAGAGATGCGTGCTTCAAATATTTCTACGCATCAAAAATAACCATCGCAGGTTTTTAAGACTTTTAAGCATTTAGAAAACAAAAGATTATTGATTTATCGAACTAATAAGAGATTTTCTGAGACCAACAGCGTTTCAGACCGTACTGCTCATAAGGCGAAGGCGCCCCTAAGGTATTTTAAAGATAATATGCCGAATACAAAGATTGATCTTCCAGCTATCGAAATTTAAGTTCATTTGATTACAAATAGTGTTCATTATTGGAGGTGAAATTGTGCCCAAAATGACATCCCAATTTGAACAGTCTTAAACGTCCTTGAAGAAAAGCAGCGATAGAAATTCCTGTGTAGGTTGTGCGTGTCTCAATAGATGAGTAGACGAAGAGACTTAAGGCCTGTGGGAATTTAAAATTTGGATAAAAGTTCTTAATGTTAAATTTAAACTTTAAAAATATTTAGTTTAAATTTTTAATTACGAAGTTTTTTTATTTTAACTTTTTTATTAATTTATCGGAACTTATGGCACAAACTAGGTATTAAAATGCTAGATATATTTTTTGTTTAATTGGGAGTGAAGCAGTGCCGGTTTATCCATGGAGTGCTTGGGGCTGGCATCCAGGGGCCTAGCGGCCCGGATAAGCTGGAATTAACCAAATTTCTGACTATAAGTTTCGATCCCCCTGTGTGCCAAGGGAGTCTGTTGATCTTTCGAGTTCAGGGCCCGATATGAGCTTAAATCGGCACTGGGCGGAAATGAAATAAATTTTTGTCTAGAAGACTGAATATGAGTGTATAAATCAGGTATATAGAAGGGGATTTTCTCCTTATAATTCTAAATTACGCTGATTCAAATTTTAGTTAAATATGCCCAAAACTATAACTATCATAGACATTTATTGTTTTGTAATTCAGCTGGTAGGGGCATTTATTTCCATTCTAGAAAATTTTGGCTATTGCTCGAAATTCAAGAAATCATGTTATAACTTATCAGCAGTTACAGCGTACTACAATGTAACACAGAAAGTTATTTTCTCCAATATTGTGCGGATTAACTTTTAAGGTATCCGACTGGTTGCGACAACTTTTTTTTTAAATAGAGATATGGGGATTTTTTTTTGTGTTGTTTTTAGATGTCTTTAGTACATTTTAAGAAAAATATGCTGAAATTACGAAGAGAAAAAGAAATTATAATTACTAAAATTGGAAAAAACGTAAAAATTGACAAAAAATAACATAAACGCGGTCCATTCTGTACCAAAGGTTTATGAACAAATTTTTAATTCTGATGTGTTGCCATGTTATTCATTTTTAAAATGACCTTCAGGATAAGAGATATTTTAATTTTTACAAAAACTAGAGCACTTTATCTCAGTTACTATATGAAATTGCTTTAAAAAACAGTGATTATATTCACATAAGGGACTGTAAATTTTATAATAAAACAGTGATTGATAAATCTGAAGGTTAAAGCACTTCTACTATTATACAGAACTTACACAAAAAGTTTCAGTTAATTATTTTCAAAAGTTTTTTAGCAATCGCCGACCCCGTTTGATTATTTTCAAAAAATCACATTTCGAGTAAATGCGTTTTAAAGTGTGACATCTTGCTTAAAGTAATGACATATGCTTTTACTAAAACACTTGTAGTTTCTGTTCTAGTGAACGGAAAATGATAAACTTAGTATTTTTATAAAGCTAATAAGATGGCATATAAAACAAATCTATAAAAAAAATTTGTCAATTTTTGGCAAAATTCACAATTTTATGGTAGTCGGATACCTTAAGTGACGGAATGTGCAGGAATTGCCATTTCATCCGTCTGATTGATATGCATTCCAACTATCCGAGAAAACCACAACTTCCTTCTTCAAAATTATTAATAACTAGCTTTTTTACCCACGGCTCCGCTCGCGTTGGTGTCTTTAAATAACTGTCCAAGTCGTAACCATTATCATTAGGAAGTAAATAAAATAATATGGTAATTTTTTTTATTGCTTGACTGGCACCAATATGATGTTGCAATGCTATTAAATCGTAGTTCTCAAGTAATTTCATTATCGAAGCCAATTCCGTCGACACGTGTAGGGCTAATCATTCCAAAATCATATAGCTTCTTCCTAACCATTCTGAAAACCTTTATTGCGTTTCGTTGTAGATGTGTTCATTAAAAGGCATATTTGGTTGTTTTTCGTCGCAAAATATCTTCCGCCACGTATCTTTGTACTTATCCCAAAAGGTTTGAGGATTAGAAAGACCGAAGATGAAATAAGTATTAAGTAAAGCTCCCTAATTTTATTCGGCGAGTGACATTGTATGGATGCCTCCATAGTATATCTTCAAAGTAATACCTCCATGTAAAATATCTAGGTTCAGTATAAGTGAAAAATTTTATGCAAAATATGAATATTGTATAATTAGGTTAAACAAAATTCAAAATAATAAATACTTTCAAAACTAATCAAAACTTTTTATGAAACTGTCAATTAATATTACCATAGAATTTTCAATATCACGCGCGCGCAATTCGCTAAAACTTTATTTCGTTTCCCTCTTTAAAAAGTGGGAGAAAATTTGCATTAAAATATCTGGGATTGTCGAAATAGAGAACTTCTTAGCCAACTTGGCGATATTTCTCAAAGTTTGCGTTTGACATTTAACAAACGTAACGTAATAAACGTTAGACGTTAATAAAAAAGCATTTACAAATTGCTTTTTGTAAAGATGCTAAATTACACTATGTTTCAGTTATTTGTTACAAATGTGAGAAAAATTTTATTAAAATTTCCAATATTGACCAAATGCATAATTTTGCGCCAACTTGGTGGGGATTAAGCAACGTCAACGTTTTACACGCATAGTTTCCGTTCCTGTAGGAATATGGGGACAAAATATATCTTATGTTACTCGCTGATAATGTAGCTTTCCATTGGTGAAAGAATTTTTAAAATCGAACCAGAAGTTCCCGAGATTAGCCGAAACAAACAGACAGACAAAAATTTTAAAAATTTATTTTTAGATATAAGTACCGTATATACCTTTAAATGCATTCAGTAAAAAGCTGCTAATTTGAAATTACAAACAGACCAATTTTATTTATTTGTATAGATTTTCTGGAGAAGAGTACTTGCTATTCTATTTGGAACAGTTGTTAAAAAACTTTCTTTTGCCTCTCGACAGACGCCGCCAAAAATCCATTGTTCCAGCAATTTCATCCGGAATTATTTTTTTCTTCTTGTGTGCTGAACAAACTTTCACCTACTTCCCTTATGAAGTCTGATCCAGCTATTTTCTCCCCCCCCCCCCAGTCATATCCAAGTCAAGAGAACACGATTCTGTCGTATATAATTATTCCAGTCTATGATTTTTTTTTTTTATCTGCTTAAAAATTAGCTGTTCTTAACAAAATTTAATTGAGGTTAATTCTTTGCACCAGCAATAAATAAATCTTATTGATGTTAAGAACTTGATATGATTTCCTTCAAACCAATTATCAGATCGTATTCCTTTGTGTTTTGCTAGTCTACTTTAAAAAAAAAATGCTTCATTGGCTGACGGAACATTTTATGGTACTCACGCATTATCGTAACCTATTGGCGACATTATGTGAAACGAAGCACCTGGTTGCCAATTCAACGCGTACGACACTTAAAAAATCGGGGTTGCCAACTTAGAGAGTTGTTAATAGTTGGTGATTGTTGCGATAATACGTAAATACCTATTTAATTCACTCTGGTAAAATGTTTTTTTTTTTTTTTTTTTTTTTTTGTAAAAATGAAGCAGCATTTTTTAGTAAATTTGGTAAATCCAAGAGAAGCATTTTCGTATTGGAGCTCGCCATATCAGTGGAATATTACATTTAAAATGGAGAAAAGTTGAAAATTATGAATCAAAGAACACCGGCACGTACGCACCAAACGATGCAAATGTTTAATTGCACGTGAAACGAAAAAAATTATTAATTTTATAATATACAGCTGACCCGACAAACGTTGTTTTGTCATATAAATTATTTCTAGTAAATAAAAAATAACTACCTCATTGTAAGTGTGTTGGGATGAGGTATATAACTGAAAGAGGAATGGAGCGTTGTGAACGATGACGGCCTATAAAAGTAACAAAACACCAAACATTCATTTTTTCAATTCTTTGTACTTTTATTATTTTAACTAATAAATTTCAAATTACATCTCTATCACAAATTATGACAATTAAAAAATAACATTATCAGTCTCTTAGTGCAATGGAGTGTATGACATTTTAAGTTGAGTCTATCTTTTGCCAACACAAACAAACTAGATGGTTTACACACGCGAGAACATGCCATGTTTCATGGTCCGTGTGAAGAACACGGTGTGCCCAAATCTAAGCCATAAACAGACTTCGTCTGGCATGGGGACTTATTGATTCTCATTGCGAATGCCAATCTAAATGAAAATTGAATCCGTTTCAATTCAGTTGGCACATCCGTGGGAATAATAGGGATTCGTGGTAGTAATACATTTTCTTCTTGACACTTGTCATTCAATTTTTTCATGACTAATCGCGTGCCATTTCACAGCCGTGGTGGGCTCAAATTACGAAGCAAAATAACCGGAGATCCACGCGCACTGAGTATTATAGTTTTATTAATTGTTATTTGATAATAAATAAACTAATAAATATTAAGTAAGAACTCGTAAATGTCGGAAAATATTCAGAAATGGTTTATACAGGAAACACAATATTTGTTATTGGCAGGAGCTCGTGATACGTGTTAAAAAACTATTGATTTATATGAGATCACTTAATTAACTGAACGTGAGAACTATCTTGAGCAAAATAGGAATAAATAATTATAGCGCAGCAAATTGATGATACATTTAGTATAATATACTCTTAATATGAGAGTTGCACTAAGAAAGTAAAATGATAAGTATAAGCGTCACTGCTACAATTGATGCACAATCAATAATAATAATGGCCAAAAACGGTTTTGGCCCCAAACTTGAGTGGGAGAAAGCTTATTATCCGAGAAAGACAGGAGACCGGCTTCTTTCTCATCCCTACTCTGTGCTGTTTACGGGGTGAGAAGTGACACCGGTAGATGTCTGGCGGGAATCGAGTGGTAACTGATAAATTGTCGAACGCAAGAGTAGAAAATTATTATAAAGTACTAATATCGCTATCAAAAATAGGGGTTGGTGGTAGAAAAGTAAAAATTTAGGGTTGTATGTATTTTTTAATGTAGAATCATTAAAAAAAATTAAAACAAAAAATTTTGTCCAAAAAATAAAAATTTGGGGTGGACCACTCTTATCACTTACGGGGTATACAAAACAGTTTACGTTCTATTGTCAGACCTAATGAATCTACGCACAAATTTTCATAAGAATCGGTCTAACCGTTTCATTTATCTCGTGTAATTTATTTGAATAACGCTAACAAAGTAAAATCGATCAAATTTTTTGCAAATATTTTAGATATTTTTGTTTTATAAAACGTGCAATATATGAATTTTTGAATTAAAGAAATGTACAAAAAAGGGGGGGGGGAACTTTTCACTCGCCAAATTTGGTGATTTTTGATTCGTTATAGACACCTATTTTGATATTGTAACCTATGAGCAGAGTGATTTGGATGGTGGAACAGAGAAAAGTCACACATCTGGCTCGAAACCGATTTTCGACGCCAAACAAAATAAACGGCGAAATAAACAACACATAGCGGAAAGACAATTACGCGTTTTAAGGTTTTTAATTAATATCTTTTCAACTAATTGCAATATCGGAATGAAAAATAGTTTACGTCCTATTCTCAGACCTACTGAATATACGCACAAAATTTCATACGAATCGGTCTAGTCGTTTCGGAGGAGTTTGGTTACAAACACTGTGACAGGAGAATTTTATATATTAGATTATTATTGTATAATTATATCTAATTAGTATATTATAATGATAATGCTGATTATATAAACTCAGTGGTGCAACAGCCCATGAGGGCCAGGGCCCACTGTGCCCCTCCCAGTATACGTGACCATTGGGCGCTGAGGTGCATGAGCAGATGTCCCGATCAGGCGGTCAGTCTGAAGCGAAACCTACCAGTGTTTTAGTCCCCAAGCAAGCTTGGTACTCATTTATCGACCCGCTGAAGGGATGAAAGGCTGAGTCGACTTTACCCAGTCTGGGAATAGAACCCGGACCTGTAGTGTGGAAGCGCGATACGCTATCACATTGATTATTATTCTTAACATTATCAGTTAGGAATTCAGCAAATTTTAACTCTATACAGACCATCTCCAAACAATTCGAGACAAGATTAACAAACGTTTAGGCTTAAGACATCCACAAGAGGAGAAATATGAAGCGAATCACACATGGTAGCCAATTCAGCATCAACGCGTACGAAATCGAAATTGTCAATTTGGCGAATTATTACAAGAGTTGGCGATTGTTGCGATAATACGTAAAGAAAGACCGTGTAGAGAGGCAGATGCATGTCACGGAAACTGAGACGTGAAGGTGGTTCAAATTTTGCATTTTTAATTTTACTTTTAAAAATAGAGGGCACTTTGCTGCATCTATAGATGCATTATTTATGAGAATTCGATAAAAAGAACGCTAGTAAATTGAATTCTAAAATTGTAAGCAAATGTGATGTAACTGTGATTCAAGTACACTTTCTTCAAAATCCGTAGTGCATTTAATATTGATGGGAGGCTGACCGGTATTGAAGATGGCCCCCAAAATAATCAGTAATTTGTATACCCCCCTTGTTTACAGGATGTTGTCGGAATTCCTGAGCCGGAGTCCAGCGCGGGGTGTCACTGAGTTTTCAACGGTCATGCAAGTTGAATGGACTCATAAATTTGGGAGAAACTTTAACTTTTTTGTAACTTTGCGCTTGGTCAATGTCCAATGGCTAGGCGGGATAAGGAGCGCGCGGATGCAGAAAGGGGAAATTTGCCCTCACTTAAAAAAAAGGCGTCGAGACAATTTTCGGCAGATTCTTTCTCAGCATGATTTAGCAGATTCGTAAATTTCAGGAAAGTTTGTCCGGTGGTCAAAAGCATACACCAGCCCCCCATCACATCCGTTTCAGATAAGTGAAACTCTTATTGTTTGTACATAGTTCTTATTCTTCAATTTTAATAGTGTCAATCTAAATTTCGTAATGTGTTTTAAATTGTAATAAACTAATTTAATTTTAAAGTGAGTAATGTCATTAGTCCTGCGTTGTCTCAATAACTCATTTTAAGTACTAGCCAATATCATGATGCGGACTAAATTAAATAATCGAACCTGGGTAAGACGTTATTTTAAAGTAAAATTAGTCAGCGCCGCATCAATATGTATTGTAAAAACTAATTTTTCTATATATGTTAAAATTTATTGAAAATTGTACATTTTTTGTCCAAAAATTATAGAAAATTTAAATTTGTTGCAAAATTTTGAAAAAAAAATGTTTTTTTGAAATGTTAATTATGCCTAGTTTTGCATTTATAAATACTCAGTATAGTTATTAAATTATAAATCAAGTGGATATAGTACAAAGTGGATTATTTTAAATTAAATACACAGCTTGTAAAATAGACATTTCGTTTTCCCAAATTGCTAATTGTTAGCATTTGAATGCTCATGAATAATTCAATATGTTTATTACTCTGTTGGTTTTACTTTAAAATAATTAAATATTCATATGCATGAATATAAAAATAGAGAGCTCCATTTAAATAAAACATCAAATTAACTTCTTAAATTCATCGAAGACATTTTTCTTTGCGTATTTTTATAACAATAAAAATGCTGGATTAGAACCCGCGACCTATGGGTTCGTAAGCACGTAACATACCACAAGACAAAAGTGATCACTCCTGTACGGAGGCTGTTACTGGTTTAGTTAGATGCCGCCTTTACTCTGAATGAGGGGGGGGGGGACTAAATCTGGAGAAAAAAAAAAGTTAAAGCAGTAGGGATGGGGGATCGGTACCGAAGGTTGAAAATGCGTTGGTATGTCAATTAAGAGATCCCAGCTAGGGGAGAGAAACGATTTGGTGGCTATTGACAGGAAGCGAGATGGGGGAAAACACTGAACTATTTTATCAAGAAATGAGAACAAACTACACACATAGAACTGGATAGTTGAGAAGCTGCTTATCTTGTGCTACCCCAGATTCCATGCTTTGGATAAAAAAATGTCATGTATTTATTATATAGAAAAAATTCTTATAAGTGATGATGCTTAACTTAGGTAGAAGAAGAAGAGAACCATAGAAGAGTATACCACACTATCATATAATTATTGAAAGAAATAGTAAAATTTTAAAATTATGTAAGGAAGATTATTTAAATTAAACACATTTAAAAATTTGATATACCATTCAAAATTGGTTTAGTTTGTACACAATGGATAGTTTCAAGTAGTTGAATAATAAGAGGGTCAGGAGGATTGTCCATCCCTCAACTAAAATCTTATTTTCAAATAAATAAGATGATAAATTCATATTTTATTCAAATCAAAAACACCATGAAGTAGGATATTTTAAAATTGATGGCGAAATCTAATGTATTGCAATTAACTAAGAACTATTTGCAATGAATTTTTGTATTTGAAATCTAATGTATTGCAATTAACTAAGAACTAATTGCAATGAATTTTTGTATTTGCAGCAGTGGGGAATCGTAGTAAGTTGGATTTTGATGCACAAAATATTGCAATATACACCAGTCATCAAAATTAAAGGACAATGAGAAAAAATGTTTGATGTCATCCACCGATACTCTTTGGAACTTTTTTATACCATACCGTTTACCTCTCCTTCAAATATATTCAGTTCAAATTTAAAGTCATTTTGAGCAGTGGTTCGTTTTTTTAAAATTTTTTTTACAGCATTTTAAAAGTGGGATTTTAATTACAATCACTCTGTATGTCAATAACAAAAATATGCAAATTTGAATTTCAGTCTGTAGTATTGTTTAAAGTGGATGTGGTTTCTGAGAGTGATCAGTATTCATTGGTTATTACTCACAGTCATCATTTAAGCAAAAGTCAAAGGTGGCAAATAATTGGTAGAACTGAATGAGTTCTGAATTTCAGCAAGCCCCAGTTTCCTCATAATAACCTCTAGGAGATCAAGCACACTTATCGAAGAGTGGCGTGCAATTTCACAAGACTAGATCAAAACTTTGGGTAGTCTATAAATCAATATGCGAGGTATGTATATCTGTCCAAGGTGACCATTTACCATATTAAAGTAAAGAATTTCCGCAAGAGACGACTTATCTTATTAAATAGAAACTATCTTGAGGAAACGGTTTCCTGTTGAGTCCAAGAAACATCCCATGCACTTATTGATGATTTGTACGATTAAGTCTTTGTGCTAATGAAGACCCATTGTATTAGAAGGGCTGACACGTGTTAATTTTGTTTAGACTCAAAGTCCACATGTAGGTGAGGTAATTTAGAGAATGGAGTGCCATGTGTTGTCTTCACCACTCAATTACAGTTCAGTTCAAAATTACTGGGTCCATCACCAACAGTTTAAGAATAGCTTCAAAAAAGTGCAACATTAATAATCAAACAATGTTGACAAGGGACAATGCCCTAGATCAGGGGTCGGCAACCTTTTAGCTGTGCCGTGCCAAGCCAACCTACCAACATGATTCAGAATGCCATGCAATAGGAAATATTTGAAACAATTCGATTCCCACGGCAATACATGCAGAGGTAGAGAATAGAGGTCAAAAATACGGATTTAGACGTTAATTATGCATCATTTAGATATTTATTGACAAAAATATACAACATAAAATATAACTATTCCTTCGATATAAATAAAAATTTAAAACTGTACACATAAATATGTATCTTTTAAGAATTTTTATTAAAACAAGGAGTAAACGTAAAATATATGACTATTCTTCAATATAAATAAAATATAAAATTGGGCGTGTATAATGCATTTTTAAAAATATTTATAAAATTAGAAATAAACAACATAAAATATAAGTGTTCATGCAACATAGTTAAATAAAAAATTAACATTTCAATGCGAACCTTGACCTTGCAGAGCCCTACTTAATGTCGCAATATCTGGGGCATAAATTGTGACTTTCAATTTGATATAGAATTCTGAATGTTCAGCTGTTAATCAATTTCTTTGGACTCAAAATATACTTGTATTTTATGAGAAAAAATTTGTTCACATAGATAGGTGGAACCAAAACGAGAATTGTTTGACATAAAAATGTAATTTTCTTTTTATATCCAGAAACAGCTCTTTCTACAACTTCACATTTCTCATTAGAATTCGTAAATGTGACCTACTGTTTCGTTTGAAAATATCTTTGTTCACTTGACATACGACATACAACACTTTCGCGACATGGCATACATACAGAGCGATATTTTTGTTGAACGAATCCATATTCGTTCATCCAAGAACCGTGAACACCAAGTTTTTTTTTTACTCGCCATTTGATTCAATATCTAACTATGAATTGTCGCAATAATTATACAAAACAATACAAGTTTTCACAATATAACTAACAACGTGACAAAGTTATAAGTAACCTAAAAATCACGACGTGCATCAAACTATATTCAACTTTCGACTGTAATGGTACTCAATATTCGTAGATTGGCACATCTAATCGAGAACATTAGAAGAATATGAAAAAAAAAATAGTGATCTAATATATATTTATTTCTATTAACTCTTGATCCACACCAAAAGTATAAAATAAAATAATTGTATGATTTCTTAAGCACACACACATCACTCAAAAAATTGTAGTTGCTCTTAATATATATTTAAAAGCTCATTTGATATGAAATTAGATTCCCTCCCCGTACCTAAATATCCCACGAGCAGCTTTTTCACAAAATTCATTTTCAATCCAAATTAAATATGTTGATAGAATAACAACTTTTATTTGTCATATTTCCACTGCAAAACGTTTGTTAAGCAGAATTTTGATTTATACCTAAGACATTTGTTCCTTCTTTCGTCGATGCTGAAGCTTTTGGTGGGTAAAGGACGAACTACTTTCTTTTTTTATTCACTGAGCAGTAATGAATGATACTTCATTGTACAAGTATCACACAATAGTTTTGATTTGCGTTGAATATTTAAAACAAATAATGAGTAACATTTAAACACACAAAAGATGTTTTCTTTTACAAAAAGCACACAAACTACATGCAAGCTGATTCAGCAGAATCGTTTTATGGCAGAGAACTGAAAGTAAGAAATAAAACTTTTATATACAAATGTGTGAGACCCATTGAAAGGAGAGACAGAGCGATTTAGCTTTATCTTTTATTTTGTAGAGAGAGTGGTGGTGTGCCACATCTGGCACGCGAGCCATAGGTTGCTTACCCCTGCCCTAGATCATAGGTTCTCAACGTGGGCGATAACGCCTCCTTGTGGGCGTTTGAGGCTTTCAGGGGGGCAGTAAGAGACTGAGAAAAAATTAGGAGGCATTTAGATGGCATGGAGGGGCTTGAGAAGATTAACCAAATATAGTTTAAAAAAGACTACAAAACACGCTGATTATGTACTAACAAAAATAAACTTTTAATACTGTTTACCTTATGTTGATTGTATATATTTCAATCATTTCTATATCACATGTATGAAAATTTACATATTTCAGTAGTTCGGGAAGTAGATGAAAAACTTAAAGATTACATTACATTCAGACCTACATTAAATTGAATGATAAAGTGCATTTTAATTACTGTACTGTTTGAGTTGTCTTTGTCTGAAAGCACCAGGAAAAATGTTTCGTCCACTGCATTTCATTTCGTATATTATGCAAGAAACATAATTAAATATGTTAACCAGGAATTAACGGGATTCTTTAAAGGCTGAAACTGTCATTTTATATTTATTTTGAAAGCAACAGTTTATTAGGAGTTACTTCGTATCATTAAAATCCCTGCCTGTCTTTATAACAGGCAAGCTAAAACTTTTATTCCATTCTTTTAAATGAAGAAGAAATTCACAGTGGCGTTTCAATTCCAACAATATCCTAACTATGACTAAAATATATAATATTACAAACTTAAATTATTTGTGGCAATAGCTATTTAAGATTCGCAAGTAAAAAATTTGGTGTTTAAGAAAAAAATCAAATTAAAAAGCACAATCTATTAGTAAAAGAATATTTTTTAAAACTTATCTCTTGTTTTCCCCATGTATTATATACACTCTTATTTTTCTAGAGTGGGAGGGGGTGGTATCGAAATATTCACTAGAAAAGGGGGAGGGATTGAAATATTTACTAGAAAGGGGGTGCCAGTTCAAAAAAGGTTGAGAACCTATGCCCTAGATAAAAATAATTTTTGTAAATAAGTAAAAAACGCAAATAAAGTTGTCATTGTTTCAGAGAAGCAAATAATTGATTCAATCCTAAATTTCTAAGATAATATTCCCGAAATTATGTGTTTTAAATCTAGTATATGTAACATTCCTCCCATGTAACTGTGACTCCAACCATTATATATTACTTCTCCAAAGCAATAGAAACAAAAATGCACTGCACTGGATTTAAATTTGATAAAAGCTTTTAGGATTAATCTTGCAAAATTCATACCAATATTCTAATCCTGATTGTGAGAGAAATAAGATAAAACCCCATAATTTCAAGGATAGCATTTTAAGAAATGATCAGGAGGGAAACAACTATTCCCTTCTCTAAAACAGTGATTAACAATATTATTTAAGTTTTAATGTATCATGAAACTCTTTATAGTATTCTCCATTTCAGCTTGCATCAAATTAATGCTGTACATCAATACTCATTTATCTTCAAGCAAGTATGAAATCACTATTAAATACTTTTTTAAAAATAATTTACATTAATTTCTTATATACAGTCAAACCTTCATATTGCAAATTTTTCTATATAGCAAACTTTGTCCTGAAACCAAAAATATTTTACGATTTTCTATATAAAATGACCTTCCAATAGCGAAAAACATTTTCTATGTAATGAAATATTTTCCTTCTTATTTTTGAAGTGTTTCTGGACATTTCAAGTTATTCTCTTTTTTAACACATTTTATGGTCGTAAATCTTGAACTGGTTTTATTAGGTACTTAACTCGCGGAGAGCAATAGAATTCTGGGCGTTTTATACAAGAAGTGCAACCTTTAACCCCATTGTCCAGTTCACTAGAAACACCTTTTCCCTTACACCTTCAGTTGTCTCGTGTCCTTGAACTAGTCTCTGTTCATTTGTTATGTTGATCAGTCATACTAGTAACTTTGTTTCTTGTAGCTCGAGAATGTCAAAGTGTAAGTGCTTGAGCATCAATCAAAAAAATTTAATTCTTCAATAAGAGGATAAAGGAGTCAAGAAAAAGGATATTGCTTAAAATTTGGTATACCTCCGAACATCTTATCAACTATTATAAAAAATTGAGATAAGTTACAAAATTATGATTCATCGAAATCTTACTCAAAACATTTAAGAACATGTGTCTATGAAGATGTCGACAAGGCAGTTTTGAAGTGAATACACACAATGTGAGATAAAAATCTTCCAATCTCTGGACCTTCATAATATAGAGAAAGCTCTTCAACTTGGGATATGACCAATTTCTAGGTAGCAAAGAATGGCCATAAAAATTTAAGAAAATACACAGAAAAATATGCCTGAAGGGATTTATGGAGCATTGCAAAGATCTAAGGTGTATTATGAAACAAAGCATTTTTTTTCTAACAAAAAAACTCAAACAAAATTAATAGATTTCAGATTTCATGGGTAATAATTTAAGAACGAATGTGGCAATGTATGTTTAGAATTTCTAGTTATAAAATAATGTATGTTTAAAACTACTTGTACACTTTAAATTCGAAAATGTTCTTAAAATTCACTAATTTTAATATAAAATTATTTTCTAAATCTTGAAAATAAGAGTATATTCCTTAGCATTCTTTTTTCTTGTTTTCCTTGCAGTTTTTCTTTTTATCTTTTATTTTTTATGGGTAAGATATATAAAATAAATATTAATTTACAAAAAGGTGAGAATAATTACTTTTACAAATTTTCCATATAACGAACTTTTTCAGGATTTAGCGACTTCGTTAAATAGAGGTCCGACTGTATATCATTCTTTACATTTTTATTCATAGCATTGAAGTATAAATCTTCATCTCATACATAAGTAATCTTTATTCTTCACATGAAAACTTTGGAACATTTTAAAAAGGTTACAACTTTTAGAAGCATACAATGAATTTTTCTTTGGGGAAAAATCTATATTTTTACTAAATGAAGCTAAGATGGAAACAAGATGTTTAAATACGTTACTGGTAAATAGCATATTTTAAATCAAAACACAATTACAAAAAAATAAATAAATAAAAATTATTGAATAAATCTAGTAACAGAGTGTTGCTGATTTAATTATTCTAATATATTTTTCTTAATGTTTATATATAGTAGATTCCTCACTGTACAAAGAAATTGATAGCTGAATAGAGGATGCTTTTAACAATCTTTCTAGAAGAACAATTTCAGTGATAAGCAAAACAATGGATATATAATTATTTAATTAAAATTTCTTTACTATCTCTTCATTATAAAGAAAATGTTTTCTGCAGCACCAAGGTTTCAGAAACTGTGTTTTAGTTTAATCAAAGTATCTTAATTATTTATAGATAATGAAGTAATGAGATGAATGTATTTAATTAAATTCCAACAATACAACATTTTAGATGAAAATGAAAAACTTAAATAAAACAGCATTTTATAATGTGAATGCACATAACTTGAAAAGTAATATTTTTTATTTTATTTCAGAGATAAAAATATCAAATAGTAACAGCACATTTTAATTGAAATATTTCAAAATAATTCAAATACAATATTAATTACTTTAAAATACTATATTTTGATGTTTTTATAATAACCATTTTTACAAAATATACAATACATATGAATGTTTCCTCAGAGTTCTCATGATTAAAGCTTTAAATGAATGGAAAACATGAGATAGAATGGAATCAGGACTAGCTCAGATCTAAAATATGAAAATAGATCTCTGAACAAATAAGTTAAAAGAAATAAAACACAATCAAGATAAGGATTGGCAAGATTGAGCAGCATATTCTGTACCAATCAGTCCTCTACACAAGAGGCTAAATTCAGTTACTGTTTCTTTTAATCTTCGTTTATTTGTTCTCTCTCTGCAATACAAAGAATAGTGTTAATAATTTGTAGGGATTAAGACATATTAAAGTGGAGGGGGAAAAAAGTACGTTTTAAAATATCTCATATGCTGACAATTTAAATCAAACTTAAAATACATAATAAACATTTCCTTAAAAACTAATCCAGACAGTACAATTTAGTTTAAAACCATATGCAAAAAGTAGTTATATGCGTTTACATAGTAAATGTACACTGAAAAATATTATACAAGGATCACGCAGAAAATAGGAAGCATTTAACTATACAAAATGGAACCTCAAAAACAATTCTGTTTGATATCAGAAGAGCTTCTTTCACTTCTCTACGTAATCACTACCTACATTAAAATATTCCTCATATCTGATCATGAGCCTCAGAATTCCGATGTTATACTCTTCTGCCACCAATGTATTAAACCAGATATTAAATGCATTCGGACAAAAGAGCACTGAAGGTGTTTGAAATGCACATGTTACTTACCTTTTCAGGGTTACTATCTTTCCATAACAGCTGTGCTGATAATGCTGGGTAACAGAGGTACCAAGAAATTGCGGTTGTGCTGTTAAGGTGGTCAAAAATAAACAGTGAGAGTGAAATCCTACCAATGTTAGGTAAGGACTGTTAATCAATTTTTGAACTTACAAAAGGTGAATCAGGTTGAAATTTATTAACAACTGAAAGCAGTGTATGGTAATAATGTAATAAATAAACAAAGTGAGAAAATGGTGTAAAATGTTCAATAATGGAGGAACAAATGCCCACAAAGAAACTCGATCTGGACACTCGTCACAGAACACCTGAAGACTGTAGTGAACAATAGAATCTTGTAAGAGAGCTCTTGATGAATTGTTAACTATGTTTCTAGACATTTCTGATTCTTTAATTGGTGATATTATTTCATAACATGTTAGCTACAGTAAATTTGTGTATAATGGGTTCTGCAGTAACTGAGTTACAAACAGAAAACTTAAGAGAGAATGGGTTCAGTATTGACATTCTTGACATGATATCACACATGATGCCACCTTTTTTCCCTTCTTTTTTTTCTATAGGATTATGACTCGTGATGAGTCCTGGGGGTCTCACATAATCCTAAGGCAAGCATTAATCACTTGAATGACATCATTTTTCATCACCCAAAAAATTGAGAAAATTTAAACAGGATTTCTCAGCATGAAAAATCTTGGAAACCATCTTCTGGGATTGTAAAGGTGCTCTTTTGATGGATTTCATGCTAAAAGACACTATGATCAATGCAAATCTTTATTCTGAGACTGAGAAAACTACAGTGAACCATTCAAAACAGGAGGCAAAGAATGCTTTCTGGAGGGTGCTTCTTCATGAAAATGCTGCCCTCAAACTGTGAGGTAACTAAAGAATTGCTAAATCAATTTGAACGAAAATTTTTTGATCATTCATCCTATGGTCTGGACTTTGCACCTAGCTATTACTATTTTTTCCCTCAGCTGAAATAGTTTCTGAATGATAAATGATAACAATGATGGACAGTTGGAGAATGCAATAACCACCAGGTTTAATGCACCAGTGGCAAAAGAGTATATCATGGGCATTTTGAAGCTCATGAACAGATATGACAAATGTTTAAGTTTAGGTACTGATTATGAAATAAAGAGTGAAGGAAGTTTCTGGTATGTAACATAATTTGCTTTCCCCAATAAAAATTTTGGTTTTCATTTGAATAAGTTTTTTTTTGTTTTCCTGATAATCTTCGTAAGTTAATTAAATTTCTCAGATAGTAATACACAAATTTTCTGTTATTACAAATGTAAATTTTTACTTCTCAAGTCATGTAAATATGAACATCTACTGGCATAATATATCCTTATTTTAAAATTGAGAATAAAAATACTAAAATGTACTTAAATTAGGAATTGATAGATATCCTTAAGCATATTATACCTCTGAGTATATTTGGGGATAAAATATTAATATTGAAATTTAAACTTTAATAAAAAAAAAGTCATTTAAATAAAACTATTTCATAAAGAAAACCTTGTGTTTTATTTTTTAATATATTTTTTTTTATCAGGACAAAAATTTTCACAGAAGGCAAAATGCCATTTAAAAGTTTAATGTCATTCATCAGAAGGAAAGAAATTCAAGAATAGTTTCAGATTCCAACAAAACATTTCAAAACTAGTTCATTATACAGTAGAAATGTGGATGGAGCATTTGAAAATCATTTTTAATCAAATATGTCAAGTAGCTTAAATTAAATGAAATTTCATAATTTTCAACATTAAAAGTAAATTTTTGAAAATATATTTTAATAAACATAGGATGAAAACTTACTTTAATACTAGTCGAGCAAATTCTTCTTTTTGACGCTGAGTAACTCTAAAAGAGGGAAAACCTTCTTGCTGTGTAAATGGTACTACCCAACGACATAGGTTATCAAAATATTTTTTATTAAAAGCCATGAGAATATCAGGCATAAATTCAACAACAGATCTAGGAGAATCCCCACCAATCACCTAAAATATAAAAAAATAAAAATGAATAGTAAACAAATAACAAGATGATGTATTATTATGTAGAGGGAAAATTCAGCTAAAAATTAATTTTGGAAGTTTGAAAATTCTTAAACTATAATAGATTAAAAAAAATTTTTTTTTACAAATATTTTGTCTAAAAAATATATTTTATTGAAAGAAACAACTTAAAAATTATTACTGAACACATCATTATAAAGGATAAAATAAAATTAAGAGTACCTTATTCAAACAATAAAGTTTGAAGAAAAATCTCTGGATTAATCTCATTTCAATTCAGTTTATGGTCTATACGAGAAGTGATCAAAATGTGAAATATAGTTAAATCAGTAGACTGAAAAGTCTTAAAAAATCCCATATAAAACTGGCTTGAACATTGTAAAATCATCTATAGAAAGTATTAATGTATTACATGATTATTACTTCAATATTTAATCATTCACAATAAATTGTTCCTCTGGCTTAAGAAAAAAAAAAGTTTTTTTCCGACCACTTATATTCCTTTCCATTTAAAAAACAACAACTTAATATATAGTTTATTGTTAAAATATTTTTAGTAGTTCTAAAAAATATATTTCTACTATTTTTTAGTATCCATTAATAGAACAATATATTTCCTTATTTTGTTATTTTACAAACTACTTAAGATTCATTCTAAAACTACTTTTTCAAAATCTTGCAGTATATGTATTTATGAGTAAAACTATTGTTAATATTGAAATTTGACAAACCTTAATAACTTGCATTATTAACATTTCTCCTTGACTATTTACAACATTCAACATACTTGGAACTTCTCTGCTGTGCGTAATAAATTCTGCCTATTAATAAAAAATAAATTTAAGAATACAAAGATTAGATATTACTTAATCCTAAGTAATAATTTTTCTTACAAACAGTAAGAGAAAAAAACTCACTCATAACAATCATAAATACCTTCCACATAATATTTAAAATTTTGTCGTTCTATAATTCCAAAATAACTTTATTTAACTTCCTTTAAACTTAAAAAGTAAATTTTAAAAATTTAGAAAAATCAAAATTGTTTAAAAATTACAATTAGAGGGATATTTTATTTAAATTTTAAAAGTTATCTAAATATTTTTTATTCAGTTTTATCATTAGAATATTTAAGAACATTCCACAAAATTAATACAATGGAAGTTTTTGAGTTAATAGAAGAAAGTTTTGGATCATAGCAATTGTTCAAATTGACAACAAACAATGCAGTTTACAATACAGTAGAAGTTCCCTAAAATGACTAGAAAGGAATTGGGTCTTAGGTTCGTTAACAAAAAATGGACATGAAATCAAATTATACAGCTGATTAGTTACAATAATAGAGAATACATATTCATTCAATTAGCTTAAAAAAAACTAAGACATCCTCACAATAGGCTTTTTGCTTCAATTAAACATTCTGTTCAAATGATTTAATATACTCACAAAAAGGAAGCTGAAGCCAAATACTTTGATACAAATATTGTTTGGATTACTTTCAGCAGAGCATACATCAAATGAGATTCAATAAACTAAAACAGTGCATCTTTTTCACACATCACAGAAAACTGAGTTATAATTTAATGCTTATTCATTCATAACCAAGTATAACAATTAAAATAACATTGAGATGTACACTGCTATACATCAACTGTAAAGAATTTAGCTCAAAAAGTAAATAAATAAATGTAACAGTAATCAATCAAATTTATAAGACATGGGAAATACAAAACAATTAAATGGTCAATAGACTAAACATATGCACAATACATAAAAACAACAACAACAAAGCCTTTAAAAGAGTAAGGAAGTTTTGTAGCATAAAATTATAAACAAGAAAAATGTAAGAGTGAAAAAGATATATTCTAGGATACTAAAAAAAGGCTTACTAAAAAACCAGCAGCAGCTTTCACAGTAGGTTTCTCTGGAAGATTTAAGGCAGCTGCTCCAAACTGAAACAATACTAAGGGATTTACACTTTCATCTTTAAAAAATATTATTGCTTTCTTTATAATTTGATCTAAAACATGAAGAAATGATTCAATCACAGCAGTACTTTCTCTAAAATCTTTCATTGAAATTTGAATGGTGTGGTCACATACTGCAGCAAAATATTTTGATAATGATGGTCTTTCATCAGTGTCATTGACAAACAAAACCAGGAGCTGTTTGGTCATATCTAATACAGATGAATGAGGGCATTGCTTGTAAAGATTCAAAAGCAGATTCAACAAGTCAGGCAAAAATACTTTACATGAGTCAGAAAGCATTGATACAGCTCTCTTCAAAGCCTCACATAATGCCTGAAAAAAAAATAAAAGTATAAAAATACGTATAGTTAACTATAATACTTACACAACTAAATACAATTCGAAATATATGCAATCTTCATATAACATGGTAAAAATTCAATACAATACATGAATCACAGAAAATCTTATCAGCTTTCTATAAAATGATTTACCTTTAACATAGTTTTAAAATTAAGGAATTGTAACGTAAGGATTTCTAATACAAATTGAAACTGAATGAATTTTGATAGGAACTTTCATTTGATATTAAATTGATTAATTCAAAGAACTAATATGAAAACAAACAACAAAATTAAACATTTTGCTCTAAAAAAGTATAAAGATAAAATAGATTTGGGCAAATAATGAATATTCTTAATAAATATGAATTTGCTGAAGAACTATACAAGTTTGCAAACATTTCATTAAACAAAACAAACTATTGAAAACAACAAGCGAACAACTAAAACTGAAGAAATCTCAAAAAAGGACATTTTGTCAAAAAATATATATTTGCATTTAATTGTAGCAATAGTTAACTAACATTCCTTTTTAAATTAAGTTTTCATAAAAAATTAAAGCTAGCTGCACTAAATGATGATATAATTATCTAGAATGTCAGAGGCAACAATTTGGGTTTAAGAAAGGAAATGAGTGGAAGTTGCCATTTCTTGCATAAAAATTTTTTTACGGAAGAAATGGCTTGTGCTTGATTTCAAATGTCTCCTAGGAATTATTTAATACAGTGTATAATTAGCTGAGTTGAAAATTGGGGGGGGGGAAAACCATTATACAATCCTAATAAGGAATTACTTAAGAACTGTTTTAATTTGTTTCTCTTTGTATGTTTGTTGTTCTCTTGTTTGTTTTGATGTATGTATGTTCTCTCTTTGTTCTCTTTAATATGTTTTAACTTTAATACTTGTGACTTTAATTTATCCAGCAAATATTTTCATGATGCAGAATAAAGAAATACAATCAGACCCCAATTTAATAAATTCATTGAGATTGAATATTTTGTATGTTAATTTGGTGTTAATTGGGTTAATCAGGGTTCAAACAAAATACAAATTTTTGTACTTACCTTTTAAAAATTCTATATTTTACTACACAAAAAATATCCATAGATAGGAACTACACACTTTATATTCAACAGCTAAAAATACTATTCATGAATTATTACACACTAGTTAATTGGAAATTTTAAGATACTGACTAATAGATGCTTGACAATTTTTTTTTATTTCTGACTCGAAAGATGACTTTATGCAGAGAAGAAAATACTGCATTATTTACATCCTGCTGCATGAGGTATGTTTCCAAACAATGTAAAGCATTAGAAAATATAACAATTTTGATAGGAATTTCATTATAAATTTCTGCATCAGAATCGCTATTCATTGACTGACAAATCAACAGCTTCCTCAGCTTCAGTTGCCAGACAGGCAGTCCACCATCGAATGCAATATAATCGTTAAAATTTTAAATATTATCTGAGTTGTGAAGTGGGCTGAGATAAGAAAGGAATTTCCTCTCCTATTCAAAATTCACATGATTAGTTACACTCATGATTCACCTACACCTGTTAAGTCTAATGATCTGCACCCTTTTCTGACAAAATTTGCTGCCAACAAGAAAAATCTTTTTCTGTTCAAGACAAAAAAATATGTCATTAAAAAAAAAAAAAAATCCAATTCTTTCTAATACAAACCAATGCAAAAAATCTGCAGCTTTTAAAATAATGTTATTAATTCAGGGTTTAGTATTCATTAAATTATAAACTTCAGGTTATTTGCTTTCATTTTAATATGGGACAGAAAAAAATTCGTTAAATAGCAAAATTCATTAAAAAGGAGTTCGGTAAATTAGGGTCTGACTTTACATAAATTATGAAAGCATTTAAAACATAAACTGATTATTAAACACACACACATATATATAAGCAGTTTTTGCAACATGTGAATACAGATTGATTATGCATTAACTCTTTTAGATGAAAGATGCAGACACATGGGTACCACTAGGGCCAGATGGTTTATTGTAGTTAAACCTAAATCCATGAAAATATCAAAATAAAAATGTGTTCTTTAAAGTTGTTCTGTAGACTATATGAACAGCATAAGCTTCATATATTTAAAATTTACTTCAGTTATTTTCTGTTTAAGAGTACAACTTTTTAAACATTTTATTGTCAGTACTTATTTTTCCTTTAATGACTCTTAACATTATACATTCGAAAACTAAATACGTTACTCAAAATTCTTTTTAGTATAAAAAAATTTAAAAAAGGGATCTACACAGAGTCCTACATTACAATTCTTAAACTCATAATAAATTATTTACTATTTTGGAGGCTTTTTGCACAAATATTAACAAACGAAAACTAGATTTTCTATTGTTGATGATCATAAAGAGGTATTTTCTTTTGATGTAATCAGCTTACAAATGTCTGAAGTATCATTATGATTGAATTTGCAATGAACAGAACAATCAAAACACATTATTTGTTGTTGTTACTACTCTCAGAGAAAAATTCAGAATCAACTTTGCATTATTTCTGCTATTCCAACTTCAGTTTAACACTTTCAATGCAACAACCTTGTAAAAAAAAAGAATTAAATAAAAAAAAAAAGAGGAAAACCAGACCCAATATCAACCAATCTACTAGATCTAATTATCAATTAAACACCAGACTGCAAACCCAAATAAAATACTCTAGAAAAAGTAAAATTTTCATCCTGACAGGAAACAAAACCCATGTGCTCATTTCAAGAGTAATTACAAAGCATTCAATTCCCATAATGTTTATAAATCAAAATACACATGAGTGTGAGTAATATTTCTCCCATTTTGAGCAGAAGGTCAGATCTATATGTATCTCAAATTTTAAGAACAAGTAATGCCATCTATCACCAAAAAAATTTAGCTTTCCAAACATTCCCAGCTAGTGTCACAGATTTGTCATGCTTGGCTGTGGAAGGAGAAAAGCTCTGTTACACATGCATGCCGTTTGGGAACTGTGAGTGTTTCATGATGGCAAATATTTGTGACAGTTGCCCAAAAAGATTAAAAATAAAACTGTACAAATGAGCTGGGAGTGTTCTTATACTTTAAGAATCCAACATTGAATGGATATTGGAATTTCCAACAAGTTATAGTTGATGTATCTTTTGGATTTTAATAATTTAAAACCAAAATTTTTTAACAAAAATTTGAGCTTATTTTGATTTCCCACTTTCCTTTTGAGAGGCCTTGAAATGTAACATGGATTATAAGTAAGGTACTACTTAGAAACTACACAATTATATTATATGAAACTTTCTCTATATTCTACATGCCATAATGAACTGTTCTTTACTTTTATAACTTCTTAGAATTACTTCACTACCCAAAAAAATGAGACACTGATAATTGGACTATGGATAAGTAGCAAAACTATAATAATATAAATCATAAATAACTACTTTTTTCATCCAAAAAAATCAATTTAATAAAACTATAATGTTCCAGATAGGTCTCCCAGTAGTTTAATATAAAAATAAAATTATGTCAACTATTAACCAATTTTAATTTAATTTTTTAAACATTTTAAAAGAAGCATCATTACAGTTGGGAAGTATGACTCAGATGCTTCATCAAAATCTCTAAATTGTAATTTGTTTAAAAATAAAGCTTTTCAACCAATGTATTGTAATTAGTAATTGTAAAACCATAACAACATAAACTCAATAAAAATACCTCTGTTACTTGTTCTGTCGCCTCCCAATTACTTCCAATGGATCTCATAATGGCTAATAATCTTTCCAGTATGTGAAGAGAAGGTTGAGGCATTTCTAAATTATTATTTCTAATGAGTAAAACTTCATTTTCTAATTCCTGACCTTCCACCTCTTTATCAAAACGAGTATCAAGAGTTGCAAAGAGCATAGATATTATATGTAAGTCATGAACAATAATTGTTGCACTTGGGGCAGTAACCTAAAGAAAAGCAGAAGATATTTACATAATAAGTTTAATTTATCAGAATAAATAATAAAGTACTAAGTAAAACAAGACATGGAATATTTTACAGAGCATTCCAGTTCAATAATATCATAATACATTGTAAAGGTGTTTTTTAAATTATGTTAAATAATTTAAGGTATTCGACTACCTTAAATTGTGAATTTTGCCAAAAATGGACACATTTTTGTTACGATTTTATTTTATATGCCATCTTAGCTTTATAAAAATTCCAAGTTTACCATTTTCCGTTCTCTAGAACAAAAACTACAAGTGTTTTAGTAAAAGCAGATGCCATTACTTTAACCTTTTAAACGCTGCACTATGATTGAAAGGTAACATAAACTAAATTTTTATAAAAATAGAATTAAAATTGAAACATAAAATCTATAAAAGAAAAAAAAATTGAAATTTTTTTTTTTTAAAAAGATTTTTAGCATGCTTCAAAAATGGAACATTGGAGGGTACCATTAAGTTTTTTCACATGTTTTTTAAGAGTATGACCAATGACATTTAAATTCAAAAATCAGTTATTGCATACATTTTTAAGAAGTAGTATCTTAACAAGAGGTGTCATTAAACATTTCCCAACGAGGTTTCATCATTCACCCCCCCCCGTTAAAGGGGGGGGGGGCATGATATCCGCCAAACAATTGAAATGCACCTAAAAAAAATCTAAAATTAAAATGGGGGAAAAGAACTAAAAGTTTGCGTGTGAACGAGAGAAATCTATAATTTTTTTCCTGCAGTTTTTTAAATGTACCCCGATGGGGGGGGGGGGGGAGCAGGTTCCCCGATGGGTGTCCCCTATTTGCGCCACATCTGAAGTAAACTTTTAAATATAATTCCAAAATAAAGCAGATTAAGTTGAAAATATAATTTATACATTTCAGAAAATTATAATCACTTATTAAAAACAATAAAGGAAAACATCAGTAGGACAAAGAAATAAACAAATAACCTTCATATCAAAATTCTCAAAGCTATAGTATAAGAAAGCCAAAAAAACAAATTTACCAAAATTCTTTAAAATGAGAAATAAAGACAAAATATATATGTCATAAACTAATTTTATTGTCCATGTATAGTTAGGAAAACATTTCTCAAGCAATCTTTTTTCGCACTTGAGGTATTTTTTCGTTGTGCTTTTCTGACATAGAGGAGGAATTTCATCATCACCTATACTTGCAGAAATTTCGATTTTGCAATAAATATATACTGGTCGAACAGACTGAAAAGTATCTTCATCGATATCTTCCTCGTCAGTAAATCACCCACTTTCTTCTAGGGGAAACTGACAAATATTAATAGGTTCTTCTCATCTGATTGTGTATAAAAATATTCCAAAGCCTCTTCTACAGTCCGGAATGGCTATGAATGCGTCATCTTATCAGCATAATGGATATTCACTAACTGACGTTACACAAAATAATATAAAACCTTATTATACGATGTTCTTCTCCAAATAAGACATAAGCTACATCTAACTATCAACAAACGCACATGGTAGTTAAATTCACTTGAGATTGTCCAGAAACAGTTGAAGGGGGGGGGGGGCGAGAGAGGGAGCCGAAACGAAAGTCAAGTCATAAATATTTTCTTCCGACACATACTATAAGTTTTTAGCATTCAGAAACCTTTTCCCACTCTTATATGTGAACTGTAAACATAATAACTGCATTGTGTGAAAAAGTATACCTTTACACGCCAATGTTCCATTTTTGGAACATTGAAATTTCAAACCGATAGTAAAAAAAAATAACGATATTTTTTATGATATCTTGCAGTCTATAGTTAAAATGACCATTTTTAGTTAATTTTACCAAATAATAAAAATATTTTTTAAATTTTGAATTTTATATGAATTTTGCCCAATCAAAAGTAGAAAAAAATGCATTATTAAGAATTTTTTCTCAGAGAGACTATTTAAATTAGCAACAATACTTCAATTTCAAAAAATTAATCCATACTTTTTGTCTTCAAAATAATTTTTATGGAACAATATCAATAAAATTGAATTTTTCAGAAAATTTCAAAGTTGATGTTACAATATTGGAACATTGGCGTGTAAAAGGTTAAGCAAGATGTCACACTTTAAAACACCTTTTACTTGAGATGTGATTTTTTGAAAATAATCAAACGGGGTCAGCGATTGCTGAAAAGTTTTGAAAATAATTAACTGAAATCTTTTGTGTAAGTTTTGTATAATAGTAGAAGTGTTTTAACCTTCAGATTTATCAACCACTGTTTAATTACAAAATTTACAGTCCTTTATGTGAATATAATCACTGTTTTTTTAAGCAATTTCATATAGTAACTGAGATAAAGTGCTCTAGTTTTAGTAAAAATTAAAAACATATCTCTTATCCTGAAGGTCATTTTGATAATGAATAACATAACAACACATCAGAATTGAAAATTTGTTTATAAACCTTTGGTACAGAATGGATCGCGTTTATGTTATTTGTTGTCAATTTTTAACCATTTTTCCCATTTTAGTTATAATAATTTATTTTTCTCTTCTTAATTTTAGCATATTTTTCTTTAAATGTACTAAAAAAAATCCACATATTTCTATTTTTTTTTAAAAAAAAAGTTGTCGCAATCAGTCGGATAACTTAATTGCTACTTTATTAAATGATATAAAAGACGAAGAAATGCATTGGTAATACAAAAACACAAAAAGTCAACATAATATACAAACTACTACTAGTACAAAATAAGATAATTAATAATGTTATTTTATTTTATAACATTCTTGAGAGTTACTTCAAATAAAAGTCAATGATGAAAAATAAATAAATTAGGAGTGCTTCTATTTTGCAATGATTATAAAGAAGAAATTGTCCGCACAAGAAGAGATTACAAATACCACATTTAATATAGTTCTTTATAAGAGTTAGATTTATCATAGCATACTTTACATTAGAACTGAAATCATCCTATACCTTGATTGGTTAAATTATATCATACTAACAAATAAAAAAAAATGCACTTCCTTTGAACTGAGCCCTTACAAAACATTTTTTAGATTTAGTATTCATCAAAATGTTTAATTTTTGGAAGGAATATTCTAAACTCGTTTATTCATTATTGCTTTGTTCAAGAGTACTCTGAAAACGGTTTTATGCTCGTGGATCTACTTAGAGTTAGTATGAAAAATCACAGTAAACCGGAGCTTTCTGAAATGAAAACTTTGTGTTCAAATATTTTATCCATTATTTTTAATGTTAATTGACTTTTTCAAAATGAAAATGCATGGACAATGATGGACTAAACAATGGAAAACATCTATTTTGCTTCATTTTTAACAGTACTTTTTAATGTTTTAATCTTATACTTCCACTTGACTGAAATATCTGCACATGCACCCCAGTGCTTAAGGTCAAGTAGACTGGGATAGGCACAGTAGGCCTTGGCCATCATGGGCTGTTGTGCCACAGAGATCCAGTTAAGTTCATATATTTAATCTTCAAATGTTTGAGACATATTCATCAATATTTAAAAAACAACTTTTCTTCACCCATTTTTATTAATTTTAATCTATTTTAGTTTTTATTTTATTAGATACTTTATTATTCATATAGAACTAATGTATCACTTATGAGAAAATAGCAAACCAAATCCTTATTAGCACCTAAATGTTTCATTATATGAGATCAATTCATTGAAAATATAGAGATATGAGTTTTCTAGCTAATAAATTTTTTACGAAAACTGGATTTAATCATTTGAATTCCATTAGGTTATAAATTATTTTGATAATAATAATAATAAAAGCTATACTATGCATTTAAAAAAAACACAAGGATTTCTTTATTTATAGTACTATTTAATTTTAAACAGATTTTGAATCATAAATTGGGACCAATAAAATTTAAAATAGTGTTATTTATTTACAATAAATTTGGAAATAATTGTTCTTTCACAAAAAACTAAACTATTTCTCAACAAACACATCTTTTCTTCTTTTACACAATGTAGTTATAAATATTTCCAACAACATTTAACTGTACATTAAGGCTTTGGTGGTCTGAAAAATGGAAGGGGGAGAGGGAAGGCATATGAAATCCAAAATATTTATTATTCTTTTATCACTTATTCCTTAAAATTTTGATAAATGGACAAATTTCACTATTTTTTTAAAAATTCTTTATAATTATTTAGTATATTTACAATAATTATTTCTTAATGCTGTAATGTTATTTTCTAAAATGTGAAGTATGGGACATAAGGAGTGAAGGAAAAAAATGAATTAATCCCAGCAAACTCAAAATATTTATTGTTAATACAAAAAGACATTTGTTTTAATAAAATTAGTATAATTTTGTAATTTTACTGAATTTTACCTTTAACCTTCTCACTGCCTAGTTATTTTATCAAAGTACGTTAAAAAATTGCGCATATATGTATATTTTTGCTAGGTCTTTCAAATCTACATATTAAATCTATGTGTTAAAAATTAAAATATACAGGGAAAAAAATCGCAAAATAGTTTTAACTTTGAAATATAGAATTAGATCATAAAAATATTAACATAAAAACATAAATATAAACAGCACAGGCTGCACCGCTAAATAGTCAGAAAAAATGCATATCCGCAGAAAATCGCGGGATGCGCACATTTTGCTACATCAACGTTGCTCATGGAAATCGTGGGATGAGCAGCGAGAGGGTTAATATACAAACTTTGAAAAATAGGAAACATGTTTTTCATTAAAAAGTACACTGTTTAAAATAAGATTCCTGAGAAAGTATAGATATAAAAAGGAGACTGAAAAATGGAGGGTAATGAGTAGCTCACACATTTGAATAAGAAGACACCCTGCTTTTCCTTCATGCAATATATTCAGGTTGCCAGTTCACCATATTATTTTGTCGTTCAGTCAATCACTAACAGATGATAATGAGAATTTTTAATTACATGTTTTTAACATCCATTTCCACATGCTTTTTTAATGTTGAGTGTTAAATTTCACAGGAATATGGCTAACTGTAATGAAATTATAAATGGAAAGGGTGATGTACCCAGTATTTGATAAATCAAACGATTTTTATCAAATTTCCACATAAGGATGTTTTAATGCACTGTTTCCAAGAACATTCAAATACCCCTTTGTTCAAACAAACAATTTTAATATATAATTATTACATAGCAATAGTTAATATAATTTAAGAAATATACCAGAGAATAATATAAACAAATCTTCAAAGACTAACATCTTCTAAAGTTGATCAGCTCTGCTTTTAGATGAAGCAACTTATAAATATCTTATTGTCACAGACTGCACACTTTCAACTAACTATCAATATTCTAAAGTCAACCAAATTTCTTCAACTGAAATACATTTTATGTCCCTGCATGGTAAACATGGGTTTCAAAAGATTCAACTGTTAAAATTGAAAGAAAACAAGATAACTAGAAAATAAAATTGGAAGAAAAAAAGACAAAGATCCCTCAGAGCCACCAAAGTACTTTAAATGAAACCCTGGAGACTTATACAAACAGGAACATACTCCCAACAATCAATTATGAATACATGGAGGTTCCAATATCTCAGATAATGATAATAAATTTCAGTCACTAGTGTTGCCAATAAAAAAATTCATGAAAAATGAAAATCAACTTAAAAATAATGTCATTAATTAGTAATTGTTCCTTCAGAAATCTTCCTCTGTTCAAGAGAGTTCCTACTTGTTGTCAGTATACCTTTCAAAATTATAGTGTAATAAATGACTCGGATACAGATTCCCAGTGGCAAGAGATGGCATAATCAGAATGATTCCTTTACAAAAATTAATAAAACCTAATTTTCTTTTTTAAAAAAAAAATTTGTCTGTAGAAGTACATTTTTTGAATTCAAATACTGGACAATTTTATAAACTATGTTTAATAATAAGATCACACATGTGTTAAAAATGACTGAAAGGAAAAATGTTTATCATTAAATTTTGTTTATTAAAGGTAGTAAAGGGGAGTTGAATAAAATTACAAAATATTGCTTATTTAACAGGGGAAGAGAGAAGAAAAGAAAAGAATGCTTTTCGAGTTTTTGCATGAACAATAAATAAGAATTTATAGGATAGAATTTATTTTTCTCCTGTTTCTGATATTCTAAGCTTTATATATAAATCATTTGTTTTATGACATTAATAAATTAAACTACTATAAAATAATATATTCCTTTTTCAAAACTTTACATATGCTGCATGAAATATTTTTTGGAGAATGTATTTTTTTATATAATAATTTTTTTTTCTTAAACAAATATTTAACAACAACAGATCAGCATATCAACAGATTTACATGTTTTTCTCTCAAATCACTAATGAGTACATCTAAAAACTAAACACAAGTCTCAATATGGCTTAGTTTAGCAAAAAAAATTGATTTTAATTTTGTAACATTACAAAAAGACTGCAATATGTAAGAAAAATGTACAAAGTATCCTCACAATTTTTTTTCTAATAGAAATAATCAATAACTATTTTGCTTATACTTACTTCTTTAGAGCAAAGATTTTCTTGTAGCTCATTGAATATTGGAGATAAAAGAGTGTCTAAATATTCCATTGTAAATGAATATGGCATGATTGAAAGCACTTTACCAATTGTAGCCATAATTCTAACTTTTTCTCTTGATTTTAATATATTTCCTTTTAGTGCCTCCTACAAATTTAAATAAAAAATATGTATGAGTAAACATACATATAAATACATATGCACTCTTAATTTTAATGTACTTAATAACATAAAACACAAAAAGTATAATCAAAATATTTTTTTTAATATAGTGTACTAGCATATAATTATTTAACTTGGGAGGCATTAGCAAATGTTTACTTCAGAAATTCTTTTATCTGGATGGAAAAGTTCTGTAAGATAGTACCTTATTTTATAGTCCTTCATGCAAAAATCACAATCATTCATGAGGGTCAAATATTTCCCAATATGAATAAGTATTCTTATTTTTTTTCAATGCATATCAACAGAATTCTAAGTTTTAAATACTGAACTAAAGTAGAATGTATAGTTATGAAGGACTGCTTATGTATATGCATTTAAAACCTACACAATGACAAAAAAAATTAAAGTATTACATTGTTGTATACAATCAAAGCATTATATATATTTTGAAATTTTGCTTTGAATAATTGCAAGTGAAAAGCTATTTTTTTCCTGAAAAAATCCTCATTAAAAAGTTTTTATATTAGCCAGTCATATAATGGATATATATTTATATTAAAGAAGGCAAAAATGAAATTTCTCAAAATCTGTATAGTAAAATATAATAAGAAAAGAATGCTAATAAAACTTCAAATATAACAGTTTTTTAAATTTCCATAAAATTTTAGACCTTTTTCATAGCATATATCCAAATTAAAATGTAAACTTACTCATTTTTACAATAATTCAATCAAAAAATAATTATTATTACTTCACAATTTTTTATTGAAAAGTCATAAAATGATTAATGAAGAATTTTCACTAAAAAATGCTTTTTAGGTAATAAAAAAATATTACAAAATGCGTAACATGTAAAAGTTATAAAAGATCCCTCAAGAATTAAAACTGAATAAAGGCATTGTTATCCAAAAATATGAATTTAAAATATAAAAAAAACTTATAAAAATTTACCAAGGAGGTATGTAGGATTTGTTCAGCAAATGGATGCATTGAAGAAAAACAATCTCTACTAATATCTTTCAGAGCAAAGGTAGCCGATATTGCAACATCTGTATTTTGTAGTCCCATAAGAAGTAAAGGTATAACACAACCCAAGACATCAGGGTGAAAATTAATCCATTCAGCAAAAGCTCCTAAAAATTTCTAAAGAGTAAGAATACTTGCACAAAGAATACAAAACACATATTCAATTTATGTCTAAGAAAATAAAGTTTTATTAAAAAATGTTGATATTTTTATGTGAATAAATATCATCACATTAAACATATAAAAAATACATTTTTATTTTTGCTTAAAAAATTTCTTAGATTCATATAAATATCAAGACAGTTTATGAATTGAACCTATTTTTTTATGGACTCTTTATACACAAAACTCAGCAAACATTATAATAAAGAGGAAATTTTTTTCTTTATACTTATGCCACAAAATATAAAGCAGTTCCTAGGACATTAAATATTAAATTAAAAATAAAATAATACATACTATACAATATAAATAAGTAAACTATTGGGTTGTTCGGAAAGTAATTTCATTTTTTCCTGACAGAGGATTTAACTATTTTTTTGCACCCAACTTCGCACTTAAGCTGATATAGCAAGAGATATCGATGTTTTAAGAGCTGATCTAGCTAGGCTTGTGTGTGTAAAAATCCAATTGATTCTTCACAGTAATTTTTGGTTGGTACCCTTTTAAATATGGAGAGAAATACGCAGCATTTTCGTAATATTTTATTTTTTTACTATAGAAAAGGTAAAAATGCTGTTCAAGCCAGAAAGAAATTAACCAATGTATATGGAGAAGATGGGTTGACAGTACACCAGTGTCAGAACTGGTTTGCAAAATTTGATCTGTCAATCTTGATGTTGAAGATGCACCATGTTCCGAAAGACTGGTTAAAGATGATAAAAGCATTAGTTGATGCAAAATGGTGAATAACAAAACGTGAGATCGGTGAGAGGTTAAATTTATCGAATTCAACTGTTAATGTTCACTTGAAAGGCCTGGGTTTTAATCTCGAAGCTTGACATATGGGTTCATCATGTTATCACAGAGATAAATTTGTGTCGTAGAGGTGACCTCTGCGATTCGCTTCTCAAACGTCACAAAAATGATCCAGTTTTGAAGTGCATCGTTACGGAGACAAAAAATGGGTTATATATAACAATTTCAAATGCAAGTAATCATGGAGCAAAAAAGATGAGCTGGCTCAAAGAATTTCCAAAGCCAATATCCATCAAAAAAGTTGATGTCCGTTTGGTGAGGTTTTAAAGGAATTGTTTTTTTTTTAAAAAAAAGTTTTTACCAGACAAAACACAACTATTATTTCAGAAGTGTACTGTCATTAGCTGGACAAACTGAATGATGCACTTCAACAGAAAAGGCCAGAATTAATCAACACAGAAAAAGTGTAGAGTTCCACCAAGACAATGCGAGACCTCATTCAAGTTTGGTCCCTCGCCAAAAGCTTTTACAGCTTGATTGGGATACAATGACACACCCACCATATTCTCCAGATCTGACACCTTTGGATCATTATTTGTTCTGGTCACTACATAATTTTTTAGAAGGTAAAAACTTTACTTCAAAAGAGGAGGTCAAAAATCACCTTGATCAGTTTTTTGCCAGCAAAGACCAAAAATTTTATGAGGGTGGAATCATGCTACTAACCAGAAAGATGTCAAAAGGCACTGGACCAGAATGACAAATATATCATTTAATAAAATTACATTCATTATACGAAAATTGTCTTTTATTTTAAAAAAAATTACTTTTTGAACAACCCAATACAAATTAACCATAAAATTAATATTTTAAATTACACAATTTTCAGCAAATAATTACAACGATGAAATGAAGAGACAATTTATTTAAAAGAAAATATATCAAGAAAAGGAACAATATATGTGCATCAATAAATAACCTGAATTAACTACCTATAACTTCCATAGCTGCAGATATTATTCTTATATGTTGCAAGGGTATATTTCTTAAATAGGTCATGATTGCTGGTATAAATTGGTTTTCTTTAATATCCACACTTTCAGCAATTTCTTTTAAAGCAAAAAGGCAAGCTTCTAAATACTAAAACATATACAAAAGACATTCAATCAACAGTGATCATAATAATTAGCAAAACACAATTTAATCATCAATATAAATAAAATGTAAATAATTACTGACTATAATACATATACTCAAAAGAAGTATAAATACCATGATCACATTACCTTCAATTTTATAAATATTAAGCATTTTCCTTTTCTTATATAAGTATATTTGTATCTTTAACAAAAAGACAACAAGCATCCATAAATGGAAAAAATATAAAGCCATCAATAAAATATACTACAAAATGATTATTTTACACTAAATTTGAGCAATTGATTCATGAAAGGAGGGAGGATTTAAGAAAGAAAAATCTTTAAATGTAGATATACCAATTAAAACTGAAAAAAAAAGTAATAACACAAATGAGAAATCATACTAACCGTGGGAAAATCCTATGCTTTTTCCTTTTACAAGAATGGTTTGAAAAGTTTTTAGAATCACCAGCAGAAAACAATGAGTGCAACTTAATTCTGACATAATAATTGGTTACCTTTGATGAGTAAATACATGGTGCATCAGTGTTTTGAGAGCTATGGTGCAGATACATCTCTATTGTTGATTGTTGTTCCCATGCAATGATTTTTGAAGATGGAAAACTAAGATGTGACCAGTAGCAGTGTTTTAAAAATGAAAGCATGAAATTCATGCTGATTTTTAGAACCCACTGAGAAACTCTGCCAAGTAAACCAAAGAGTTTAAAATGGTTGGGAGAGCTTAACTGATCTCCCATGATAGTCAAACAAGATGTGTATCCCGGGGGGAAATGATTGCAAAAGAGTTCAGGGAGATTATAAAAGAAAATATAAATAATTTGAATGAGATCCATTATATTCTATTCCGACAACATTTCAAACAACCGTTGTATGTATATCAGTTGTAACTGCTTAAAATGCTAATGAAAATGAATAAACAACTATAAAATATCCAAGACAATTTTTCAAAAATCATGAAATTTCCAGAAATTATTCTAGAACTTTATCATATGTAACTTTTTACTATTTCTTAATACTATTAATAAATATATTTAATAACTTAACAATCCCCCTACAGCTTTGTAGTAACATTATATTTATAGATCAATAATCAGAAAACTTTTAATATTCTTTGAATTTGGCCAATATGTCTTATACAGACACATGCTCCTTTTAACTTTTTAAAAGGTAAGAAATACGAAAAGCTGTTAACATCTTAAACTAAAGCAAAAATTCTATTCCAAAATTATAAATTTACCTGCCACTGAGAAGGATTACTGGAAGCAGTTGTGGTTGCAATATCTAAATGAGCCATTAAATTAGCTAAAGCTGCATTTCGCAATATGTTGTGGCAATACATCTGAAATAAAATTTAATATATAACACAAGTTTGCATAAAATAAAACAAAAGATAAACCAATCAAGATAATCTCATATTTTTTTTCTTTTAAACTGCTTACTAATCCATTCAAAAGTATAATAATATATTCAGGATATTTGTGCTTTACAAAGTAGATATTTCCTTTACTTTCTTTTAATTAATCTAAGAAAGTGCATAAATAATTGTTATTAAACAGATGCCAAAAATAATTTTCCTTTTTCATTTTCGTAGTCAGAAAAGACAAAATTCAAAGTTCATAATTATATAAAATCAGATCGAAATTGTAAATAAAAGGCATAGCAAATAAAAAGTTATTTTTTTTATTCCTAAATGTTAATTTAATTTTTATATAAAAATAATTAGAAATTTCTCATAAATTTAAAAATATACTTCGTACTATTTTTAAATGAAGAAATAACTAATCAAATATAGTTAAAAGTGAAAAGCATAAAATTTAAAATTTCTATATCTGTCCTTTTTAAGGAACAAGTTATTAAATAATTACAATAAACAATATTTCAAAATGATTTAAAAAATAAGTTGATACTTACAATAGAATCTCCAATATCTTGTCGATAGCACCGAAATGATTCTTTTTCATCTAAAATAAATGAACAAATAAGAATAATTAAATTGTACACTTCTTAAAGATAACAGGTAAAATTAATTACAAATCAAAACATAATTATTATAATAAAAAAATTAACTTATGTTTAAAGAAGTATTGAAATTTACCTGATTTCCATTGTTTATAAACATTTTCTGGGGGATATCGCAGTTTTACCATATATGCATCCAATAAAGCTTGAAAAATTGGATGAAATACTAGGAGAAGATTTTCAAATTCTCGGGAAGATGACACAATTGCATCCTACAAAGAATAAATATGTATAAGTCTTCAGACGATAACTAAAAAAATTGTATAAAACACTACATTTCTATATTTTTAGAAAAACAACAAAATTACATCTTATAAATGTGTATTTAAAATAAGACGGATAGGAAAATGACAGAATTGCAACCTAGAAACAAATATATGCAAAGATAACACTAAAATTTGAGACGGACACAAATGATGAGCCCTCAAGAAAATTATGAGTCAGACATATAAATTTGAAGTATTTTATTTCCACATACAATAATTTATAGACTAATTAAAATTTAGTCATAGAATACCTTTTTGGAAAAAAAAAGGAAACTTTAATTGACATCAGAACATTATTGTTCAATCAGGATCTTTCTCATCAGTCGAAGTATTTTTATCATCACTTAGCTTTTTTTTTCAATTCTATGATTTTTTTTTTTTTTTTTGCAGCATTCAAATTGGCTAGGATTGTCCCATCCACCATCCTAATAAATTTTTAACAAGCTTTTTTTATCAAGTTCTTAAAAATTAAATTGTCTTAATTTGAAGTTTTTTAATGAATTTAAAAGTCAAATTTTAAATGATTTTAAGAAATTTATTAAGAATGGATGTTGGAACAACTATAACAGCGGTCTTAAATATCAAAAATAAAGACCAACAGAGCTCTGAGTGGTAAATGTCCTCAACAATATTATTGTCATAAGGCATTTTTTATGATTTTAAAGTGGTATAAAACAAGAAGAATATATTCCCCAAATAGAATTTGCACATGCAAATGAAGCCTCTAAGTGCTACTGTATTTAGATGTTTTATAGAATTTTATAGAGGTGGAAATTTTCTTTTCAAGCAGAAGAATATACAGGATGTTCTTTGTCAGTTGTAACTACAGAAAATGTGTTGTTCAAATGAGAATGTTAATCAGTTATAATTATTATACCTACCAAATGATACCCACAGAAAACTTAACATTGGATTTGCTGTTACACATAAAAATATTTATAAAGAATTGTAGATGAAACAGTTATGTTTTCCTTTGCCTCCTTAAATAATAGTAAAGAAATCCTTAAATCACTTATCAGTTAGATGCCTCATTATTGCCAAAATCATAACTAGTGATGTAACATATGTCCTACTTTTTTATGTACCAATATGCTAAGAAAGTTAACTACGGATCTGTGAAAACAACAATTCATCAAAAATAATGAAAAACAACAAGCAAAGGAAGAAAGTGTAAGCTGTTTCAAGAGCCTTCCACAAATTATACAATATAATAAAAATCATTTAACACGAAACTGAAGAGACTGAAATATTTTTCAATGTTCAAGAATATTGCAAAAAAACATATTTAACAAATTTAAGTCTATTAGAGTACATTTTATTTTCATAAATATGTATACATGCAAGTGTTTAATAAAAATCAATAAATCAAAAGCATTTATAAAATTTTTGGAAAATTATTTGATATTTTTTTTTGCATAGTCTTTTTTTAGAATCAAATTGTCAATTGCTTTCCCCCCGAGCTCTTTGCCACTATGCTCATAAAAAATCTAAAATGGGGAGAGAAAAAAAAATGCGAACCAAACTTACTGATTTTTACACTTTTTAATCCCCACCGAATTCCAAAGCCAATTCATGGGATGTTTTTGTGTAGCGTTTGTAGGGGTGGAGGGTGAAAGTATCTTAGTTATACATAATTGGCTCATGTCACAGGGTATTTGAAAGCCAAGTTCACCTCTTTCATGGCTAGCATGTCATGAGTTCGATCCCAGTATCACTGAAGACCCGCCGTGTAGGGGAGCGATGCACGTTAAATCTGTCGAGAGCTCAAACGTCCTCCCATTGATGTGGTAGTTAGGAGGGGGGTTCCAGCTCAGGTGTCATCCGCATCACTTGACCATGGTTCAAAATTATGTGGTCCGTCGCCAAAAGCCCTCATGTAGCTGAACAGTGCGACTTTAATATTCACTCGCCTCTTTCATTTCACACCCCTCTTAAATCTCGCATGCGCCACTAATGTTTTCAGTATTTGGTTCATTACCAGAAAGGAAATCTTTTGTATTACGAAATTTTCATTTCGTGTTAAGAGGAAAAAAATGCATGAAAATATTTTGTAGTTTACTGAGGCCATTGTATTATTTCATTCAAAGGTATATCAATGTATATGTAACTGGATTTAAATATTTCTCCAGGATAGTTCATTGTCTCATTCAACAAGATTGACAGATGAATTTCTTAAACCAACAAACATATTCCAACGATAAAACATAAAAAAAAAAAAAAACTGATCTTGTTATATGTACTTTTGTCTATTTTTCAACTTAAAAAAAACTTACATGAGTGTTATTTTTAATCCGAAGAAAAATTTATTAAGTTATAAAAAGACATTTATTGATTTTACGAAATGCATGGTTAGAAATATTAAATTTTTAGAAAATCCATCAATAACAATGTTCTGATGCAGGTAGGAAATAGTATGAACACTTGTAAAATTTGGCAAGTTTAACATCCAGCTATATCTCAAAAGCTTTAAAGTATATATATTCAAATAATTTTCAGAGCTGTGGAAAAAAATTAAGATAAATTAATCTTAAAAAGTATTAGTAATGAGATTCATTAAGTCTTAAAATCAATGTCAAGATCTTTAAAAAAAAATGTTGCAACAAAAGGAAGAAAACATAAAAATATGAGAGCTACTAAAAGAAATAAATATTTTTACATACAGAGGTATTTCACAAAATATAAATCACAGCTAAACATATACAAACATAGAGTTCAATCTTACTTACTAAACTCACAAAATCATGTTAAACTTACAATGGCTACTAAATATGTGGCATTCATATAACAAATAATTATCTGTCTGAATTCATGTTTTTTATCTTCCTAGGTTAGAAAAAATTTATTCCAATTAATTCTTAAAATAATTAATTCATAGATTACAGCCTTTCTTTTTAAGTCCACAAATATAATCTTTCTTAAAAACCATACATGATGATAGGTAATCTAGTTCCAGTACAGTGGTTAGTGATTCTGACTGCTGTGCCTTAGGGCCTGGGTTTGGATCCCGGAGAAGGCAAGGATGTTTGTAAATGTATAGTGCCTTCACCGCAATGGGGGTACTCTAAATAGCTGTCGAGCCGCAAGTCCTCTTGTGAGGTTGGTGGAAGGGGAAGAGAGGTGGGAAGCCCAACCACTCCCAGGGTGTTCTCCCTCAAAACTGGGGTGGAACCAAGCCAAATCATACTGTCGCCTGCATGGTGCTCAAAGCTACGGCTAACGACAGGCGTGCAATATAGCCCAATGTCATGATGAATTTTGTGGGCCTCGATCTGACTACATCAGACAGGTGGCATTAGCAACAAAAGTACAGTAAATGTGTGCCAACTGTTCTTCTGAGCCGGCCTTGCTTGCTCCCATCCACGAATGCCTTGGGCTCATCAAGCAGGATTTAGCTGATGATCCCTTGCTGGTGTTGGATTTTTTTAGAGTGTACGACGGCATGGACCTGGTCTAGCACTGCTGGCCAATGGGGGCGTGCAACAACAATACAGTACATCAGTGCACTTGTATTTTTAATGGACGTACAATTCAAATGCTTAGAATATCGATGCATAAACTACCTTTTTAATTTTGATATTAGTCTACTGGAAGTATTAGTAAATTTTAAAAATATTTTTAGATTAGCAAACCAACACCATATCTATTAATTTTTTTAAAAAAAATATTTTCAAAAAATTGACAAGGTAGTTATTGAAGTTTAATAAAAAAACTTTGGTTTTAAAAACAAAATACTTCTAATCCAATTTTCAATTAATATAAAGAAAATCATTATTCCTTAAATGCCTTAAGAAAGACATTTAATGAATGATAAATAATTAATAAAATTTCTGCTCAAGGCAGACCAGCAATTAAAATACAAACTTTTTATCATAATGGTGAAAATAATGCATTATGTTTTTACTCAAGGAACACAATGTAAGCTAAGAATATTTTTAACTTATCCCTTTTTTGTTACACAAAAGCACAATTTGGAATTAAATATAATTATTCTTGACAAAAAAAAAAAAAAAAAAAGGTATATTTATTGAATAAATTTTATAGAAGCAAGATCCTTCGTAGAAAAGAATAAATAAAACACCATAAAATGTCCTTTGTAGAAAAGAATAAATAAAACACCATAAAGTGTGAAGAGACATATTAAAAAGATGAGATCAAACAATTTGAAATGCACAAAATATGAGTACATGAACTTTCCAATTTGTGAAATCAAGACATATCGAAAATAATTAAATTACATATAAGTTCAGAAATAATTTCAGAAGAAAAAAACAAATTATTTTTCAGGAAGTACAGGAAATTAGTTTTTATTTCATTTACAAATTTACCTGCAAAGTATACCAAAACCCAAAAGCTTGCTCGCTGCATATTTCATCAACAGGATACTGCCCTGGAGTTGAGCTACATTGCTGAAAATTCAAGCAATACTATTAGTAAAATGAAATTTATGTTAATATATAAGTATACACACAGTCGGACCTCTATTTAATGAAGTCTCTAAATCCCGAAAAAAGTTTTGTTATGTGGAAAATTTGTTAAATAGAGATTTATCTTTCAATATTCTTCTGTTCTTTTTTTATTTCCAATGGCAGATTACAAGACAACTGCAAACAAAATAAGAAGCAGAGAATATTGACAAAAACAAACAAAGGACAACACAAAAAATAATGAAAGAAAAAATAAGAAAAGAAACTCAAGTTCACAGTATAGTCTATAAATCACACATTTTGTGTCTGGCCTCCCAATAACTGATCCACATGGATCCAGAGCTGAGTGCACGGCAGCGTGCCAAATGAATGGCGTCCATTTCTTCATTGGAGTCACACAGTTTACAAAGTGGACTCTGGGCAATGTCTATCATGTTTAGATGCTTGGATAGGCAGTCGTGGCCAGTGGCGATACAAAAATCGGCCACAGCTCTAACTTGTGGTCATTTTGGAATATGAAGGAGTTTGCTAAACCACACTGTTTGTTTATTCTTTAGGTTGAATTTAGACCAGAAGTGCTCTCTGTATATTTCTTTATAATTCTTTTGGCACTATAAAAAGGAACTGTATTGTTAGAGGTTTGTAAGATTTTTGTCCCCTTCTTCACCAAGCAATCAGCATTTTTATTCCCATCAATGCCCCAGTGAGCCAGAATCCATTGCACAGCAATGTCTACATGGCACTGAAGTAAATCTCCAATTAACAGTTGACATTTGAGAATATCCTTTGACAAAGGTGCCTTGATGGAAGATATTGCTTGGAGGGCCGCCCTTGAATCACACAAAATAACTACTTTTGAAACACGATATGTGTGGCAAAGAAGTCGAGATAGAGCAATACGTATAGCTGAAATTTCGGCATCAAAAGCAGTGCTGTGAATTCCTATTGGTGTATAGAAGGAGAATAGGTTGCAGCAAACTCCAGCACCTGCATTACTGTAATCTATCAACTTGGAACCATCCGTGTAAACGTATAGCCATTCATCTTCAGGGTATAAGGAATCCAAAGTCTCCAAAGAAAGGATCCTTAGGATTTGACTATCTGTTTCTTTCTTTTGGACCTCATAGAGAAGCTCTGTTGAAAGTGCAAAGTCATACCTTTCAGTTGGGCAGGAAGATTTTATTAGATCCTCTGGTTCGAAATGAAAACTATGAAGCTCTTTAAGAGCCATGACTTTCTGAAGGATTTGTGATTTGAGATTTCTGTTGGTAAAGGATAAAGAATCCTTACAAAGGGATAGATATTCTGGGATTCTAGTAATTTTCTCCCATAATAATAAAGCCTGTTCTTCTATAATAGATTTAATAGGCATTTGATGGGTTGATAACAACAGAGCATCGATTGGTGTTGATTTCACAGCTCCCGTAATTAGCCGTAATGCTCGATTATGGAACACTTCTAGGAGATCAATCACCTGTTTAGATGCCACAACCAAAGGCTTGCAGCAGTAGGTAATAAGTGGCAAAATGTAAACATTATATGTTAATTCTAGAGTTGTTTTAGAACAACCCCATTTCAAGCCAGCAATTCTTTTCAAAAGACTTAACCTCTTAGTCGTGCGTTCCACTGTCATTTCAATGTGTTGTCTCCATGTTAATTTTCGATCGAAATTAATGCCCAAATATGAGAAATAGTTTGTTTGGAGAACATCTTCTGTTCTTGGTTCCAGAAAAAGTACACAAAATAGAGAGATTCGTAAAATGGAGGTCCAACTGTACATATATATACACACAGACCTATCATTGCAATACTTTAATTTGAAAAAAATTTTCCTTTTGCATTTTGCAAGAATAAAAAACAGAGTAAAATATATTGAAATTGTAACAACTTATCTATATATATAAAGGAGAAAAGCGACTCACTCACTGACTGACTAATCACGATATCTCCGGAACTATTCAAGCTACAGACTTGAAATTTGGTAGACATGTTCCTTTCATGGAGTAGAGATCAGCTAAGAAAGGATTTTGCGAAATTCGAAATGCAAGGGGCGTTACGGGGGTTAAGGAGCATTATAAGCAATTGCTTCCATTTTTAAACTACTCAACGTACAATCTTGAAATTGAGTAAGCAGATTCCTTTCATAGAGTAGAGATCCGCTACAAAATGAGTTTGGTGAAAATTGACCCCCCAAGAGGCGTTGCGGGTGCTTAGGGGCCGTTATAGATAATTATTTCCATTTTTAAGCTATGAGATGCACAGTCTTTATATTTGATAAATAGATTCCTTTCATAGAGTAGATATCAGCTATAAGATGGGTTTTGGGAAAATAGCCCCCAAGTGGCGTTGTGGGGGTATTAAGGGGCATAATCGATAAATATTTTCGTTTTTAATCTACTTGACCTACCAGCTTGAAAATTGGTAGGTATATTTCTTTCATGGAGTAAATATCCGTTACCAAATGGGTTTTGTGAAAATTGACCCCCAAGGGGTGTTGTGGGGGGTTAAGGGGAGATATAAATAATTATTCCGATTTTTAAACTATAAGACGTACAGTCTTGAAATTTGGTAAGCGAATTCCTCACATAAGGTAGATATACTCTGCAAAATGGGTTTCGTGAAAATCGAAACCCAAGTGGCGTTGTGGGGCTTAAGGGGCGTTATAGATAATTATTTTCATTTTTAAACTACTGGTCGTATAGTCTTGAAATATGATAATCAAAAGCCTTTCATGGATTAAAGATTCATGTTTTGTAAAAATCGACTCCTAGATGGCGTTGCGGGGACTCAAGGGGCATTATAGAAATTTTTTTTTCCATTTTTAATTTATTAGATGCACTGTCTTCAAATTTGGTAAGCAGATTCTTTTCATAAAGTACAGTTCCCCTACAAAATGGGTTTTGTAAAAACAGATCCCCAAGTGGCGTTGCGGGGCTCAAGGGGCATTAAAGATAATTAACCCCATTTTTAAACTATTAGACGTACAGTCTTGAAATTTGGTAAGCAGATTCCTTTCGTAGAGTAGGAATTTGAAGGAAATCAACTCTTGGGGGAGCAAGAGGTTACTGGGGCGTATTGACAAAAAAAATCCTTTTTGCGAACTACAAGGACTATAATAATGGAATTTGGTTTGTATTTTTCTTTTGTTGAATTGAAATCAGCTAAGAATGGTTATTTTGGAAAACGACTCTCAACGGGATTACGGGGGTGGTAAAAATTTCGTTTTTCCCCCTGTTAGATTTAGACTTGAAAATTGGCTTGCATGCTCATTTTCCAGAGTAGAGATCCACCGAAAATTGATTTTGCGGGAATCCACTTGGTTATAGGGTTACGAAAGCGCAAACATCTTTCTATACTTCAATTTTAGAGAATTTTAGAAAATACAAAGTAGATAAGTTCTGCCCTTTCTTTTTTTTATCAAAAGACGACAAGTATATTTTTTAATACAATTGAATTCTTAATGCAGGACTCAGATATCAACAATTTATATATATATATATATATTTATAAGACCATGAAATACCCAGCGAAGCGGGTGGGTAACGGCTAGTATACATATAAAGTAGGCAACTGAAAAAAGACAATTTCCAAGATCTTACCAGAACAAAACCAATCAATTTGAGAATTGCGTCTTTTTTTCCAGGCTTATCAAGAATAGTATTAAGAAGCAATTGGCAATGATTTTCTCCTATAATAATTATCAAACTATATATACTGTTCAGTTTGTCCTGAAAAAAAATTTTTTTTTTTAACTAAATCAATTTTTAAAAAATTTTTTCATAAGAAATATTGCAAAACAATATTGCACAAGGAAATAAAAATTTCATACCATGTCATAATCTTGACTAGCCCTTTTTATCAGCTCATCAAAATGATTTATATGATCAATCATTTCTAATATCACAGAAGGATATCTGAAAGAAATTATGATACAGAATAAAACTTGCTATCATCTGAAAAATTTAAAAATATTTTAATTTAAAAAAATTGACAGATTTTAATCACAAAAAGTTAATTCCCTAATGAAATAAAAATTTTAAAAAAGCTAAAGTACTTTATTATAAATCAGAAACAAAAAGAAAGAAAATGACTATTTTTACTATTTGACATTTTATTCATAAATTGATCATAAAGATTACATCTTTAAAATGATATTTCTAAAGGTACTAGAATTAACATAAAACAAAGTACTACCTCACTACACTATAAATATATTCAAATTATTTTTTAAAAATTTATTTCTTAGGTATGAGCACATAACCCTCACCCCTTATCATTAATATTCTATTTAGAATTTAAAATAAAAAAGCCTATCATTTAATTATTTTTATTGTGGATTAAGTAATAATAAAATGTAGCATATCATAAAAACAGTCCAAAACTCATATTAGATTTTGTCATAATATACATTTATGCAACAATTTTCCTTTTAAAAAATCTGGTAGTTGTATAATTAAAGTAAAAGAAAAATACAAAAATTGTGTACTTTTCTTATAAGGGTAGCAAAAGTGTCAAAGAAAACAATTTTATAAAACAAAAAATACTAAAATTTTGTCACACATTACTACAAGTATAATAGCATAAATCCTTACTGTTATACAACAACCATAACTATTTAACCCCAAAATTGCTGTGGACGTATATATCATATTTACTTGAATGTAAGCTGCACCCTAAATTCTCAATGTTTTTGTGAAAAAATATTTTCATTGATTCTAAACCAATTCTCTACACTTTTTGAGAAAAAATAAAAAATTGTGTAAAAGGTTCATCAGTATTCGATACTTCAGAAATTCAAAATTTTTTTTAAAATGAGAATGAATAAAAAGTTAATTATTAATTTATTTTACCAGTATTAAAAACTTTCAATTACATACGTGAACCTATAATTACTCTAACAGTCAGTATCAAGTTTCAAAAATGATTCATTATGCAATTTTTTTAAAAAAAGAATGTATTATGGAAGAATGAAAAGGAATTAGAGTAAAGACTGTTAAACACTTACAAGCAAAAATCATATGATTTTGCCATCAACGTGTATTTGTTTCATCCCTGTCAAATTTTCAGTAGCCGCTGCTCTCTTTCTGTTTCTGCATATAAAATTGCCTCATTTTTATACTTGCATCATAGTGAACTCTCATCATGATGCTATTACCAATATCTTTGATGTTTAGGAGATTAAAAAAAAGCTTATACAAAAAAAAAAAAAATGCTAAATACGAGCAGACAATGTTAAGGATAGACTGAATACTGGAGATAAAGCTGAAGAATTAGATAAATCCTCGATGCAAGTGGCCAGTATGGACAGTTATATTTTTACTTTTGAATGGGGTGGAAATTCAATTTCTCTCATCCAACAAATATTTTGCCTTTGATACTAAGCTGTGTCTGATTTTCAGTAGCCGTTAACATTGGAAAAATAGTGCAGCTTAGATTCAAGTAAATACCAGGTGTATGCATATCAAATGTGACGATTGCTAACAGATGTCGCCACGCATATACGCAAACAATACAAAAACGAGACATGTGATTGTTTTATAGTTTGACCTTTGATGCTCATGTTTAGTTTACATTTGGACGAGTTTCAGCGTGCATTGTATTTTTTTTACTGTGTTTGTTACCATCTGAAGAAAAATGCTGCCAAATCGCATCAAATGCTTGTAGAAGCATATGGTGGCAATGCTCTGAGCCGTGCACTGTGCTACATGTGGTTTGAAAAGTTTCAAAATGGTGATTTCAATGTGAGAAACGAGGAGCGTGGCAAACCACCAAAAAATTTGAAGATGCTGAATTGCAAGCACTACTCAATGAAGATGATGGCCAAACACAAGAACATCTTGCAGAACAATTGAATGTTGACCAGAGCACTGTTTCCCGTCGTCTCAAAGCAATGGGCAAGATAATAAAGGTCGGCAGATGGGTACCACACGAGCTAACAGACTGTCAACAGGAAAACCGAAAAATCGTGTGCGAAATGTTGCTTGCCCGCTACAAACGCAAGTCAAATCTCCATCGTATTGTGACTGGCGATGAAAAATGAATTTATTTTGAGAATCCCAAGCGGAATAATCGATTATATGTTGACCCCGGACAGCCGTCCAAATCGACCGCAAGACAATGCTGTGTATTTTCTGGAATCAGGAGGGACCAATCTATTATGAGCTTCTCAAACCCATCGAAACCATTAATACTGATCGCTACAAGCAACAATTACTTAATTTGAACGATACTATACTCGAAAAACGTGAGCAATACAAGAAACGGCAGCACAAAGTGATTTTAATTGATGACAATGCACCATGCTAAACCGACCAAGTACATCGTTAAGGAGCTTGGCTGGGAGACCTTAGCGCATGCGGCTTATTCGCCAGACTTGTCTCCTTCCGATTACCCCCTATTTGCATCATTGGGATACGCATTGGCTGACCAGCACTTCACTTCTTACGAAAACATCACATCTTGGCTTGATGACTGGCTGGCCTCAAAAGACCGATCATTTTTTTGGTGTGGTATTCACAAATTGCCCGAAAGATGGGGAAAATGTGTAGCTAGCGATGGATATTATTTCAAATAAAGAAATATTAACAGTTTTTGTAAATTTATTGTGTGTTTTTTTTAAACAATCATCTCATTTCATTTGCATACACCTGGTACAATATATGCCTTTCTGAAGTATGAAGGAGGATTTACTTTATTTATGTTTTTTCTTTTCTACATGCACTTGTTTGAAAAATGCAATTGGGAAGCAAATTGTACAGTTTTCCCTCAGTAGTTAAGGCATTAGTATAGAAAATTATTTTGCATTTTTCTTAAATATTTACATATGACTATTTTAAAATAGTGCTACATCTAAAATGAAATGTTACCAACATTTATACTAGGTTAAGACTGCAGTTTCTCTCATAAAGAAGCAAATAGTGAATATAATAAAATGTAAATAATGAAGAAATTCTAGTTCTCTCACAGGGAAAAAAAACTTACTTAGAAGATTCCGGAAGATTTGCAATATTGGTTAAAGTTTCAAGAGCAGTTTGACTAATTTCATCTCTGTATACAGAATCAAAAGCAAGGAGCAATAATGATTTATATTCAAACACGTCAGTTCCCAACATAGCCCAACTTGAGTAACATTTTAGAGATATTTCACATAAGTCAGCAGGAGCTGAGGTTTTTGATAGAATATTTTGCACAATATCCATGACAAGTTTCAATGATTCTCGAAGAGCATTCCTCACTAAGCCTAACTGGGGATGAGACAAATGAGTTGTTTGAAACTGGAAGAAGAAAAAAAGAATTTATGTAATATAAAAAAAGCAAATCTATAAAAGTTTTAAAGATTTAAATTTTTCCCATATATTTAGAATCTTAGTAAATATAATACTTTGTTTTTAAATTTATGCATATTTTTACTAAAAAATTCAACATAGATGCAATATTACCCACTAAAGACCATTTCTGGCTTAGTTTTTAACAGGGATTTATCTACTTTTTTTACAACCCTAGGAACCAAGTAATCTTTCAACTTTTGCATATGCTGATCATAAATTAAATTTAGATTATTTTAACATTATTTATTTTTTTGTGTTCTGTCCATTTGTTTTTAAGAATACAGAAAAAGCTTTCCCTCTCAGACATTTCCTCTTAAAAATTTTACAATCTTTTTCTGATCTTCAATGCTGCTGAGACATTTCAAAGAATTTAATGAAGAAAGGAACTTTGAATTTTCAAGTGAAAAAGTCAAAACTATGCAAAATTGGGGTTTCAAAAATTTTTTTTAACCCACTTACAATCAAAAACAAATATTCTTTTCTAAAAAACATTTTTTTCTTGTGGTCTAGCAAAGAATGTTAACAGCATGGTGGGAAATCAAAATTTGTGCAAAAAATTACGATTGCTAAGTTTAATTTTATATGGTTATTTTTCAGTTTAGACTTAATTTTCAATTAGATAATTTTAGAAAATTTTTTGGTTAGTATTTACTTCTAATTATATTAAGCATGAATAAATGAATATATCCTGCTTTATTCATTCTTTTTCAACTTGTATTTTGTGCTAGTATTTAATTTTTGTAAGGCTTTGTACTTTCCATTATATAGTTTAACAGCAAATTGATACCAAGCTTTAAATATGAAGAACTAATAGTGAATTCTTAAAAAAATTTAAAACTTGAGAGATATATATGTATGATATTACACGGTATGGCAAATTCCAACTAAAAAGCCCAAAATAAACCTTAACCTTATTAAAATTTATTTATTTGAGACATTATATAAATATATTACATACATAATTTTTCAAAATAATTTTATGCAAATTCATTTTTTTGTAAATTTGAAATTTTATTCCCTACCTCTTCAGATAAAACTGTTAGTAATTCAAGTAAAACATTTGCAACTTGCTGTGGCTGTAAAAAGAGAAATAGTACAATCTAATTAGAAAATATCACAACAAAGCATATAGAAAAAATATTGTAATACAAAAATAAAATCTAAATATTAATTGTAAGAATGTACATTCTAACTCTCTTTCATTCCACACACACACATTCTTTTGAATATACATATACAAAAACTATCTTAAAATTTACCATTCTAAAAAATAAAAAATTGAACATTTTAAATAAACTCTTTTTTTTTTGTTGTCTTGATCTGTTATATTATAAAAGTAGTATATGACAAGTAATTCCAAATATATCTTAAAAATACTTTGGAATCTAATTAGTAGTAAATATATTACAACAAAATAATTTTTGCTATAATATTATGATCACCATAAAAAAAACTAAAAAATGAAAGTTTATCAAAAATGGAAAAAAAAAAAAATTATTTGACAACTTTTAAATCATAACATCTAAATTTTAAGTCTATATTCAAACACTGAAGAATTATTTTTTTTATAAACACAAAATATTACATACGATATATGCCCATTTCCCCCCTAAAAAATATAATGCTCTTTTATAAAGAAACAGCTATTAGATACAAACTATTAGTTAAAATATACTGGTATTAAATAAAATATATATAAATCAAAAATTCCTTAAAAATTAACCAGTTCAATTACAATCTGCATTCTTTAATTCCTCTCCCCTTTTTTAATCAAATAGTAGAGCTCTACGGAAGTCATTTTAAGATAATTAAGATTAAGTGAGATTAATTTCTTTTGAACAGAGATTAGAGATTGCTGTTAACAAAGATTTGGAAGATACTCTGATTCAAAAAATTCTTAAGACATTTATTCAATTTGGTGTAAAATAAATATTGCACATAGCTGTTTTTTTTTAAAAACAATTTTGAAAACATCTTGTCTATGAAAACACTTTACTTTTTTTTTAAATGTGATTTATGATAATTAATTGTTCTATAAAGGGATGAAGATGAAATTTGTCTGCTAAGTTTAATTTCTGAGGGCTTTAAAGTTAGTGCAAGCCAAAAATTATCTTCCAAACATTAATTTAAACATATAACAAGCTAAAGATTCCAATGAGATCTGAAGATTTGTTTAGCTGATTGTACAACCAAATTTGAAACAAAAGAGTAAACTAAATTTAAATTAAATAACAGATTTTCAAAAAAACTTTTGAGAGTAAGTGTCATTTTCATCACTTGACTGATTACAAGGTCTGTCACTAATAGCTGCCATGCACCTTTAAAAAGTCACATTAATAATTAATCTGTTTTGGTTTTTTAAACAAAAATCAGTACCACATAATATTTCAGAAAGTAATTAATTATCTAAAAACATCATATTACTGGCTGTAAATCTTCAATGAATTGAAACAAAGTGGATGTGGTAACAAGGACGCAATTTCAAAATAATTAGCCTTACAGTTGTTGTTGTGTCCTTCCCAAAGGGAAGGAATGAAAGTTGCCAGAACCTAAAACAGCTTGGACTTCTACATGATAGATGGCAGAATCACCTATCTCCACCTCCACAATTTAGGCATAGACCTGGAGGGGAGGAAAATATTCTCCAGCCCCTTGCACCTGTGGTTTCTGATGCAACAGCTCACAAGACTTTCGGACCCACTGATTTAACGAGCACGTACTCTGTGGGTACTCGGAGGGTATTTGGTGGCATCAAACCCAGGCCTTCCACTCTGGAACTCGATACTGTAACCACTAGGCTACCCATAGCTCAGCCATCCAGTAATGCTCTTATTATTAACAAGTATGATGAATAATTAACATAATTTTTGGTATTTTTTATTTAAAGAATTTATCTTCATTTAATTAAAAATTTTATTTAGTTACTAATTGAAACATGTATGAACTTAAATGTTAATGTATGCAAGTTAAATATTGTTACGTAGATTGGGGTTCGAGGGTTTTATGCTATCAGTCTCAAAGAACAAGACAGTTTCTCAGGTGCGATGGAAATTTTATTGTAGAAAATAATCCTTAGAAGTACAAGATACTGCAGCAAAATTTGAAAAATATATCCCAGAAGGTCTTAAGACCTTCAAAAGCACTCAGACACAACTATCAGTGTCTAGAAACACAAAATATGTGATATATTTGCAAGCAATAGCTCAATCTATTCAACAACCAAACAATTTGCTGTTCGACTCTTCAACTGTCAAGACAATACTAACTCCAGTTTCAGTAAGTGACTCCCTATTAATAGTCTGCATGAATTTTTCTAGAAAAAATCCGCTTACAGCATAGATCGTGATATTAGTAGATTTCTCCATTGATTTCCAAAAGCATCCATATTATCGCTGACTCACCAAAAATGGTAGCCAAAAATGATGCCAACTTCGCTCTATTGCCAATATTTCACTAAGTTTCAATTAAATTGCCATTATAATGTAAAGAATGACGTTGCTTGCAAATATAACAACTCTAACATAAAATAAATACAACAGAAAGTAATATTAACACATAACACATCCAGATACAAATTATTTACACTACTTTAAGCATTCAATATATAAAATTTGTAACAATATATAAATCTAAAAATACATGTATAAAAAAGTAATAATTTATTATTTATCACTTTTTTTTACATGGTTTTTGGTTAACATGGAACACTACCTTTTCTACAATGCAAATTGTAACTTTTTAGCAATTTTTTGATGAATATATCTATCATGTAAATGAAGTTAGGAGTATACAGAAAATTTGCATTTAAATTAAAAATTTAAGCTATCAAAATGTTCTTTTAAAATAAAATGAAAAATATTCCATTAATTGCAAAGAATAGTAAAAAGTATTCTATAATATTAGTTTCAAGAATATAGTACAAGATCAGTGCAATACATACACAAACAAAAGGAAATGCTACCACACACTTCCACAAATAAATTGGCATGGTGCGTGCTTAAGCGCTCTTTTTACAAAACAAGGATTTTACACTTTTTTCATGAATCAGAGAATGGCTAATGATACTGAACTTACATATTATATAATGCACAAGAATAAAAGGGTAAAAAAACTCATGGTATTGAATCATATCCATAATTCTGAGGGAAAATATGAAGTACTGTAGTTCCACACAGAATTTACACACAAGTTACCACTACCTATGATAAAAATGTTATGCTTTATTCTACAAATTCTAAAAACTATTCAGAATAAGAAGTTCTTTGAAAAAAATTTTATTCACAGAAGACAATTAATTTCTAAATTTTTGGATTAACTTTCTAAAATAAATTCTCTTCATTGTAGAATCTAATCTCTCTTATGTATCTGATTTATCTTAAAATTAGTCAAATTACAAATAACATAGAAATTTAACTTGTAAATTACTAAATCATAGTCTTTTTAAAGGTGTTCTCTAATGTTAAATGAATCTCTCAAAGCTTTGACAAAAGAAAATTTCTACTTAAAACTTTTCAAAGGTTTTGCATCAAAAATAATACATAATTTTTCTCTATTATTTTTTATCAGTTCTAAAAACATTTTAAAAAATGAAGGGAGTGAAGTATGAAATTTTAAGTATGAAAATTTTTAATTATTTATATTCCTGTCATAAAATCGAAAAAATTTCAACACTCATTCCTCCAATTGTTCATGAGATTTTCACAGCCAAATCTTAAGATAGGAAACCACTGATTTTAAGGGACTATATACTAGTTTATAAACCACAGTTTTAGTTATCATTACCTAGTGCTAAGAAAAGGTGAAAATATATGAGTTGTTCAACAATTTCCCTTGAATATCTAAAAAAATAATGATCGGATTCAAATGAAATTTGAAGCATAAGCTGCTGAAGTATTTTCTACCTAATTCTGCAAAGAAGCTAAATTCAACAATGGAAAAATTCTGTTAAAATTTTTTAATTAATTATGCTAATTAATTTATTAACATATTTTAGTTACCTTTGAGCTATAAATATTGATACCAATTTAGTTTAGTTGTGCTGAAAATTTCAAGAGTTATTAAAGTAACCAATTCCTTTGACATATATACCTAATGCAATTAACAAGAAATCAACCAAAATATTTGATATATTTTAATGATTTTCAGAAAATTATTTTCTAGAAAATAAAGAGCAGTAATGAAATTTCCCAACTGTTTTAAAAAATTATTTGCATAAAAAAAAATAACTATAGAAAAATTTATTGACAAAAACAGTTTTATAGCAACAGATTTCATTTTATTAACAGCATGAATCATAATTAAGATGATTTCTTTTCAAAAACAGAACAAGGGGTACACAAAATAAAATGCCCTAGATATTTAAACTTCTGCATTAAATTCCTGAAAATAATCTTTTGAAAAGTTAAAAAAAAAAAAAAAAAAAACATCTATGAAAATAAGATGACTATTCAACATATAACAATAATATTTTTTTGCAAGTATGATTTTTTAAAAAGAATCTAATATATTTACAATGTTTAATTAATGTTTCCAAAATTAACTACTGTTGATGCATTGTCACCTGTAATTATATAAATTTCTTAATTAAACCTTTTCTAGAAATTAAAAATTTTATATAAGTAACAAAAATATATCAATTAAGGTTTATGTACAAGATATTCTGCTTTAAGAATATCTTGTACATAAGAACAAAAATATTTTGCACAAAATAATGTAAACTTACACTAGTATTTGGAATGTTGCAAGGTTGAAAAGCAGAGATAAGGTCAGATATTGCACTAGGCCAAAAGTCTGTAATTGTTTGAATAAGAAATGAAGACATCTGAAAAGCAAATTTACTTAAATTAGCCATTTTCAATCTATTTTGCAACCCTTAGAAAACAACTTCACCATTTTTTATTTTTTAATAAAAAGAAAACCTAAACTATAAGAAAAAAATTCACAATTTAGACTTATAATTTTACGCTGTCTTCGGTTAATGTTAAAGGATAGGACCTGAATTCACAACTTTTTTTCAGATATAAAAGTGCTCCAACATTAATATTATATTCTTGCTCCACTATATCGTAGAGAATCACTTATTTTATCATATGTCATTTTTATCCTTGTTGACACATTTTTTCTTTTATAAAATATTTCTCATATTTTCTCCTATACCGTAATATTAGATGAGTTATCCCTTTGCATGTTAAAAGGAAAAATAAATTAAAAGTGAAAAAGCGTTTTTAAAACAAGCTTTTATTTAAATGCGCTAAAAAGAATAAAATAAATTTTTCTTTAAAACTTTTTTTACTATCAATTTTTTCTGTCATTACTCAATTTATATGATATAAAAGCTCGTCACGAGATTAAAGTACTCTTATTTATTTAGTTTGAAATTTTTAAAAATTAAAATCAATCAGATCAAGTTATTTAATTTACTTGTTTATCTGCAGAGGTAAATCTTGCGACAAGCTTTTATATCATATAAATTGTGTAATGACAGAAAAAGTAGATAGTAAAAAAAGTTTTAAAGAAAAATCTATTTTATTCTTTTTAGGGCATTTAAATAAAAGCTTGTTTTAAAAACGCTTTTTTACTTTTAATTTATTTCTCACTTTTTAGTTATCACTGGAGAGGTTTCTCAGTATGTTCATCTCATTCAATGCATCATTGTTGCTAGGTGTTTGCCGGTTATTTTCGAACAGTTAGCTAAATGAATTCTCGCAAAAAGGGTACTAGACTAAAAACACAATTTTTTTTTAAATCCGTAATTTTTAAGCAATTTTTTCAATTTTTGTACAGATCTTGGGTATTGTCCTACACACAAAAAAAAGTTTCATGAGATTTTCTTCATAAATGACGAAGTTATTAAATGTTTAATTAAAATTTTGAGTATTTCTTGAAAAATCATAAAAAAAAGTTTTCAGCATTTTATTTTTTAAGTGACTAATTCTAAAAAAGCAAAGCATGAGCTGTTTTAGTACGGAATGTCGATTCATTTAAACAAAAAAAATTCATTCGCATCGATTTAGACATTATTTTCATAAAAACACATCGATTTTGATTTATTTAGAAAAATCGTAAGAAATACAAATATTATTATTTTGTAAAAAACATTATACCTTATCGGGACGAAATAAACGATCTTTCCGATTCTGTAATTATTTTTTGTTTGAGTTTCATAGATTAAAGTTAGATAAATTTTTTAAAGAATTTCTACAATGCTCCCTTCTCAGTTTAACTTTGCAGCGTTGAGAAAGGTATACAATGTACCAATCTACTTGCAAAATAGCTCTACTTTTTTTTGTTTTGAATTTAAATCAAAGAAAATAAATAGAAATTTCTAAACAAATTGCATACGTTGCAGAAATTAGATTATTTTTACGTTGTAGAAATGTAATTATTTTTTAGACAAAGTTAATTAATACAGTCATTAGCACAACGTTATGAAATTCCAGTTTGGCTGAAAACCGATTTTCGACGCCAACTTTTGTCATTGTTGAAACAATAACATTATTACAACAATGCTGACACATCGAAGTTGGCGCCCAAAACTAGTTTAACGTTTTTAATTAATATCTTTTTAATTAATAGCAATATCGGAATATAAATGGTCAAAACATGTATTGTCACCCAAACTAAATGTGTATACAAAATTTTAGCTCAATAGGATGAAGATACCAACTTCAAAATTGAGTTGCAAGATTCCACCCGAACAAATTACATACATACATACATACATTGTAAGTTAAATAAAAGCTTTTAATTAGTTATTTGTGGAATATTTTGAAATTTTAAAAACACAATATTATAAACAAATGTATGCGTTACAATGTTACAAATTTTCAAGAAAATACAACTATTTTTCCGTCTGAAAATGTGCTCCGCATTTAGTTCAAGCTTTCATACATTTGGTAAAAACAGCCTTAAAGTAGAATATCTTGCAAAAGAAATTTCCTGTTTTCTGAATCAATTGATTGCGATCTACCAGTTTTAATGAATACTCATTCACTAAATAAAATGGTTTTAAAAATATATCTTTTTTCAACATTCTTTAAAACAGGTTCTTAATTATTCTTTTACATCAGAAAGAATCAACCAAAGTAGCAAGCTACGTACTATAATTAAGGCCCTTTTAATGTTCTATAATCAAGGCCAAGTTATTTAATGTACTGTAAATTAAGACTCAAATATTTTTGAATTTTGAGAAATCATGTACAATATAAAAACAAGGAATTAAATCTCAACTAATGATAACGATCTTCTCAAAACTAAATGATATTTAAAAAAAAATGAATTCTCACTCACTTAAAATCTTATGAGAAAAAAATGAAACATATCAATAAAAATCCAAGAGAGAAATTATCTTTTAAACTTCAGTAAAAATTATGCTTAAATATTGCCCATATATTTTCATTTACATAACCTTTTTTACACAACATTTTTTCAATTCTTAATATAAATATAACGCTTTTGAAAACTAAAATTTCAATACAAATAATATTAAACAAGATAACTTATTAAGTTTCTTCATATTCAAGTATTATATATAAAAAAAATTCATCTTTGTTATTTTAGGAATTATAACTTTATTCTTATATTATTCACAGATATTAGTAAAGTAACACATATTAAAAAAGGACCCAGAAAAATTATTTTCCATAAAAATAATATATTCAACTATTTAAAAAATTATAATACTTACAGTTATACAAAGCCTAGTTAAAATTATTTTTGGACCAGTTACATAAGTGAATAAAGCTTCTAATAATCTATCTCTCAGTACACTATAATGATCAGAAGGCAATTCATTCCACTGTTTGGAAATTTTGGTATGTAGTGTACAGGCACCAAAAAACTGAGCTTCAGAAGTCTGAAAAAAAATTTAACAAATTTTTAGAATGAAAATTAATGATAAATGCACAAAAATTATAAGGAAAAAGTAATAGATTAACATAAAATATTGGTAGGCATAAGTCTGAAAGGATAATAATTAAGTTACAATTATTAACACAAAATAGCTAACTTTTTTATGCTTAAAAAAATGTCATCAGGTCAGTAGACTAATTTAAAAAAATTATAAAGATCTAAACACTGCCAATAATTCATATTAATTCCAGCCTTAACTGCAGAGTTTAAGATGTGAATATTGGGGAATGAAAAAAATTAATATTAATTCAGTCAATAAAATACAAGGTGAACAAAAAAGTCATTGCCATTTTTAATGACTCAAAAGAACATGAACAACGACTATAGTTAGTCCTCGAAGTAATCACCATCGGCATCCAGCACCTTCAGCCATGTCCCCAGTTGTCCAATCCCCTTGCAATAAAACTCGTGGGTGTGGGACACAAAGAGGTCTGTGAGTGCTTGGCGCACGTCTGCTTCATTGGTGAAAGATTTACCACGAATATGATTGTCCAGGGAATGGAAAAGGTGGTAATCTGATGGTGCAAGGTCAGGTGAGTAAGGAGGATGGCACATATATCGATACTACTATTTATGTAGAAGAAATGGTATTTCTTATGAACTCAAGGGCTGTAGTTCTAGATGTATACTATTTTTTCCCAAAGCTTGCGATAATACCTTGAATAAATGAGTTCAAAATACATCACACAGGTACATTACAAGTTCCTTCGTAAAAAAGGGGTGCATGTGAATAAACCTAAAAATTTAAAAGAATGCAGATTGAAAATATAAGTGCGTGATATATGCAAGTGCATGCTATACGCCGGATTTTACGGTAAGTGAAAATTAAAACATATTTATACGTATTTTTTATAATTGTACATGATCATATTTGAAGGCATTTAAGAATTGATAAATTTAATTATAAGTGGACTCCTTCCTTTTAATCTTAGTGATTATATAAAAGTAATCAAAATATATATAGAAATTTTAAATTAATTTAACTATTGCAGAATTCAATCTGGAGGGTTCTAACCAGCCAACACAGAATTTACAAATTTATTCTACCTTTTAAAATCCTTTATTATATACCATGGATAGGGTCATTAGTTAACTTCACATTTTAGAAAAAATACTACAAATTTTACTATGCAATTCAATCAATTAATATAAATTAAATAAAATATATACCAGCTTAATTTAATTTATTTATTGTGCTCTTTTCATATAATCCACTACAAATGGATTTAATTTTTGAATCAGTTAAATGACACAAATGTACTCAAAACACACATCTTTTCTTTTTAAATCAGGAGTAAGATTGCTTTTTGGTTCTCATCACAGCCTGCAAATTAATGTCTGTCGGAAGAAAAAAAAAACATACATTTTTGTTGATCTTCAAACAAGAAAAATTTTGTTCTCAAATATACATAGATTAGAATATACACAGGACATTTTCCCCAGCAAATTTCTTGATGCACGGAAATATTTTTCAGCAGAAAAAGATTTGTAAAATTCAGCTAATATCACAGCATTAAACATTTTCTTCATAGTTTTAACTACATTTTAATAAGTTCAAACTGCAGTTCCTCAGGTGTTGGGTCAATATACAAGCAGTGATCAGGGTGGCAAAATTGTTCACCGCACAAGGGCACCTGGGGCAGGGGGTGCCAAAATTTATAGTACTTATAGTTTTTTAATTTAATGTTACTTACATAAAAGTTGTTAATAAAAACTTGCAATTTTGCATTTTTTATATTTTCTTAGCAATAAAATAAGATTTTTTTTTTGAATTTTATATTTTAATTTAATTTTGTTTTCGTTTGTGTAAAACAAAATTTGATTTCCGATACCAACAATAAAAAAACGTTCCATGTGGAGTTCGCGCTTTTTTTTGGAATGTGTTCAAAATCTAAGAATCTGTAACATGTAACAACAGGAATTGGGAATGATTTGTATCAGCATAAATTTTTATTCATTCTTTGCTGAGAAGATGTTGTGTTTCAACCTATTTGTTTTGTTTGCAATGATAAAATATGTACATTTTTAAAATTATGTAAATCGCTTGATTTTTCTTCTCCAAATCATATTTTGCTTTATGTATACTGTTATTAAACTGTTCTCGAAACTGGAAATAAAATCTTTATCGCAGCTTTTCTCAAACTGTGGGGTGCACCCTCCAGGAGGGCGTGATAACCCTACTTGGGGAAGTGAACGTATCGCGAAAAATCGAAAACAAAAGATTTAAAATAATTATCAATTTGATAAAATAATTTACAATTTAAAATAATTACAAAGTAAAATACATTCTTATATAATAAAAAGAGAAATACAAATTCCCACTGATATAATACTCAACATTTATAAATGTATCAGTACTGCACAAAGTATTTGATAATTAAGTTATCAATATTCAATTAAAAACAAGTTTTTTCTAGCGACTCCCCTGATCTTGTCGTATACAAAATATTTATCTTGATAAACTATGCGGTTTATAATTAAAGTCGTATTGTATTGTAGTTAGAGACGTTTCGAGGCATGGGCCAACTAGGCCCGGGTCCAGGACCTCGCTGTCAGTGGGGGCCACCTTGCGTTCTCGACTCCGTCTTAATAAGATCATGATCCGGATAATTTTAATGTCGTCAAATATTATTCCCGTACATTCCCTTCGAAAAACAGTTCATTTCAAACTGCATGTCAATTGGCAAAAGTGATGTGATGACCGTTGTCCAGTGGCGTAACGTACCCCCCGCTACCAAGCTCACTTTTCCGCTTAGGCAGTCTAGGCACATGCCTAGGATGAAAAAGATTTGGGGGCGCAAAAAATTAAAGGGTGAAAAAAAGAGAAAAAAATTAAAATTACAGAGAACACGCAGTCGCCCAGTGTTTATTAAAAAGCCAATTATTCTCTTTCATTTTTATATCTAAATTATCAAATCTTTGTTTCACTATTGGCCAAATTATTATGTAAATCGCTTGGCTTTTCTTCCCCAAATCATATTTTGTGTCATGTATACCTTTTATTAAATTGTTCTCAAATCTTGAAATAAAATCTTTATCACAGCGTTTCTCGAACTGTGGGGTGTGCCCCCTAAGGAGGGCATGATAACCCTACTTGAAGGAGGAGGGGGGGGGCGAGCATATTACGAAAAATCGAAAATAAAATATTTAAAATAATTATCAATTTAATAAAATAATTTGCAATTTAAAATAATTACAAAGCAAAATATATTCTTATATAATACAAAATGAAATACACATTCAAACTGATATAATACGCATGACTTATAAATGTATCAGGTCTGCACAAAGTATTTGATAATTAATTTATCAATATTCAATTAAAAACAAGTTCAGTAATTACTAGTGACTCTCTTGGGCTTGTCATATACAAAATTTATTTATCTATTTAGTGCGTTTATAATTAAAGCACACCATTAAAGCACATTACCATTAAAGCACATTATAATTGCATTCAGTATATTGTTATTGTAAGAAGTGGGGCGCGATGAAAATTATGACTGAAAATTGGGTAACAAACATTGAAAGTTTGAGAAGAACTGCTTTATCGTGATCTACAACACTCTTTTTTTGGTATCATGAATTTCTTTAGATTCTAAGCAGGATATCTATACACAAAGGCAGCCGAATTTATGACTTCTTCCAAATTTAAGATACGAATATAAAAGGTTGCAACACATAACTGTAATCGTTGCAATTCAGTTGAAAGTAATTTCGAATTTGTAGGGATTTCACCTATATTCTTTTCGTTGTTTGTTCAGTGTTGCGAACTTTACTTATTGAAAAGTTCTTGTTATTTTCAATATTTTCATAGACTGTTATTTGAAAATAAACTTCAAGTTCCATGAAAACTCTTACCATACATATTATTACATCTTAAAAAACCTACACAAATAGCAATTCTTTCCTAGTTGCATTCTATTTTTAATAACAATATGATTCATAATAAGCTAGTTTCCTGTTTCAATATTTCGCAATCTTCTCCTATGATGTAATTTTACTGATGTAATTTTGTCCCCCCCCCCCGCTCTTTTGCAGATATGTTTTTTTTTAAAAAAATAATTATAATAATATGGTATTAAATTTTTCTTGTTCATGCATATTTTTTGTATCATTTCCTGTCTATCTGGGTGGGCTATTTTGTAGCTCTAAGCCCTCTGTTGGATGTGAGCTCGATCCTCCCGAATAAATTAATAGCTAGGGATTCTCCAACGACGTTTTATAGCGTAGCATTTCGTTTCTGCTTCCTTTTAACGTCAGTAAATACTCGAGCACATACAAATCGTATTAGATAAATTATAAAACTAAAATTATAGATTAAAAAAAAAGAAAGAAACCAAGTGGGGTGCGTTTAAGCGCTAACAACGCCAAGAGAGAAAAGATAGTAAGTAAAAGTTGTAGCTTTGTATATATTTAAAATATTCCCATATTTTTACTTTTTTACTAGAGAGAATTCAACCAAGATAGAGCCCTCATTTTTTTTTTTTTTTGCTCCTTTATAACTGCAGACGATAATTATGAATTAACTTTTGATTTGTTTTGTATTTTCCCTTGAGTAAAAAAATGTACAAACATTTTTACCATATTAAAATAATAATTTTATCATTAACATTTTTATCATATTATTCAAAACATACATTTATTATTTGCTTTCCTTTACAAAGGAGGCAATAAAAGTAATGTCCAGCTTAATGAAATATAATTAAAAAAATTTTTATTTTGTAAATTTTCCGTGTTACATCAGCTAATTTTAAGAATTTTCGTCTATATTTATACATATATTTCAATGGACTTTTATAGTACTTTTTATGTTGATTAATATGCATCAATATTTGTCTTCTTTGTTTGAATACATCTTCCAAAAATACACTTTTCTATGCAAGAACAGTTTTATAAAGTTTAATTATTAGTGTAAACATGAAATTCCAAATAGTAGTACTTAAGGTAGTACTGGTATAGAAGTTTTTTTCACGTTCAAAGTTTAATTCCTAGCATTGATATTTTGACACTGATCGCACTTACATTGAGCTATAGAAATAAAAAATATCTATAATATTTCTTCATTTTTGAAGGAATGAAAAATGTTAATGCCTGTTGTGTAAAACTTGATTTAAATAATATAAAAAATATTAATTGGAACATGACAGTCTTAATGCGACTGTTGCTGGGATGGGGGACCTTTTTCCTGGAAGCTCATATCAAGTAGGTATCTGATACTTTCGATATCTTGTTTCACTAACAACTGATTCTTTCTTGAAAGTATACCGATCCCTAGTCTAGAATTCATTTTACTTTATAAATTCTCTGAATTTTTCTTTATAAAAAAATAATAAAAATAAATGCGGTAAAACATTCTTGATTCAAATGATACTACAGAAAAACTAGCTTTCAGAAACAGAAAGATTTGCTTTCATAATAAACAAGGAGACAAAAGTTAATTGTAAATTAATGTTTAAAACATCTGTAAATGATAGAAAGGCTGGTTAATATGAAATTTTTTGCCTTAATTTTGTAGAATTATTCTTTGTTGAAAATTTCATTTATCTTTTTGTACAACATTTGTGATGTGATTTATATTTGCACAATTCATCATATTCTGAATATAATATTGTTTATGTCTTTATCATACAAAGATTCAAAAATTCAAATTAATGGTATAACCAGATTATTCACTGAACATTTGGTTACTGAAATACGCACATTTGTGTTAAAATTATTCTTACTTTTTGAGAAATGTATTACTCTGGAATACCCTACTCATATCGCGTAAAGCATTTGAAATTTACTTCAGATAATCGTAGATCAGATGAAGCGTATGAACATGCAATTGCCAATGAAAGTGTCGTTTCTGATGATTTGGGGGTGGATACTGATTTTCCACGAAGTCGAAACAGGTTTAAAAAGAAACTGTTTCAAGATGAACAAACCGACGAACCAATCAACAATCCAAGACAAAAGTTTAAGGTTGAATTTTACAATATAATATTAGACACTGCTATTTCTTCAATTTCATAAAGTTTCATCAATTAAAAGAACATTACAATTACTTCAAGGTACTATATACCTAATTTAAAAAACTGGAGTGACAATGAAATTTTAAAACATTGTGAAGAATTAGAACGAAAATTAACGGGTACTAAAAATATTAATGAAAAGGACATAGATGGATTAAATTTGTTTGAAGAAATAAAATATTTCCGATCTTTTACCAAAGAGGATATGTCACCTATTGATGTTTTATATTATATTTATGTAAACAATCTTATCAATACATTTCCAAATATTGCACTAGCCTTACGGATTTCTTTAACCCTGCCAGTTTTGGTGGCTACTGGAGAACAAAATTTTTCAAAACTTAAAATTATAAAAAAAAAAACTACATGCGATCTACTATGGCGCAGGAGAGATTATCGGACTTGTCAATTATATCTACAGAGAGCGAAATTTTGGATAAATTAAATATAAAGGAATTGAGATACGAGCATTTGTAGCTGCTAAAGGTAGGAGAATAAATATTTGAATATATTTTCTAATTTTTATATTTTACTTAAAAAATGTTATATCATTTTTGCTTTTTTTTTTTTAAATTTATGAAATAATAAAAAAAACAATAAGACAAACGTGTATTAATATTATAATTTTATAAAGCTTTTCAGTTCGAAAGTCAAATTCCGAATACTATATAAATGAGTATTTCTTATTTTATTTGTAGCACTTTATAAGAGTGCAACAGAACCCCATAAAGGGGCGCTGAATTTCAACTTGAACAAGGGCGCCTAATACCCATGTGGCGGCCTTGGCAGTGATACAATAAGAGAACAAATTGAATCTAGGTTTAATTTTCCTTAAACCCTAAAATTTTCTTGTGATTTAATTCCCCAAACTCTGAAGATGGTCTTTAATCTTAGAAGACACACTTTCAAGCACTTTCTGTTTTCCTAATAAAGGGAAATGACAAAAATTGCTTTCATCTGCTTGCTTTGCAAATAGACCTAGTTTTGCTTTGAATGTTTTTATATGCGACCCCATTTCATGTGCCAACAGCCTCTTCCTGTGCAATGTCACATTCAGCTCACTCAATTTCTGAAAAACATCAATTGTAAACAACATCTCATACCTCCATTCCTCATATCTTATAACAAAATCATGAGGTATCTCCCTTATGTCCAGAAATAAGATTTCATTTTACAATGCTGAGACTTTTTTAATCATTTTGCCTAGGCTTTACAATCTCACACTGTTGTGATAAATTGTCCTTCATACTCTGCCTCCCATATTCTTAAAAAAAGATATCTGTCAATGGTTGAGTACCCTTACTAAACTGCATTCACCACAACTACCTTGGATCTACCTTGAGGACAAGAAGACAAGGATTTACTGTGCCTTAAGTCCAAAGCAGCTTTACAAAGACTATCCTGATGCAAAATACAATGAAAAGACAAGATATCACTGTTTTCGTCTTGTGCTGGTAACTTGTGTATTAAAACATTAACCCTACCTATATTCCCACTGAATTCTCTAGCCCCATCTATTTGTAATGCTTGCCATTTTGTTCCAAGGATGTACCACTTTTCTGCACAATTCACAGCACACTGAAGCAAGTCCTGACCATTGATTCTAGGTCAAATAATACCTGTTATGCTGAAATGTTCCTTAATTCCACGGATAAAGATGAGTAATCATGCTATATTGTCCGTCCCTGTTGAATACCATTTACCTACTAAAACTAAGTAATCTGCATCAAAAACCATTAACAATAATCTACACTAAGAGCTTAAAACCTTAGTTCATATGAGACAATGCTGATTTAGAGTAATCATGTTCTAGGTGGGGTACATCCAATCTAGGAGAAGCATGCATTCATATTTTCATGGGAGGGGTTACATTTTTAAAAATAACAGACAAAAGTACTGAAGCATAATCTTTATACTAAAAATCTTTAGGTGAGGGTGAAAGAGAAGGAAGGGATTGAAACCCCACCTTTGTTTATTCCACTACCAAGGGGCACACAAATTGATACCTAGGGGTACAGCAAAGATGAATGATTGGAAGCATTTGATCATGTACTATGTAATTGTGAGTTTCTTTTATTGGTTGCTGAGCCTGGTTTCATTAGTGTTTGGAGAATAGAACATTATAAATGCATTAGCTTTAAATGTTGGAAATAAACCTTCAACCTGCTTTTACCTCTCAATTTTCTGTCTCACCAAGAATTTCCACTAGGCAAAGTATAAGTAGATTGTGATGCTATTTAATCATACCACCATTGAAAGTGCCACATCTAATTTACATAAAGCTTCTAATAAAGTTCTTTTTTCTTATGGCACCATTTCTTCCCTTAATGTATAAATGCATGTGATCTGTGCTTATTCAAAAGATTGAGGGTTTATTATTAAGACTATTTCTTAAGATGTTAGCATGACTGCATGTTGGATTCATATATTTAGGTTTGGGAATTTAACTGTTTGTATTAATATTAATGTTTAAAGTTTTTCAGACTTTTATTTAATGGTTCTTGAGTTTCACTGCATAAATGATGGCAGATTAATATCAGTAAAATTCACATCATTGAAACACTTGAGCACAAAGATATAGGAATTTAAGTCTGGAGGAAAGATAACTTCAAACATTACAGAAGAAGCTACTACACATTACTTACATTAAATTCAAAATTTATAATTTCAATTAAATTATGCATATTGTGCAAAACAATAACTAATTTGATTTTCAACAACACACACTTATATATTACATGGGGTACCTACGACTATTTTCATTTTAGGGACATGTGATCAAAGAAGTTTGGAGATTGCCTATCTATATGACACATAAGGGCCTTTTCACAATGAACATTACAATTCCAAATTTCAGTCAAATGATGTATTTTATTGGATTTCCATCCATTTTTGACATATTAGGAAAAATACATTACTGAAAAGAAAAGACCACAACTTATTTTGAATATGTAATAGTAAATCAGCAGAAATATTGTTTGTTCTTTTGGTTCTGTTCAAAATGGAAAAACACCAAATAAATATTTATCCAAAATTTTGAGGAGAAAAAAATCTTACAAGAATTAAAAATAGAAATGTGGCAGTTTTCTTACAAAAAAAAGTATTTAATTTTTAAAAAATATTTTCTATGGTATGGTGTACATTTTCATATAATTCAAGTTTTAAGTTTGATAAGGGGAAACTTACATTTCAAATATACATTAAAATTCTTTTTGTATAAAAACCTGTGAACCTTTTTAGATAAGAGAATCAAGTTTGTAAAAAAATGGTTCTAGACTGGTATTTAATCAACATGACTTAATTATAACTCAAACTAGGTATATTACATGAATTAAATTAAAGAAATGAATTAAGATTGTATTAAAAAAGGGGGTTTAAATAAAAACTGAAGTATACTCTCTCAAACTTAAAATACATAAGCACAAAAAGATTGAAAATCAACTTTTCAAAAGGATTATTACCTTTGAAGGATGCAATAACTGCCAAGCAAATTGCCATGCTTCTGGAGAAGTCTGAGCTGAGATTAAAAATTTGTTAGCTTGAGCTTGACTTTCTACATCGTGATAAAAATGGTGAAGGCTCTAAAAAAAGATAAAATCATTAAAATGCAATATCTGAAATCTTAAAACAATGTGAAGGAAATGGTAGGGTTACCATATTGTAACCTTTATTGCCAAAAATTTAGCAAAATAAGTGGGTTGTACTAGGATTCAACCTTAACATATAGATGGTTTTAATAAAATGGTTTCTGAACATTTTTTATGTTTTTATTGTTATCAAGAGGAATATAAACATCTCAGCAGGCTATAAAATTTAGAAACATTAATATATCCCCAATTCTTCAAATGAATTCTAAATGACATGATAAATTAAAAAACTTGGTGAAAGGTGAATACCAAAGTCAGAAGAATTTATTTTAGAACTTAAAATAAATTCTTTTTTATTGAGTAATATTTGAACAGCATAAGCACAAATATAATACATAATCAATCACATTAAAACATAATTTGAAGAAATTGTTTTAATATTATTACACAATCTGTATTACTTATTCATATGAGAATAAAAATCATGCCACTTTATGCATGCAAACTGAGCAAAATTTTATATTCAATGGGGTTATTGAATTTCTATCGTCAAGTATTATTTTTAATTACAAAAATATCTGTCATAGGTATAGGTATTCGTTGTATTTCTATTTTATTAATGATTAATGGCACACAAAATGGTTTTTTAAAATGCTAAATTCGGTAAATATTGTCAGTTATATAATGCAAACAAAATACCAACAGACAATGACATACATTTTTTGGGTAATTAAAATATTTAATTCTTTCAAGATTTTCAGTATTTTTTAAAATCTTATCTCATGTTAAAAAAACAAAAAATGTATCAAAGAGAAAAAGCACTTAAAATTTATGGCATGATGGAATAGTTTCGAAGTATAAATATTGAATTAAAAAACTTTACAGCAAATTATTATATCATTAATAACTTTTGTTTAGTAATATCAGTTATTTTATATAATTAAAACGGAAACAAATTCTGAATTTTATGTATAACATTTTTTCCCATGTATAATTATATATATATATAATAAATTCAATCTCAGTAATCAAAGAAATATTCATAAAGGCACACTTGTATTATAATGGTAAATCATACGGCAATTGAAAAATGCCGATCAAACATGTTTTATTACTTACGCGCTCAATATTTTCAACTGTGAACTGATTATTTAATTCTGCCATTTTTGAAAGAGTTGGGTATGATTTATGTCATCTTCTTAAGTAATAATATTTATTTTGGTTCAAACGCCTTTTCCAAGTAGGCTTACGTTAAAATTAACTGGCTGATAAATCTACATTAGATTCATGCATAACACATTTTTTTACTGTTCTTAAGAGAAACTTTTGAACAAAAAGTAAGCATTTTTACGAATCAGAATTCTTTACGAAAAAATAAATAAAATTATTAAAAAACATGACACAAATCTACGCTATTACAATAAATGGATTGATTAAATGTTTTTTTGATGCATTAAAAACACAAACAATAGTTATCAGTCGTGGCGCCATCTACTAGTACTAAAAGCACTTATTTATACACATTTGATCTATTTTATTCAAATTAAATTATTAAAAAGTTATACAAATTTCATTCATAGAATTCATTTAAAAAACAATATTCTTCTGAACAAAATGATTTTTTCGTCACTGAATTTTTAAATAAATTTTAAATGCTTGACTTCCATGTGAAAATACCCCTATAAGCCTTTCTTAAATCTAAGCAACTATCACATTGTTGTGTATACATCAGTTCTATGACCGTAAGCTCCGTTAGGTGTCAATGACCTTTAGTTCAGTGATCACTGATCAGCATAGTAGAGTAAGAACGGCTCTAGGAACAGTTGGATACGCAATTCTGCGATGTAAATAATGGATTTTAAATAGTTAAATTCAACTGTATTGGTATAAAGAGTATGCTGAAGTGTTTTACATTGGAAGTACAAGATTATTTGAAAAATTTCATTCATAAATTGTAAAAGAAAAGTGTTGAACTCATTTAACAGGTAAGTTTGCATTTATTTCCTGTATAAAAAAATATTTTTTAAAAATATATAGCTTGTTATTTATTTGTATAGTGATGCTTTCCGAGTTATGCAATTTTGAAAAATATATTTTTCTTGTATGTCTTTTCACACACTGTCATAATCTGTAATATTTTCATTTGAATTAAACCGGCATGTGTTACGAACTGCAGTCATCAGACGGTGTTTGTTTTATTAGTGTGAATGACCTTTATTCGCAGCTTACGGTATTTCATAAGAGACGGATTGAAACATTCTCTTTTATCGAGAGTCGATTTTTATTTAAAACAGATATCCTATTATGAATTTATTTTGTTGTATTCAATTTTAAAAGAAAATTGTTAAATTTGTTTCCAATATATTTAAAAATTTGTTTTATTTTGTCTTTGAATTATATCTAAAAAATATTATTTTTGGCTATTAAGATAGTGTTTAATTTAGTTTTATTTCTAGATAATCTACTTGGAAATTTTTGTAAGACAATTCTTAGAGAGCGGAACTTTAAAATTAGCTCAAGTCTTATAAGTTATTTCAGACTTAAACGATGAAATATTTTTAAATTTATATTTATTAATTATTTGATCTTTTCCAATCATTTAATTGTATTTTAAAACTTAATATTTGATTTCTTGTGAGATTTTTAGAACATTTTTGGTGGTTGCAACGATTAATCTAAACACAATGCATACAGTTATTAATAATTAATAAGCACGGAGAAGAAAAAAATTTTTTTCGTCAATAGGGACTTGTTCAAATAATTTATGTTGATTGTTATGAGTGGTATAAAAAAATTGCCCATAAGCTGCCAGGAAATTAAAGACTGTCAGAAAAACATATTTGCAATTCTTTATTCGCGAAATCAGTTCGTATTCCAGAGAAAAAATTTATTCTCGTTTTAATCATGAACATAAGTTACATCTTTTTTAAATCAATTAAACGACTCAAGTACTGTATTGGCAATCTTATTATACATTCTTAGATTCTTTATTCTTTTACATTTTATCCGTTCTCTATGTTCACATTATTGCTAAAATATATAAGTTCTCGAATTCATTTTCTCGATAAATAATATCAATACTACTACTGCTTTCATACATTTTTTTTATTTATTTTTTATTTTCTTCGTTTGTATTCCTATCTGTTCAGTGAATATGTTCTATCTAAATGCATTTGCGGATTCGGGATTATTACAAATACGATGATTCTCAGAGAAATATATATAGACCGTTTTGTATTTAATTTAAACAAGACGAAAGGATGTGTACGGAAACAGTAATATGCATATATATTTATACAGTGGCGAAACAGAGAATATTAGGGCCCTTCTGTAAAGTCAGGTTTGGGCCTCAAGCCGGATTTTTCAAAGGATTGCAAAACCATAACATTGGGTTTGGGTTAACTGAATATTGATCAACAACACACGCACAAAATGCAAACTTAAATGTAAAATTGATGAATAATCTTCAACAAGATTTGTGAAAGTGCACACATTGAAAACTGAATATTTTGTATTAAATATGCATATATAAAGAATCGAAAATTATATTTATCTTAGCTGTATTAAGCAACTATTTAGTGTAACGTCAGTGGATGCAAAGTAAGAAAGAAATTTTTTTAATGCAGATCTCCCACGAAATTTGTAAAAAATCCATAATGGACAAAAGTTTAATTTTAAAAAATTAAATATTTTATTAGATTTTTTCTCACCTAATTATACACTTTAAGAATATTTTACTTAATGTAGACGCAATAACAATAAACGTTCGCAGAAAAAAAAGGAATGAAAGGAGAAATATTTTTAACAATTTTTCTTTGCAGTGGCGCACACAAGAGGGTGCCCTAGGGGTCCGATCCCCCCCCCCAAAGTCCTTGAGTTTTTTTCAATTGATGATAATCCTATATGTATATATTTTATTTCGTAAAATTTAATTGAGTACTTGTAAGTAACAATTTATTTTATTAATTAATGCAAAAAATTAATTCAATAATTTATTTTTTACTGTTTTTTGTTAACAAAATCGACAAAATCAGAAGAATCAATCGGTGTTGTCTTGAGGGAGGCTCAGCCCATCCAGTGAACCTATCGAATGGCACTCGTTTCAAGGCGCGCGGGCTACGCCCGCTCGCCATCTTTAGCAGGCGTAATGCCACTGCCCATTAATTATTCTCTTAAACAATATCTTTTCTTTCTTTTTTAATTTATGTAAATCCAATTTAAGTAACTTAATTTATAAATTCTGATGTGGAGGTACACCCCCTAGGGGTAGGAACTCCGTAATTCTACACGCCACTTGCCACTTGCTTGGTATAATACGAGTTGGGGGACTTTCGACCATGGACCCCGCCCCCCTCCCTTGAAACGTTTTGTGTGAGCTACTAATCCTTTGTATTTCTTTCAGGAAACATACTTTAGGAAGCAAATTATACATCTTAAAAAAAAAAAAACGATCTTTCTATCTCAATCGATACTTTTTTTAAAATCTTCTATTGTAACTATAGCATGTTTTTTCCAGTTTTTTTATTTCTGACTTCAAAGACACCATTTAATACAACAAATTCACCTTATAGTTCTGTTTCATGGTCAGATGAAGGAATAATTTTCTGAACTGGCACTAAACCCTATTTTACAATTCATACTGTGACGTTTGGGAAAACTAAAGAGTAGCGCGCGCGTGAGAGTTAAGAAATTAAATAATTGATTTATTTACGTCTTCGCCTATTAAATCCAATATTTACATTTAAATAGAAATTAATCATACTATTGATTATTTCAATATTACAGAACATATTACTGAAGGAGGAGGCTACACAACCGTTCTTCTTAGTGTTTCAAAGCGGCGGAATCCTTGTTAAATGTCTTGGGGGTGGGAACTGTTCCCTCTTTTACACCTCGAATCTTAGTCGGGGTTTCCGGCTCGTGGGTGGAGTCAGGGACGTCTTCAGGCACGGGCCAACTGGGCTCGGGGCCTCGGCCTCGATGGGGGCCGACGGAATGCCTGAACAAAATCAAAGATCTGAATAATTTTGTGATCAAATGTTATTTCCTAACTCTGAAAAATTGGGAATTTCGAATTCTGTATGCCAACTGGCAACACTGCACTGTTATGTGATCACCGTCGTCCATCTCTAAACCTAGGCCTTCCACCATACGCAATCATTCAGTCGAAAGGCTGCAGTCAATCCAGTCGGTTTATGCCTAGGTTTGTGGGATAACACACATTTATTTGTTACGGTATACCATATATAATAGTATTTGACAATGCATGATGCATGCTTTTCTTTTAAGGGTGTGAGGTGGGGCCTACTTTTACCTAAGGGGCCGGGGTGTCAGACAATCTTAAGACGTCCCTGGGTGTAGATGTGTTTTTCTAACGGCCATCGGTTTTTGGAGCGATGTCAGATGAAAAGACCCCGCAATATTTCTGGGGTGCACATGTGAAAACGAACGGTGTAATTCGATATGCATAAAGAAGCCCATTTTTGCTGCTGCATAGCGCGGAAACGTTACAACGGCAATTCAAGCCAACCGCAGCGCTAGTCGGTGATCATGGTCGTAAATTCGTCTCCCGCGTTTCCGAGCTATGGGTACGAGTCTTAAAGTCGTTCAAGATCTGATGTGTAGAGGGCTGTATAGTCTTTGCGTGGTGTGGAAATTAGGGAAGTAAAGTACGAGATTAGGCGTTGTCCTCGTCACCTGACTGGCTTACAATTACAGCTCCGAAATGCGACGTTAATAAACGATCGATATCAATTCAAATAGGAGGACTTTGAAGTCACGAACTATTTTGTTAATGCGCGTCATTATTTTTCAGAAAATAGGAGGTTATGAGGCTATAACATACTCTATGAGGCTTGAATGATCAGAATAAGAAAATATCCAGTAAAGTTTCGTTTTTTAACCAAATAGACCTGCCGCACTTCATGCCTTCAGTTGTATTGAATTGTATTGTTATACATTGAGGTATAATGAAAATGAAAAGTAACTAATAAACGAATGTTAAATAAAAATGAATCAAAGGTGAAATTTGAAAATGCTAAAAGCTACAAAGAATTATAATATTGTGTTAATTGCTTTTAAAAAGAAGAGGGCTCTATAATTTTTGGGAAAATTGTTTTGTTGATTAATTTTAAATTAGAATAAACTTTCAACCTTGAAAATAAATGAGTCATTCTGAAAAGAACTAATTAGAAATAATACTATAACCATAGTTTATCTCCTGCTTGTAAAGAAATAATCTCAAACTATTCATTATACGGGGGGGGGGGACCCACGAGGGAAATAATTACTCTGTTTCTCTAAAATTCTAAACATGGTGCATGCATGCCCCCCCCCTCCATTTTAATTTAAATGTACATCAGAAGTTATTTTGTTTTTATAATATGTCTCTGCTTGTTTATTTGTGTTTTACTTTATGCCTGTATATGCTCATCTCGGTTTATTTATGTTTACTCATTTTTTAACAAAAATTAAAATATATGAAAAAAAAAGAATTTTTTTTCTGAAACTTATAAAAGTTCTTTGAAAAACTTTAAGCTACACTCGTACTTAAATGCTACTCGGTTGAATGAGAGAATGTTAATTATCGTCGCACTATAAAGCAAAGGCTATTAACGACGGACATTGTAATTTTAAATCTCGATTAAGTGACAAGGACGACACCTGAACTCCGGCACTCCCTCTCCTAATTTCCACATCACACCAACGGGAGGACTTAGAGCCTTGACAGGCTTAACAGACATCAGCGCTTCTACACGACGGGTCTTCATTGGTACTCGGCGCGGACATTGAACAAGCTACTCGATCGATACTTTATGGAACAGTTTTGTGATTTTACTTCTTTTTTCCTATTGGTTAATTCAAAATCCTGGACTATTTATTACAGATTTAGCCTTTATTTCATTTTTCTTAATGTTTTAAAAATCAGATATTTACTTTCTTCTTTTAAATAAATGATGCAGAACTGAAAAATATAATTGATAAATTTGAAATATAAAGTTTCTTCTTATTATTATTTCTTATGGGGTGCGGATTGGTATTTTACCATTGCAGACCTGGTACATTCCCGGAAACTGGTATCTCTTTTTAGTGCGGCACCATACAGGCGTATATCAATCGCCACAGGTAATTTTTGACGTCCAATTTCCTCCCTAGAGGGAGGCACCTGAGCTCTGACGATACGAACCTGTACTAGGATTTAATTTTTCCGAGACTACCCAAGCCAAACAGATACTCTAGGAATCTTTTACCTGCCGTATAATAATACGACAGGGCCGCTTTTAATTTTCTGCATCATGAAAATCCACCGAATTGGGTCGGGGCCGAACCCACAACCTTGGGTGCAGAAGGCCAGTAACAAACTAATCACGCCACCCAGCCGGCTTTGTAATACAAAGTATAATTCTTACTTTGAAAGATACAAAAAACTTTAAAACTATAGTTTTTTGTGTTTTTTTTTTTTTTTTTGTGCAGACCAGGAAATCTAAAAGCAACGCACAAGCTTGATCGTGTTTATTTATTATTCTGTCCTTTTCACTGGCTCAAATTAAAATCGCAAAAAAAAAAAAAAAAAAAAAAAAAAAAAAAAAAAAGGAAATTTATTTTCCTAAAGCAAAGTTACTAATGTTATTTGTGTTTAAATTCTTACACCAAATGTTATGAAATTATGCGTGGTTCTATAAGTTTATTTTTAGTCTCATATGTGAAAAAAAGTGGAGTTTTAATTATATAATGCATTTTATATCCCGTAAAAAGTAATTAATGTTAGTTTTATTACATCAAATACAGTTTCTTAAGCCCATAGGCCGCGTACTTCGTAGCGATTGTCAGGTAATAAATATGAGTTTTCACCCGTGTGACACACAAGCACAACATAGAATTATACGTCATTATTCCATGTGATGATTGTTAGTTGTTATTAGTCTAATCTGTAGAGCTTCTGGTAGAATTAAACCTAAACTTGGATTTCAAAATTATTACGCCAAAGTTATGTTGAGTGTAGAATATTGAAACTTGCGGTATTATTTTAAAGTAAAAAGAAGATACTTTATCAAAAGCTGCATGTTTTAAGAATTTTATCGATTTACTAGCTGGTATACCTGTTCTTCGCACAGGTGAATTGAAAAATTAAACAAAACAGATTGAAGGATAAAGAAGTTTTTAATGGATTAATTTTACATAATTTGCAAATTAAACAAAAACAAAAAAAGATTTTTTTGCATATTTTAGCTGAAGGAAAAAACCATATCTGTTAAATTTTAAAACTGTAGATCTAATAGCTGATAAAAAAGGATTTTTTTTTATTTATAACGCCTCGTAACGGTCTTTTTGGTCGATTTTTGAAAACAACTTCCTAAGCTGATCTCTGCTCAACAAAAGAATACATTATTACAAATTTTGTGTAATGAATGTTTAAAACAGCATAAGTAATTTGTATCTGGATGTGTTATGTGTTAATATTACTTTCTGTTGTATTTATTTTATGTTAAAATTGTAATATTCGGACGCAACGCCGTTCCTTACATTATAACAGCGATTCAATGGAAACAGCGAAATGTTGGGGATAGAGCCAAGTTGGCAACTTAGCGATTTATTGAAGGGTGCAGAAGGTCGATATGCTGTAGCGCCACCTAGGGGCAAGCTGCAACAAAGAGGATAGCACGAAAAACTTCTCCACAAAAGAATACATATGCATGCCAATTTTCATAGTGATCGGTTGAACGATGTTGGTTTGAAGTGAGCTCATACATCATGTTTTTCATTTATTAAAATAGCTAAAGGCTATTTTTTTTTAATAAATTACCTAAAAGAAATCAATTTGCTCGCGAAACGGAGGCCTTTATTTCTCATGAACTACCAAGAGTTTATTAAATTGTTGAAAGTATAGCATGTGTTTTTAAAATCAAAAAGGATTAAATTTTTTTTTTTTTTTGAAATCAAAATGAAATATGTGATTTTAAGTAGAAATTTTTAAGTTTACAAAATTTTACATGTTTATTAAATGCTGAATTAAAATTGAAAGCATTTTTTGAAAAAGAGTAAAAAAAATGTTTTTATGAATTTAATTTATTAAATCATTGATTCTAAAAGAGCAAAGTATGAACTTTTTTAGTTCAGACGGCTTACTCCTCATAATTTTAAGAAATCCATACATAACGTTTGAAAAATTTCGATTAATGCATTTACAGAAAACACAATACTTCTTAACTTAAAAAAACCTTAATTTAAAGCAATACATTTAAATATATTGCAAATAAACTTATTTGAAATAATGATAGCGGAGTAAAAGCGATTAAGTTTTTCGCAAATATTTTAGATAATTTTGTTTTATAAACGGATGCAATGCATGAATTTTTTTAATTAAAGAAATGTACAAAAAAAATGGGGGAAAAATAAACTTTTCACTCGTGCCATTTTTTTGCTTACCAAATTTGGTGATTTTTGATGACACCCCCTTTTTCTAGTATAATCCATGAGTAGGGTGATTTGTACAGTGGAACAGAGAAAAATCACACATCTGGCGCGAAACCGATTTTCGATGCCAAGCCTTGGCTTAACGTAAAATCGTATTTTTTTATTGAAGTTTTTAATTTTTTGAGGTAGACAAATTTTTTTTTTAATCTGTAATTTTTAAGCAATCTTTTCAATCTTCGTATAAATCGTATAGCCCTGTCTTCGTATAGCCCTGTTTTGAGCTAAATTCTTAAATAAATAACCATTTTTTTAGAAACAAATTTTTGTACGTAAAGAAAGAAAGACACACATCTTTTCGAATGAAAAATCCTCTCACGTAGAGCATCGTATTTAATACAGAAAATTTGAGTTTTTATTCTCGTGTTTCTCACTCAAATAGTTATTATAAGCGGGTATGTTAATTGAAAAATATTTTTAATCGAATTTTATTTTTGAATTTACGTATATTCCTCTCTCCAGCTTACCTGAAGAACAAGAATAAATCACTCCACTGGATGAACTTGATTAGAAAGATTCGATTTATTCACTATCACATTCGACCTCCAGGTATGGATTTTTAAATACCAAGCTTTGTTGAGCATCAATCGAGATTCATATGTATCCCGTTAATTCACTGGTAAGTAGACCTTTTTTGTGAATGAAATATTTTATAATTTAATTGTTTTTTTTTAACTACACTATGTCCATTAGATTGTAATATTCAATTGAGCTAACTGCCCGATCATGTTAGCTGCGCTTGTCTCTGTTTGGAAGATTTTTCATAATCTCAATTCTTTTCCAAGATTAAATGTGTAAGAAAATTATCTTAAAGTTATCATTTTTCCTCATAAAAAAGCAGAACTATTACAACTTTATTCCTTTCTCATTGTTACTTTATAATTTTTGGATAAATATTCTCTTTTTCTATTCATTGCCTTATATGCATCAACATGGAGAATGCTGGAACAGTTCGGGAAGCCACTAGCAACAATATCGGGAGAGTAGGGATCGAAGCATTGGTGTATTCTATTTGGCTAGAAGACTCTGCATATAAAATATGAACAATTAGTGGACCACTATCCTGATAGAGCTGTCAATTATCCGCTGATAACACTAGGCAACATCAAAATTGTTTCCGGCTCAAAAATAGTTTATTTTGAAGTATTTTGGTCTGCTAAACACAAAAATCATCATAAAAACTTCAGAATAGCTCTTGTTTTTAAGAATCAGGACTCTCTATTCATAAACAGCTATACTTTTACTCATATTTACTTTCTGTGAAAATCTTTTTGATGTTCATTTGAGCGGGTAGATGGAAGCTCTTGCCTCAGGAACGATTTTTATTTCAACGAAAGGCGTGTAACCACACCACCTTTCTTCAGGTGTGTTTTGAGTCTAACCTAGAGCATCATTGGAACAAAGAACAGGCAACAGTGCACGATTCAAATGATATTCGTTGTTTTTCGTCTTACAACTCTAGGTAAATCAATTCACCTATATTTAGGTCTCAAAGATAAGTACGGTATAAGGATTTTTAGACAGCAAAAAGGATGAGAACTATCAACAGTTGGTGAAAGAACTACAAAATTTTCATGACCCAGGATGCATATGTCTCTAAAGATCCATTTTTTACATTCCCATCTTGATTTTTTCCCTAAAAACTGTGGAACTGTAAGCGACGTGAGCACGGTGAAAGGTTTCATCAAGATATCACAGCAATGGAACGTATATATCAGGGCCGTCGGGATGAATCAATGCTCGCAAACTACTGCTGGACAGTTATAAGGGAAACTCGGGCTTCGATATACAAGAGACAATTCAAAAGGAAATGTTCACAGGAAGTAAACTAAAAAGTTCTACTGATTTCTGATTTGAACACGGTTTCTTGAAACATGACTTGTTGAACTGTATGTATTAGTTAGTAATGTTTCGTTCGTCAAATTTACCAAGAAATTGATGGATGGGCTGTGGTATATCTTAAAAACAAGAGCTAAAAAAATTTCATTTACATATTTGTTTTTTTCAACCCAAAATTAGTAAGAATAGGCTATTTAAAACTAGGAAACAGACAAAAGGTTGTTTTTTGTTGCCTAGTGTAACGGGTTCAAACGTTTACACCTCTCGGCCTCACGAAGGGGATGCAAAGGGCTAATCATCAGTGATCTTTGTGTTCACAGTCGCCAAGGAACAATACAATAGGATACTCCAATACAAAGGAAAATATATAAATATTTTCCTTTGAAATATTCATAATTGTTCACTAAAAAAATTACACCATTTGCTTTTCGGAATATAACCTACTTCACATTCAAGGGGGAAAAAACACATTTGTTACTTTATTCTTTATTTAAAAATAAAGAAAACTACCATAGAAACGATTTCGTGCAAAAAAATATTTGTTTCAAATATTTTCGTCTGTGAATTGGTGGCTAAGTAATCGGAATTATTTATCAAATCAGTATTTCGGAAATTAAAGGAATTATAATTGAAAAGGGGAAAACATTTAACAATTATTTAATCACACCATCTTATAATTTTCATTATACGTGGTTCAGATAAAATATTTATTTAATCAGTTTTGAAACATCCGTTCCGCAAGTTTAGTCGCTATGTTTCTCCTAAACGTATTTAAACTTTGGAAACAATTATAAATCTTTGATTCACAAGTCAAGGGTTAACCATAAATCTAACGATATATAACACCATTTTAATCAAATCTCTCTCTCTCTGTGCGGCAATGTTTCTCAATCTTTTTATTACTATGTTCTCATAAGCCTTTTAAAAATTATCCTGGCCCCTATACATACATACATACATACATATGTATATATATATCTATATATATCTATATATATAAAGGAGAAAAAAGCGACTCACTCACTGACTGACTGACTAATCACGAAATCTCTGGAACTATTCAACCTACAGACTTGAAATTTGGTAGACATGTTCCTTTGATAGAGTAGACATCAGCTAAGAAAGAATTTTCCGAAATTCGAAACGCAAGCGGCGTTACGGGGGGTTAAGGGCTTTAATAATATTTGTTTCCATGTTTAAACTACTTGATGTACAATCTTGAAATTGAGTAAGCGGATTCCTTTCAGAGAGTAGAGATCCGCTACAAAATGAGTTTGCTGAAAATCGACCCCCAAGGGGCGTTGCAGGGGCTTAGGGGGCGTTATAGATAATTATTTCAATTTTTAAACTATTTGACCCACTGTCTTTAAATTTGATATATAGATTCCTTTCGTACAATAATGATCAGTTACAAAACGGGTTTTCTGAAAACAGACTTCTAAGTGGCGTTGCGGGGGATTAAGGGGCGTAATAGATAAATATATCCGTTTTTAAACTACTTCACCTACCTGCTTGAAAATTGGTAGGTAAGTTTCTTTCCTGGAGTAAATATCCGCTACAAAATGGGTTTTGGGAAAATTGACCCCCAAGGGGTGTTGCGGGGGCGGGGGTTTAAGGGGCGTTATAAATTCCTATTTTTAAGTTATTAGACGTACAGTCTTGAAACTTAGTAAGCAGATTCCTCTCATAGGGTAGAGATACGCTAAAAATGGGTTTCGTGAAAATTGCTCCCAAGTGGCGTTGAGGGGACTTAAGGGGCATTATAGATAATTATTTCCATTTTTAAACTATTTGACGCACAGTCTTTATATTTGATAAAGAGATTTCTTTCATAGAGTAGAGATCAGCTATAAGAAGGTTTTGTGAAAACAGACCTCTAAGTGGCGTTGCAGGGGAATAAGTGGCGTAAAAGATAAATATTTTCGTTTTTAAACTATTTGACCTACCTGCTTGAAAATTGGTAGGAATGTTTCTTTCATGGAGTAAATATCCGCTACAAAACGGGTTTGGAGAAAATTGACCCCCAAGGGGTGTTGCGGGGGTTAAGGGCAGATATAAATAATTATTTCTTTTTTTAAACTATTAGACTCACAGTCTTGAAATTTGGTTAGCAGATTCCTCTCATAGGATAGAAATACACTGCAAAATGTGTTTTGTGAAAATCGACCCCTAGGTGGTGTTGCGGGGGTTCAAGGGGCGTTATTGATAATTTTTTTGCATTTTTAATTAATTGGACGCACAGTCTTCAAATTTTGCTAAGCAGATTCCTTTTATAGAGCGCAATTCCCCTACAAAATGGGTTTTGTGAAAACAGACCCAGAAGTGGCGTTGCGGGGGCTCAAGTGGCGTTATAGACAATTATCTCCATTTTTAAACTGTTAGACGTACAGTCTTGAAATTTGATAAGCAGATTCCTTTCGTAAAGTAGAGAATCGCTACAAAATGGGTTTCGCGAATATCAACTACCAAGTTTAATTTCGGGAGATTAAGAGGCGTAATCGATAAATATTTCCATTTTTAAACTACTTGATCATCCTGCTTGAAAATTGGTAGGCATGTTCCTTTCATGAAATAGAGTTCCTCTAACAAAGAGTAAAATGAAAATTGACCCCTAAAGATGTTTGCGAGGGGTCAAGAGGAGTTACAGAAAAAAATTCCTGTTTTTAATTGTTAGACCCATATACTTGAAATTTGTTAAGCATGTTTCTTTTGTTGAATAGGGATCCACTAAGAATGTATTTTAAGCAAATGAAGTTCTGGGGGGGGGTGCACGGGGTTACTGGGACGTATTGACAAAAAAATTACTTTTTTCGAGCTACAAGGACTATAATAATGAAATTTGGTTTGCATTTTTCTTTTGTTGAATTGAAATCCGCTAAGAGCGGTAATTTTGGAAAACGGCTCTCAACGGGATTACGGGGATATTTATAGTAAAACTTTTGCTTTTTTCTGTTATATTTAGACTTGAAATTTGATAATAGATCCACCGAAAATTGGTTTTGCGGGAATCCACTTGGTTTTTGAGTTACGAAAGAGCAAACATTATTCTATGCTTCAATTTTAGAGATTTTTAGAAAATACAAATTAGACGAGTTCTGCCCTTTTTTTTTATCAACAGGTGACGGTTACAGGTATAAGTATATTTTTCAATTCAATCGAATTCTTAATGCTAGGACTTAGATATCAATAATTTATACATATATATATAAGCAGTAAAAATTTATAAAACATCATGAAATACCCAGCGAAGCGGGCGGGTAACAGCTAGTATATATATATATACATAAATAAAACTCTTTAAGGTTTTGGGAAATCCCTAGGAAAAAAATTATTATTACAGGAAGTAAATTTTTTTAAACTTACAGCAAAAAACTGAAATAAAAAATAAAATAAACTGAATGAGATCCTTGTGCTTGATAATTGTTCCAAAGAAATGCTTATTAAAATGCCTAAAAGCAAAAAAAAAAAAAAAAAAAAAAAAAACATCCAACATTTTTTTTACGTGAAAAATGTTTTGTGAAAATGATGCTTCGAAAAATGAAATTAATAAAAATTACCAACAGAATTTACTTACCTTTCATATATCAGTACTATTTATTCAACATGTATTTTTTAAGCAACGAGACTTTTATAACAATTCTCTCTACAGACGTTTATTTTGGATAAACTCCAACAATTAATAATGAGCGGGACTGCAAAACACTGCAAAAACTTATATCCCAGCATTAATTATTTCATACGATTCAAAACAAATAGCGTGATAGTGTTTGGAAAGAATATTTTACTGTCGCGAGGACACAATGATATTTCACACTTTTATTACTATTTGTCTCAAAAAACACAACCAAGTAGGGAAAAATATTTATTTATAATTTGCTAAATGAGACCTTTGTCGAATTGTCCCCTTGGGGGGGGGGGCGTAGGCCCCACGTTAAGAAACATTGCTGCATATATATATAGAATTCAAGCTATTCGATTACGGAAGCGTAATAGCGTAGTTTAGCATTCACTTTACAAAAAAAAAAAAAAAAAAAAGAACCGAGCCTGAACGAGTGAAAAAAATAATAATAATGCAAACTATACACAAAAAGGGTTTAATCCGTGTTCCCACAATGGAACGGAAATCCCCTCAAAAGAAACAGTGCTAAAAGAGAGATCCTAAAAAAAGCAAAATCTGTAGCCAAAAAAGCAAAAAATCCCCTCAGACCACAAAGCAGGTGTTGTATCGAAGATAGTATCGTGGATAAGGAAAATTAAGTCACGAAAAATACTACCCTCACTTTTTAACCGTTGCTACATCACGGAAGTCTGCGACTCAGGCGACCCCATTTTTTTCAATGTCTATAGCAGATTCTTATTTTTTCTTGATGTTTTGTTTCCGACACTTATTCTTCCGTAGTAGGTGAATGAACGTTATTTTCGAACTCTTTTGCTGAGGTAATTCTTTTCAATGCCGTAACACTCGTTTCGAATCGCGATCAGATTTTTAGTAGAGTTCTTTCGATACATGAGGGGCATAAAAACAGGCACACGATCATGATTTCTGTGTACAAATTCATTTATTTATTTTTTTAAAAAAAATCTGTGATTATGTTTTAAAAAATATTTCACGAAGCCATTTATGCATTAAAAAAATATCAATTTAATAAGCAGAAATTTAAAATAAATTTTCGATTATTTTTATAGAATACTAATTTTACAAAATGATAAAGTAACTTTATAGAACTTTAATCTTTATCCATCAATAATTTTTTTAAAAAAATAAGAACTGTTATTTTTTTTATTTAAAAAAAAAAAAAAATTCAACGCATTTAGATTATTTTTACGAAATTGGCAATAATTTTCGAAACAATTTAGATAAATAGGAGACTTTTGTTATTTCCATTATCAAAAATATTTTAATTCATGAGGGTGAAAGCAACGTGAGCGCTCTTGGCGGAATTCCCAAAGGAACCGCCAATAACACTCGCTTTGCGAAGTTAGGAGCTTTTTGTGACAGACTTCGTAAAAAAAGAATCGCGATCAAGTGACATTCTCCCAACTTCCTCATCATGCCAACGTGAGAACTTTTATCCACACAAATCTAATATGCATTCAGTTCCTCCACACGGCGGGTCTTTAGTGGTATCAAGACACGAAAACGCTGGTGACGAGTTTGTGATTATGACCACTAGGCAACCGCGGCCAATAACAAAATTTGCATTAGAGCCTTATTTAGAGCAAAAAGTAATACACACATTTTAGTTCTCATCTAAAATTACTAAAAATATATTATAACTTTTTACAGATCCCAACAAGCTATTAAGCATTTTAAATTAACATTGAAGGATATTCTGACTATTGGTGATACTCTTTAAAAAAAATTTTTTTTTAGAGTTAAGTTTTTATGTTGTTAATTGATTTTTCAGCTTTAGTAGGTCGATGTCTAATTTTAGCATTTGACTGCATCGAGAAGTAATAAAGGAAATAAAACGGTTTATAGAGTCAGAGAAATCCCGTTTGCTAGTAAAACAATCAAATCTTGTGAGTGTGTATACTTTATATTTTGAAGAAGCAATGAACAAATCAAAAATAATATAGAACGTATTCTCTCGATTATAAAAAAAAGGGCCTGTTTCGAATACAGTCTTTTTGTTGATGAGTAGTAATGCAGATATGTAATGTATTTTGTCGCTACAATCTAGCATGTTAATCGAAAAAGGTATTTGAAGTAGATCAAATCTCCGGGATTCTTTCATATATATATATATATATATATATATATTGTGTTCCAAAAAAGAAGCACGGGAAGAAAGTGATTATTTTCATTGAAATTAAACATGTATACAGCTTATACCCCGACAATGAATTGATCACAAATGCAAAGGCATAGGACCGTTCAGTGACTTAAAATTACTCACTGAACTATTAAATTAGTAATAGGTAAGTCCCGTGCGGGTGACGAGTCGATGTAAGGACTGATATCGCTAGGCTTTCATCAGTTGTTATCCCAGATACGCTACAGTAGTACTCGAATCTAGCAGCTTACCGTGTTCTCCGCATGTTCGATTGGTTACAGATCTAGTTATATTGTTGGTCAATGAACAGTATGAACAGGATTCAGTTCTGAAAGACTGGTGCTTTGATTGACTGTGGCCAGATGCCCACTTGCCTTAGAAAAAAAGTCATTTTTTGCAGAGTTTGTAGGGGTGCAATAGACACAGAGACTGCATGTCTCATCTACGGAATCACGTCCTCTTTACCAAAGAAAGTCATTTTAATTTGACAAACAATTATCGGTAGAATTTGATATTGAGAAAGGTAGAGACATACATTCATCCCATTAACATCAGGAAAATAGATCGTTAGAATAGTCCTGACGATCTTGAGAGGGAAGATATTATGATGATGAACGGACGGACTAAACTCCATATTTTCGACACAAGCTACCTAACCAGAGATTGTTACCTTGATTATCATATCCCCCCCCCCCGAGTTTCTGTTTCAAGGTGCCATTAGTCCGAACTTTGTTTTTCTGAACGTCAACGCATAATTTTAGAGATTCTATGCTGTTCAAAAATTTCTAGAAAGTAAAGATATCTGTGTAACGAACAAGTCAGCGTGCTCCCCGATTTACATCCTATAAAATATGTGTGACATTCTTTGAGGGCATTCCTTATGGAACGATCATATCCTCAGGAGAATATCAATGAACTAAATGTGGATTCTCCTTAACGAATTATAGCTTTTGCCTCAAGAACTGTTGGATAATTTGGTATTGAGTATGAATAGGCGGTGCCACGCAGACCACTTGGGAGAGGCCCATACCTAGAGACTTTTCTTTGTTGTTCTCCCTCTTGGACTCTCTCTGATAGTATTTTGTGTCAATGCCACTTTGTCAATAAAGTCTTTTTCAGTTTCATTTCATACTGTATATGTCCTATACGGTTTATTTTATTTTTTTACCTATATACTTTTTTTTTATCCTTTAAGTAATATGTTATTCTTCTGTTGAAAGATTTTCAGTTGATTTCATATGGATTTATGCCAAAATAAAAAAAAATTGCTTTTATTGTGCATTAATGTATATATTCATTGGCGATATTGGAAAAACACACGAAGTGTAGGAAATGCTATTAATACGTAAATTTATTTCTTATGAAATTGGATATATTTATATCTGCATAGACATAAACATGTATGCTTAATAAGGATTAACAGTTTTATATTAATCAACCGATATCTTTCCCCCCCTTTATGAATAACAGAAGAGTTGAAACTTTTTAAAACTTATATACAACTCTACTGTTGTACACGCCCTCAAATCGTGTCTTGGATTTTACAGTTCCAGTAATCCTTAAAGGATACGGTATTTCTCAATTTAAGTATCTGTGATCTAGACCAGCGTTTTTCAAACTATGGTACGTACCTAGGAAGACACAAAATATTAATAAGGGTATGCTACAATATATTGATAGGAAAGGAATTTTGATGAGCAATTATTTTGTATTGAAAAAGTATTTTTAATACAAAATTATTTGTATGAAATACTATCCAAAATGTTTTCTTGGAAATCGTGCAAGTAGTTAAGGTAGGCACAAATATTCATTTCTATGGCAATAATGGAAAAGTTACGGAAATTGCGCTAAGCCTTTTAATTCCAAAAAATATTTATCCGCTGTACTATAAATTTAGTTGTAAATAATGTCGTCAAAACTTAATTAGAATAATAGTTCTATTTTTTATTCATATTTAGCCCTACATTATATTCTTTTATACATTAATAATATTTAACGTACCAAGAAAACATCAGCAATCTGATACTTCAGAATAATGCTTTACAACATAGCATTTACCTTATCGGTAATAATAAGTGTGCAAATAGAAAATCGGCACTGAAGTAGGTTGAATAAAAAAACAAACTTCAAATCATCCAATTCACCCGTCATTTTGAATATATGTAGCTTAGCCATTGTTTTTTTTTTTTTACACGTTTCATCCATTTATAAGCTGTTATTCTGTGTGTATCAATTTTATATGTTGTATAAATATGTCAATAAGCAACATTTAAGTTACTGCATTCTATTCAGTTTTCAAATTAAAAATGCTTTTCAAGCTGTCGAATTGATTAATTAAACTCAAAATGGAACAATCTGCGAGTCATTCAACAGTAAAAAAAAGTGGTTTGTAAGATGTCTCGATGGAAATTTTAGTCTCGAGGACGATTCATGTCCAACTACAATAAAAAAATTTGAAGAACTTCAAGTTTTATACTGGAAGGAAATCCATGTCAAACTCAAAAAAAAAAAAACCTTGCAGAACAGTTACGAATTACTCACCAAGCAATATCACTTCAGTTTGCATGCAATGAAAAAGATACAGAAGCGAGGAAAATGGATTCCCCATTTATTTACGGAAGAAAACAAAAACCAAAGACTTAACATCTGCAAGAATTTGCTTACACGGTACAAAGGAGAAAAAAAATTGTACAAAATCATTGCTCAACAATCCCAAACGCGAAAAAGCCTGTGTTGATTCATTCCAGCCATCAACATCAGTAGCAAAAACGAATATTCATGCCACGAAAGTAATACAGTATGCCTTGTGGAATTGGAAAGGAGACATTTTTATACAGCGAGTTTCCGGAACTTGGTCGAACTGTTACGTTACCAGGCCCAACTGATCGAATTAAGTGATGTTCTGGAGGGAAAAAGAACATTTATGGATTAAAGAAAGCTGAAAGCGATATTTTTGTATGACTACCCTCATCCGCATACTGCAAAATGAACCCAGGAACGCATCTTCTATGGATAAAAAGTTGTCGAGAATATGCGACTTATTGTGCAGACTTGACTACTGATTATCACTCAATCCCATCGATGTCATTATTGTTATTTGAAAGACCAGCAGTTCACGAAAGTTGAAGATGTGTGAAAATGACTCAATGACTATTTTTCTTCGAAACCACCAAGTTTCTATCGCGAGGGCATTTATCATCCACCTGTTAAATGGCAAAAGACCGCAGATAAAAATGACGAATATTTCGATTATTAATTTTTGCAACAAATATCTTTTCAATAAAGTTGAATTTGAACAAAAAAGCAGAGTTTGTACGCGTGTGAGCGCCTAATATAATACTATATTTAAAAGGGTATAGTGAACTTCTATAAAAATATTTATTTGTAAATTATGTTTAATGTTGAAGTTATGAAAAATTCAGTGAAGATCTATTCAAAGTACAATTCTTTAAAATTTTTATTTTATGTTCATTTTTGTGTTTGTAAATTAAACCTAAAATTGTACTTTAGTTTTTGGAGTCCAGCATAGTTGAAATTTCAATTGGAATCTCTTTCGAGAAACGAAATCCTGTTTCCGATAAAATGCAAAAGCCATACTTCATTTAAGACGAAGTACTTTTGAAATAAAATATTTTACTTAAAGACTTTCAAATTTTCCTCCCCAAAAAGAGGGTGTGTCTTAATTTTAATCATATTTTCTTTGTATTATATTTAAGAAATAAATAACGTGGAGAAGATTTATACACAAATTTTAAATGAGAATTAAGTTTATATATATATATATATATATATATATATATATACCTTTTTCTTCCTTTTTGTGTATTACATTAAGAACTATTACTGTAAATAGTGTCATGACGTTTAAAAAAGTTAGAAGTTTCTTCTAATTTAATCCTTGTTAAATTAGAAGAATTTAATTTAACAGGAATTAAATATATACGTTTTTGGCGTTTTGAGGAAAATAAGCTAATGTTTTTTTAAAGAAGTTTTAAGCAAGTTTCATTAAACAGTTAAAGTGGCCATGGTAACTAAATTTCATGATTGTAAACTTGTAGCTGGCTTTATTTCTCTCTAATCTGCGGAGTTCTGATGTCACAAAAGACCTTCCACATAAAAGGGCTCAGACACATTAAATCAAAGTCATCATATTGACATGGTGTGAAAGTTTGAAGAGTGGTGTAATGACAGTTGAGGTGAGTGCTCGTCACTTGACCGAGCTTTCCAATTACGAGGTCCGTCGCCAATAGCCCCGGTGTTGCTTTAAAGAGTGACTTTAATAATTAATAAATTGGACAGTTAAAAATAATTCAAAATTGTGGAAACATTTGTAGTTAGTTAAATGAAACGGAGGACAGAAGGCCAAAATTTAGTATCATTTGTAAACATTCTAAGAATGTTTAGTTCCAAAACTGCATTTGCTATAAATTGAAATGGAAGTTCTATTATTATACATGGTTGAACTGCCTACCTGCACCTTCTTGAACCTGACAGTCAAAGTTTAAAAAGATCGCAAATCAATGACCTCCCAGAAATTGGAACAAACTCGCTCAATTGTTCATTTTCAGATTCTGTGTTCCAGAGAACCCGTTCTCCACATTTCCTTCTCTAAAATTGATGACCGAGTTATTCCATCAAAACCCGTTCTCGTGTTAATTGAAAGTGATAGTGAGAAAAAGGAAGGTATCTTGGGAAGAGTCTACTCTGTAAACGTTCATTTTAGCAGTGAACTTCTCATAAAAAAAAAAAAAAAAATTCCAAAAAAAAATTAATAAATTCTGGTGGCTTGGCCTTAAGGCACACGTGTTATACATCATATAGACAAGATGGCAGATGTTACATGAACAGAATTAGCATTAGTGTGTGTGTGTTTCCTTCTAATTTCCTATTCCCCCTATGTTTTGATTTTTATACCAACACGACATGCATGATAGCGTTTAGTCTATATATTTTTGCTGTAACAATTGTCATTGTTGCTTATATTTTTCTTATTCGTTTAAAGAAATAGATTATTTTGAAAAAGTGTGAATTAGTACGAGAGAAATGAAAGCAGCCTTAAACTGAATGAGTGCTAAAAATAAATAATTAAGAAGAATGGTCTTCCAAATATATATATATTTTTTGCTCAGCTGTCCATTACATATTTGAAGATTCAAGCAGCATGCAAATTAAGGAAGGACTTTTTTTTCACAGATTTTAAATTTAGGCCATTTAATGTAAAATGTTTAAAAGTGTGCAAGGAAATATAATAATAAATCTAAATATAATTTAGATTTTTTTACTTAGTCCTTAAAGTTTTTCTATTGATAAAGACAGGTGTTGATGAAAATAGTTTGATATCCAAATTATTGTCAATAAATAAGAAGGTGGATAGTTTGAAAAAAATTGAGTATCTCTAAAATTCCTTAACTATAAAATTAAATTAAATTATTATTGAAAATAGTAACAGGGTATTAAGTATCAATAGTCCCAATAAATTAATCTGCCACCTGGTGTACAAACCTTTTTAAGGATGAACTATAATAAAAAATCAATCATGAGCGAATCCACCAAATAGTATAAGCTATTCTATCTATATTAGAGAAATCTATTTTCTGTTTTTCATTTTTGCCATTTGAGATATGAAATAACTATAAAGAAATACAACTCTTAGGTCTATTTTAAAGTTTTCCAAATCAATCTAGACTAAAAACTCATCTCAGTAGGAAATATTTTAAAGGACACATAATCATAGTTCATTGTCTTTCAGTTTTTCAAAAATCAGTGTTCTCTCTGTTTTTAATAACTACTTTTATTCCAATTTAATATAAAAATACATATAGAATTACATTATTTTAAATTATTTTATATGGCTTAAAAATCAATTAATATTAAGAACTTAATTCTTTATCAGTCTTAAAGAAATGTTTGGTAAGAGTTTTAAAACACAATTTTGTAAACTACGATTCTATATCTAATTATATACTTTAGTATTGTCTCTCCTTTGGATTCGATTCCAGCGAAATTTTAAAAATTTGATATAGAACTTTGAAAGTTTTTTTTTTTAAATACAAGTGCATATAGAGATTATAAATTATCAATTGAATCAATATATTATCTTTGACATTTAGTAGACATAACACCGATGATGTCATAGAAATATTTTATTTTCTGTTAAGCATGGAAAAATTTGTTTGAAATCCATCCACTTTATTGTATATTACAACCTTTGACAATAAAGTTCGGTGAATGAAGTCAGAACAGCCAATCTGGCAACACTGGCGAAACAAAACGCAGCTCATGCGTAACGGCAGGTGTTGACCATCTTCTCCAACCGTTGTTCAGTTGAGACTCATTTGTGTTCCGTGTAAGTCTTGTTTTATAAAGTATTTGTTTAGTATGTCGGTTCCTAACAACAAAAGATCAATTTAAAGTTTTGTTTCAAGCTTGGCAAAATACCAAAAGAAACTTATGCGATGCTGGTACGTGTTTATGAAGATAAAGCACTATCCTTGAAGTGTGTGTATGAGGGATTCGTCCGTTTTCGAAAAGTAGGAAAAGTGTTTCTAATAACCCCCGTAGCAGAGGACTGGCGACCTCAGTCAGTGACGAAAACATTGGGAAAGTGAGGAAATTAATCACTAAAGATCGTCAATTAACTATGCGTATGATAGCTGATGAGCTGCAGATTAATAGTGAATCCATGTGACAAATCGTTACCCAGAATTTAGGGATGAGAAAAACATGTTATCGATATTGACGATATTCATAGCATCCAACGAACCGGGACGAAGCATTTGAACTCCATCCCAAAAGAAGATTTCTTGCAAAGTTTCCAGGACATGTATTGCGGATCTCAGTGGTGCATAGTTCTGGGAAGTGACTATTCCGAAGGACAGTAAGATAACTTTCGTTAATATTTCATCTGCGTTAATGTTACAGGACTGTTCACCGAACTTTGTCAGAGGTTGAATATTAAAAGCTTTGTTATAAAATATTTGACGGAAAAACAGATTCCAAAGATAAAAGCGTTTACACAACTCTAGAGGTATGTAAAAATTTGATTAAAAAAATAATTAAAAAATATCAATTCCTATTTTTTAAAAAAAAATCGTGGGAAATAAATTCAACGTTGGATTGCATTTGGATTCGAATGTTGTTAATCTGTGAATACGAATAATTGCGGTTTGATTTAACTAGATATTCAATAAAGCAACGAATAACTGAAGTATGTAAAAAGTATTTTCTAAATAATAATAGTTTTAGCAAAAATGAACAATAGTGGCGTATAATAAATCTTTTAAAAGAAATTTGCTTCTAGTCTAGATTAATTCTTTAATAGTAAATGGTTAAACGGATTAAATATTTTTAATTAAAGTTTCAATGAAGTTTTTGATTAATGTTAATTAACTTGAAAGCAGATTTTTTTCCCCTTCAAAATTCTTGTTAAATATATTTATTGTTCATTGGTTGGTTTCTTTTGATACTTAAAAAAAGTGTTATGTCTAATACTTTTTTTGGGGTGATTCTTTTTTAAATTAATAACTGAGGTAAATTTTTTTAATTAGCATTGAATTTTTATGTCGGAAATGTTTGTTTAAAAATTTATAGTTTGTGAATCGTATTTTAAAATTAAAAGGATATTTATTTTTAGTTGGAAAAAGGTCATAAAGTATTTTGGCAAATACGGAAATTTTTTTATACTTCTATGTTTTCGAGATATAGTTGTTGTTGTTGTCGTGTCCTTCCCGCAGGGAAGGAATGAAAGTTGCCATTGCCTGTGAGACACAGGTTGGACTTCTTAACGATAGATGGCGACACCACCTATCTCCACCTCCACAATTTTAGCATGGAACTGAAGGGAAATATTCTCCAGCCCCCTGCACTCGTGGTTTCTGCTGCGACCGCCCACAAGACTTTTGGACCCACTGATTTAACGGGCACGTACTCCGTCTATACTCGGTGGTATTTAGTGGCATCGGGCATCGAACCCAGGCCCTCAGGTCTGGAGTCCGATGCTCTAACCACTAGGCTACCCACGGCCGTTCGAGATATAGTTAATAGTCTTCAATGCAGCCTGATGAAGTTAAAGTATCTTTTTCATCCTATTAGTAATCTTTCAATGCCCACACTTATGTAATTCCAATCTTCTCAACAGAGGTTATTCATCTTAGTGCGTCAGATTTTGAATTGATTTTATTTTTACTACCGACCTGAATTCATTTATTTTCATGCTTAATATAGTTTGTTTCCTACAGTAATCAACATCTTACGGATTGATTTTTAGTTGAATGTTTGACTATCAAAAAGAAAGCTTTCCTTGTTGAAGCAGGAAAATATACTCTCTGTACAACTAACAAATTACACTCCTCTCGAATGGAATTTTTTTTTTTTTGCTACTATCTGCTTGAGATGAGAAAGTAAAAAAGTAGACGAAAGGCCTTATTTGTTTTAATATTTAGACCAGGGGTCGACAACCTTTTAGCTGTGGCGTGTCAAACCAATCTATCAATATGATTCAGCGAGCCATACATAGAACATTTTTGAAACAATTCGATTCCCGTTGCAATGCATGCAGAATTAGAGAATAGAGGTTAATAATTTAGATTTACAGCTTTATCATGGATTCATTTTGCATCATTTAAAGATATTTCTTAACATAAAAATAAACAGCATAAAATATAACTATTTCTCCAACAAAAGTAAAAATTGTTCATATATTATGTATTTTTAAACAAATTTAATAAAATAAGAAATATATAACGTAAAATGCAAGTATTTACCTTCATTACAGTTAAATAAAAATTTTAATGCAAACCTGGAGCTTGTGTACACTGCTCTGTTTCATGCCACAAAATCAGGGGTACAATGTGAGATTTTCGATTTCAAACGACTTTGAACATTCATTTGTTAAACAATTTCTTTGCGGACTCGAAATATTTTTATGTAAAGAAAGATTGTTTTACTTGGATATGTAGAACCCAAAGCGGAGTTCAGAGTACTTGCAGTGGTACATACGTATTATCACATGCAGAATACGTAATATGAAGCATTCATTTTGTCTTATAGACCCCTTGTCATGTTTTTCGATTTGGGGTAGACCCCTTCTTAATTTTAATATTGAATTTTTACAAATTTATCAACTTAATTGTCTTTTTGACAGCTGGTGCTACAACTCCTACTCTAAAAGAATTAAATTTTTATCTCTAATAAGTATATTGTTTAAAATTTAAAAAAACACATGTTAGTTAATAAATAAAATTGTTAAATAAAATAACTAAATAACAATCAAATGATTTTAATCGGAGGGATGAATACAATATCAAATTTTCAACGTTTGGTATCAATCTTGTCTGGTTTAACCTTAAATCTCATCTGTTAGTAGTGTCCAGTTTTCTTTTTTTGTTTTGGAGATTGCAACTGTGTTGAAACTCCTTCACTCTAGGAAAAGCAATGAAAAACTTCCTCACGATATTCCATAAAAAAGGCATTTAAATATTGAATGTAGGTTAAAACTTCCTGACAGATTGTCTGTGACAAGTTGAGAAAATTCGGGACCTCCAGGATTATACTTCTTCAGCTTAACTCTGGAAAGAAACACTGAAATAGTTCTAGTTTTAATAAAATTTATGCTGTCACCTTGTAAATGCAAATTAACCTTATTAAATTTGGTAAATAATTCTGTTAAATAGGTAAAACTTGGTTTCACTTGATTAAATTTCCTTCTAAAATTAGAGTCACGATCTGGTTTAATGAGAGCCACTATCGTAGACCCCCCCCCCCCTTATTTACACTTAATGGACCCCGAAATTATTTTTTCGCTGACGTGGACCTCTTGGAGGTCGTTATAGACCACTTTGGGAATCACTGGTGTAGGATATTAAAATAAAATAAAAAATAATTAACACACTGCATATATAATTTTTTTTTAAAATAAATTAATATACGCAGCATTTATAATTTAAAAAAAAATAAATTAAGACGCAGCATTTATAAAATTAGAAATCGATCATTAATCAGTGAAGATGATACTCTAATCCAGGCTCTAATACAGCCTATACTCTAATACAGCGCATGAGATCCATTACAACTTTACAAAATAAAATTATTTTGTGCAATAATTTTGTTTTTAGTGTATGTTTTGTAACAATTCTGTTTTTATTTTTTTCGTTGCTTCTGTTTTTATACAGAAGAGCGTCGTTTATCCGAATCAATTGGGACCGGACACCGTTCGAATACGCGATTGTTCGGATAACCGAAAACCGAATGCGATCCATGCAGTATATGATACTGGACACTATACAAATATTGAAAATCATCACTTGCGGGAAACGTGCTTGAAAAAAAAGCAAAATAGGTGGAAAATGTCGCAATTTTTATCTTGATTGTGGAAAATAATCACTTATTTTTCGCTGCACCATTGTACACCTTTGCTTTTTAACACGCTTTTATAAGTTTCACTTTTATGTAACGGAATCTTAGAACTCAATTTTTACCCTTTTTAGAAGATCGTATTAATTGGAAATTTTGCACACTTGTCAAGGACCGATGACAATACAATAATTTCATAATTTTGTTCCATTGTCCTTTTCAGGATCGTCAGGAATAACGATAATCAGATTTGGCGACAATTCCAGAAACCACTTCCAGATTTGGCAACTTATTGCATATACAATTTTCAAATTTGGCGACTAATTCCTTTTTCCATTTTTAGATTTGGCAACTAATTCCATATACTTTTTTTCAGATTTAGCGACTAAAAGAATAAGGTGTAAAAGCGAGTGTTTTTAATTTAAAGCTAATTATATGCAAGTGTAAAATATACTTGTGGTTGTTACAAATAGAACAAACAAAAAAAGTGTTCTTAATGTGAGGAAGTGGAGGTGGGTGGGTGTTAGCAATTTCTTACAATAATATAAACATTTTCCTGAAAATGAAAATAAAAAAAGGCTCGAGCATGTGAAAAAAAATAATTTATCTTGTACCTGCTAAATATTTTATATTTTTATAAAGCAATACGTTTAAAAGTGATGATACGAATTTACATTACATCAATACGCTTAAAAGGGGATAATGTGATTGACACTTAACATTACCATGCTATTATTAACTCCCTATCTTGAATGTCTGTCCGGGTGGAATTTTGTAATTGATTAAACTGTATCACTTTCCGATGAGTTACAGATTTGAAATTTGGACCATAGCTCAGAAGTAGGTGACAATGCATAAAAATGTAAAAAAAGAAAAAACGAAAAGGAGGAACTTTTTATACTTTTTAGTCCGTTATAAAAACATGGTACATTAAATTTTTTAATTCGAACTTTTTCTACTTAACACACTTTTAATTGTTTGACCTGTTCTATAGAGACGGAATGTAATATAACGATACGGGACTCATCCGAGGCCCCGTAAACGGAGAGAATAAATACACTTTAGACCCTTTACTTAATACCCATTGAAAAGCAAGACTAATTCCAGCAGCCACGAAATTCCGGCTCAAAATATCAAACTCAAAGATAAATTCAATGAATAAATGATAGTTTAAAAAATTTAAAAAACACGCTTATAAACGAACTAAAAAATGAAAAATAAATTATAGTATAAAAAAAAACTAAAGAACACGCTTTTATACTGATTCAAACTAAAAAGTAAAAAAATAATTCTTAATATAAGAATAAAATGATGAACGAGAAAATTAATATCATTGGGGTAAAAGCGTGGGGTGCTTTGTACTACATTTTTAGACTAACTCAGCATTTCGGAATAGAAGTTAGAAACTATAACAATTGATATATTTATACACCCCACGCTTTTACCCCCAATGACATTAATTTTCTCGTTCATCGTTTTATTCTTATGTTAAGAATTATTTTTTTACTTTTTAGTTCGAATCAGTATAAAAGCGTGTTCTTTAGTTTTTTTTAAGCTATAATTTATTCACTGCAAGGTCTCTGATTCTCTTCAGCAGCAGTAGTTGAGTAGGACAGCAATCTGATTGTTGTTCGTACCACTCCATAGCTGTCTCTAACGCAGGAAACGCGTCAGCATTTGATGGACCGTTCTACTCTCATTGTTGTTGGCCTCGTCTTCATCCGTTTAATCGTCGACAGAGTCGGATTCTTCTTGCACGGAAGTCACTATCAGGTCATTATTTAGCATTTGAAATACACAGTCTTCTGCATAGCATGCCATCTAGGTTTCTACTTCAACAAAACTCAACAAAAGAGCACGGATACACCCCCTCACTTGGAAACAAGCTGACCTAATGTTCCGCGCAGATGTTTACCAAATCACACAGCTGAAATTCCACAAATATCCCTCACCTTGGGTTTTTCCGTCACTTTGGCCTCACAGGAAACAAAAGTTGAGCATTGCACTGCTCAAAAATGTATCCGGATTTTGGTTTGGATATTTAACTCTCCGGATAATAAACGTTCGGTTAAACGACGTTCTACATACGTAGAAGTGAGCAGTATTGCATTGCATTGAGCCTCTAAAGCATCATGCTTGATTCGTATAACACTTTATCGGGTTGCCTATTGCTAGAGCTAAGCATATTTGATCATTGTATATTATTATTAAATTATCTATGATTGTACATATGAAAAATAATGAAAACAATAATAATAATTCATTCTGTTTTAAATTTTCACTCCAATAAATGTTTGTAATGGGTCCAAATATAATATAAGGATATATATTTTTATATGCTGCCCATAGGATTATAATGTTTTTCCGAAGTGGCCCGCAAGGACATTTGGGTTGGCCACCCCTCTAATCAAAGTTTGTGTATAGAAGATTTGTGGAATCTTAAATCCCATTACTTTTTAAAGCAATATCATTTTAGAAAGTTCTATGAAGTATAGCTTCTGAAAATAACAAGCAAAGCTTGTCTGCTCCAGTAATTTGGATAAAAATAATTTACAATGAGAGAAAATTAAAGTCTTTAAAAATAAGCATCACATTAGTCATAAATGCGTGATATTTCGAACTATTACTTGTTTCTTTTATGGGATTATCGCCTTTTTAGCGCGTTTTTCACGTAGTGTAAAAAAAAAAGCGCGATTAGGACGCAAATTTCGTCCTCGTCTTCGTTCCATATTTTGTCGTACCTTTTTCTCAGCCAATAATTAACCGATTGACCTCGGGTTTTCGGCATTTGGTCGCATTTGTGACCTAGATAAGCCGAATCACATATTCAAATTTAATAATTAAAAATCAAATTTTTTTTAATTAAAATTTTTTTTTAAGTATAGTACTACTTTTTGTTAGTAAAAAGTTCATTAGTTGCATTATTATAAAATACAACATGTGAAAAACGCGCTCAAATTACTTGGCCATGCCAATGATTGATATCTTGTTTATAAACTTTTTCACAAAACGCACATTGAGCTTTAAATTACGTAACTGCTTAATTAGTGGTATTTAGAGTGTCATTATATCTTAAAAATAATGCGCATTAATTTATTCCTTTGATGTGCCGGCAGAAGTTATAAATGCTCTTTGTGGGAGAAATGAAGAACAATTTAACAATTGGCAGCCTCATTTTCAGATTACAAAGAGCCTATGACTACCAAGAGAAAACTCGGATGTATAAATGAATACTTGTGTGTGTGTGTGATTAATCTATTTCTAAGGATTTGATTTTTCTTTTTGAACATTTTTATGTACGAGATTAGGTGCCTTTCCGATTTTTGTCAAAAATATACGTCTTTTTACTATTTTTTAAAAATTTATGTGATTTGCAATTTTTTTTTTTACAAAATTTGAGGCATTTTCTGTAAAAATAAATTTTGATCGCTTTCAAGTTTCCCTGACTAGTTAACAGGATTCAATATTTGCATGATGGAAGAATAATTCTAGCTATGTTAATTTTAACACGTCTTTTTTGAACTATTAACAGGGTTATATCAATGCTATAGTCAGCCCGGTGGCTTACAGGTAGCGTACCCACCTCGTGAGCCCGAGGTTGCGGGTTCGATCTTGGCTGGAATCGATAGATTTTCTGGGTGCGAAAATTGTAGGCTCGCATCATATGATTATGTGGCATGTAAAAGATCCCTTGAGTTCAATATGGCTTTGATACTCTCGACAAAATTAAATCATGGCAATATTCAGCATACGACTCTAGTTGAATTGAATTAATTCAAGCGTCAAAATTAAATTTGGTAGCTAGAGTCGCCAATGAAATGGCTCTCACAGTTGGGGGACTAGCCATGTCTGCAAAGTCTTGTGTGTCAAAATGCAGCCCATTTGAAAAAAAAAATATCGATGTTTTTCAACTGCGATGAGAATTGCAAAAGCTGTTGAGAATAAAACATTTTTTCTTATGATTTTTTATTCGTGGGGCTATAAAGCAGAAGCGTAGCTACCGCTGTATCAGCCGTATTAGTGATACTGGGCCCCCAAGCAGGAAATAGTGAAATAGAAAAGGGGCCCCAAGAAATTTTTGACACATGGCTCAGGACTAGCTATGCCAGTGCTAAAAAGGAAGTCTTTAAATCGAAAATATATTTTTCTCTTTACATATTTCTCTCGTGAAAGAATTAATATTTGATTATTTGTTTTTTATCATTTCGTTTGTAATTATTTGTCAGTAATATTTTCAATGTGTGCGTTATTGGCTTAAGAAGCTCTTTATTTTTCATTCTAAAAATCCCAAATGTAAGATAAATTTCCAAATATGTCAAAGAAGATTTGCAATACAACTACTATATACATGGTTAAGATTCAGTGATGAAAGAAATATTTGAAATATGGATATAATGCGGAAAATTAAGTTTGAACAGAGATTACTACAGATTATTTTGCTTGAAAATTTTCTAATTCTCCACCCTCCCCGCCCCCTCCTTTTTTTTTCAAAAATAAAAAAGCCTATTAAAAATGCACTAACCGAATATGAAATTTTCCTTCGTAAAAACATAAAAAGAAAAGGCCTAGGTTGAATATATATGTAATTTTCACTTTATAAAATTTAAAATACCAAAATAGAGGTGTGATAGACAAGTAAAAAGAGGTTTATTTGTTTCTGGTTAGCTATGTTTAAAAATATTTAAGTTAATCAAATAAAATGTGATTACTCCGAATTTTTATTCCAGAAATTGATATAAAAGCTGTGTAAAAAATCCTTTTGATTTAAACACATTTTTCGTAACTCTTACTAATGAAAACGAACGCATGCATTTTTCAATATCGTTTGCAAGAATACAGGATTGTATTGTCAAACGATTTTCTTTTCTCTCTTTTTTTATGGAATAGTTGTCACAACGGAACTTAATGAGAATGATTTTGTTTGCTTTGTTACCTTTCTCACTTACATTCTTTTGCGTAGGGATTTGGCTGTTTTTATTAGTCTCAGAATTGGCTTTTGCGTCATGTTATTTTTATTAGTTTTCTTTTTAGAATGCAGATAAGAATTATAATAAGAAAATTTTATAATTTATTTGCTGCATTCAGTCAATTGATTACTAAAACATATATTTAGAATAGAGTACAATAAACATGTGTGTCGTCAGTGATGGATTAATTTATTTTCTGATGACGAAACACAAAATGATTCTTATCTTCTAAAATATGAAGATAGTACACTATTTTTTTTTACTCGTAACCTTCACTCCCGGAAATGCATTTTTTTTACCATGCTAAAAGAAAACTGTAGAAAATGATAAATTAAGATGATTAGAAGATAAGAAGGCATTGACATTTCACTTACCTGTTTTTAATTCTAATTCAGTTTTCCTTGAACTTTGCAATTAGACCCAAATTAAAATGTATATTTATTGTGAAATGCATTTTTTCTATTGCTTATCCAAGTGTCCAGTTGAAAAATGCCTAATTTAGAACGCATTATCCATTGCAAATTTGCTTTACAGAAGATTGTTAGTTGTTTCAGGTCATTTGATATTCCAAACCAAGTTCCAATGAAATAAATTTTATTAAGTTCACTAGTTTATATTTTTACTTTTTAATTGGAATGTATTTTTTAATGTCAGTAGCGCTAATGTGTGTGTCATATACTATATAATTGAAAGAAATCACTGATCTAAAAAATCAACAATTCGGAAAGAAAAGCAAATGAATATGTAAACTGTTTCTGCTTTTGTAAATTTTTACAGTCAGAAATATATATTTAGGTTATGGGATAGGATGTAATTTATTTATTATAATCATGTATGATTACATAATACATTTGTTAAGTATGATTCAGGTACAACAAATGTGTTCAGAAAGTGAGTCTTAAATAGTTATGTAAATTGGTAACACTTGGATCGTAATTGTAATATGTTCGTACTAAAATAATTTTAAATATTGGCAATTTTTTCTTTTTTTAAAATTATTTACGTGGAGAATAAATCGTAAAATCTTGATTTCATTTCATTTTTTAAGTAATAATTTTCCTCAACAACATGTAAAAGCAAACAAAAATGGTTATAATATCTATGTAATTACTCTAGTTTTATTTTGATTTTCATAAAAAGATTTTCATTAGGTAGTTTTTCTTTTCAATCGTTTCGAAATAATTTCATTTTTAATTCTATCTCATTATTTTTTAAATCTTTATCTTACTATATCTGAACTATGTCAATGTTAGAATTAACTACATCAAACGAATAGTTTGTAACCAAAAGTTTATTTTTGTTTCATTTAGAATTCGATGCCCTCAAGTCTGTTGGATTATTTTCCTGAAGCTAAAGGGGATGGACTTAGAGTGACATGGGCTCGTGCGACGAACAACAAGGCTCGGTTAGCAGCAGGGCTGAGGAGTAAGTATCAAATCCTTTGTATAAATCATTAAAAATAATTATATCTGGCCGAACTTACTAGGCTTGACTAAATCCAGTTTTTCTAAAAGAAATTCTTTGTTTTAATGTTAAATTTTATACTGCAGTTATCATAATTTTAGTGGTCTATGATTTGATAGACGGAAATGGAACCTCAATCCTAAAGTCTTTTAGCTTGTCAAATATCTTATTTATTAATATAACGCTTTGGAAGGCTGAATTTTGCTGATTGATTTTCGAAATCCTTTGAAAAACAGGCAAATAGTTAGCATAATTGTATTGAGGATTTTCTAGCAATTTTAAAAGCTTACTGACTTTTAGTTTTCAAAGAACATATAAAAAATGATGAAGACAAACCTGGCTTAAGTGAGGAATTTGAAATGGCTTGAATAAATACTTGCTGACAAAATATACAAAGTCAACCAAAATTTGAACTATTGAATGGAAAAATGGAACTCCATAACATAGGAATTGCGAAACAAGGAATGAATTCTGTTCCTCTAAAGTTTAACAAAAATTTGTATTTTCCCTTTAATTGCTCATTAAAACTAAAAAGGATTTTTTAAAAAATTTTTTTAAAAAAAGGCAACGCTGTCAAATAAGGAAAGACAAACAACCATTCAGTAGTTTCTGAATGGTTATCTGAACGACGACGGATGATAATACTTACTCATCTGAAATCTGAGCTTTCCTCTTATTAATTCGCCAATTACCAAGGTAATCCAGAAAGTAAGTTCCTTTTTACATTTCGTCGCGAAACATCTGCGTTCGTTGGTTCAAGCAAAGACGTGCTTTCTGCTGAGTTATTGGTAAGCTAGAAAAAGCATTTTGAAATCACTGACATATACGGCACCTGTTAAAATGCTTAAAACAATTGAGTATCGATGCAGGTCGGTCATTCGATTACTCAATGCGTAGAAACATTAGAGTTAGTGAAATTCAAACAAATTTGGGAAGTGAACGGACCTTCTACGATGAGCTATTTCATGGTGAAAAAGTGAGTACGGCAACTCAATGAAGTACGAAGTTACGGAGTGACGATTGGAAGTTTTTGACCACTGCTCCTACAAAGTAGATCTTGCATTAAGCGAGTGGCCATGGCAGCCTAGTGGTCAAGATAAAGGACTCATGGCTGGCGTGTCATGAGTTTGAGCCTAGTACCGCTGAAGACCCTCTGTGTTGGGGAGCTATGCACGTTAAATCTGTCGAGAGCTTAAACGTCCTCCCGTTGATGTGGTGTGGTATCTAGGAGAGGGAGTCCCAGTACAGGTGTCGTCCTCATCACTTGACTATAGTTCAAAATTACGAGGTCCGTCGCCAAAAATCCTCGAGTAGCTGAACAGTTTAACGTTAATATTCATTCACTCACTCACTCGCATTAAGCGATTGTCATCGGCTATAACACCTAATACTTTCTTGCTGGCAAGGAATCCCTGAACGACGACGAGGTCAAAGTCATTACTACCTAAAGGTTGCAATCGCAGGCGTCAGTGTTCTTTGACGAGAGTATCATAACAGTTTGCCTCACTATGGTAAATGCCTAAACAATGATGGTACCTAAGTCGAAAAATAGTCTGTCCATTGTAGCTCATTATTTAACAATTGCAAATTATTGTTTCATTTTTTTTTCCTTTTGCTAAACGGAACTTTTTTTCTGGATAACCTGATATTTTGGAACTGATTGTATTTGAAAAAAAAAAGCCAAAACTCTCTCTCTCTGAGTATTCATGGTCATTTTGAATTTACAGATGCAGCCCACCTGGTAGAAGGCGATGTGAGTATGTCGTGTAACAGTCGGTATCCTGTACCTATCATGTCTCCTTCGGCATCCGTGCCCAGTGATCTTACACTGGAAGAATGGCTGCAAGAGCTGTTGAGGTACAATAACAAAGGAATTCAGCTTGATTTTCAGTCCACGGAGGTGGTCGAACCTGCTTGCAGAGTGCTTGCAAGGGTCGCCGATCATGTGAGTTACATTTTCTAGAGCATTTATTCCATTAAATAATTAATCTCGTAATTCTTAAAGGTTTTTATGGAAGTTTTTGTATTAGATTTTTATATTTTCCGATTCTAAATGTTCTATAATATTATGAAGGACATAAGATATAACATACTTGCTAAAGCTGCAACGTCCTCCAAAAAATTAACAATCAAATTCCAAGTGTCTCGTATTTGAGAGATTGTCGACTCAAATCCAACCTTATACAAGGAGTTGTTGCTATAATTAAACAACCAGGAAGAAATTTTAAACACATACTCGGATACATAAATAGTCATCGATTTTATTAGGCTAAATTCTCCCTACTCAAAAGTTACGAGGAAGATTAACTAATGGTGAAAAATTCTTTTATTAGAAATACTTGCAGGCACTGAGAATTGTAGCTCCCGCAGAATGATAGCTCAAATGCTTGCAATGATGTCTCAGATCTAATGTTCAGTAATTGAAAATTTCCCAAAAGGGATTCCACTCTCAATAAGTGCTTAGGCAACGTAATAAGACAATAAGTGCTTAGGCTTAAGCAACGAAGTACTAACAAGAAAATGAATCCAATTCTCAAATTGGACGTGAAATTCTCAGTACTTCTTATTGCTAATTTTTCAACTAACTATCCGAACCTCACTGGTCTCTCTCTCACTCCCTTTTATATCTTAAAACTAATCTGAATAATCTGTTTCCACCTTATATACATCCAGTAGGTGGCAGTTAAACTCCATGTAAAATTTAAGGAATATTATTCCATAATACTTTTAAGAGGGAGCTTCGCATGACAGCCCGCAAATGAGTGACGGTTATGCCCTAAATTTTCCTTGGAAAGACATCAGTTTAAAATATAATTAAAAAAATGTACTAAATTTTGATTTCTTTTCCTTAATGCGAATTAACAATCAATTTCTACAAACAAAAAAAATTACTATTTGTAGATTAACGATTTGAATAAACTTTGTTATATTGAATACTATCTGCCCTCCCTTCCTCCCTGAAGGTCACTGACCAGATATTCTGGTCCTAATGAAGTATATCTGGCATCTGGCAGGTGACGTAATTTGATGCATGGTCGAAAATCATAAAAGTGTTGGTAGTGGTTTGTCAGATCATACTTATGTGTTTTGTGAGAAAATGTGTGTCAAAGGAGCTTTGCTACTTTTATCATATCATTATAGTGGGCTGCTACTTTTGTGGGAAATTCGTTCATGAATTTTCTGACATTCCACAGAAACGAAACCCCACTGTTAGTGATGTAATCGTGAAGTGGGAAAACGTCGAGGCAGTGAAACTATAGAATAACAAAGTGGTTGACAAAAAAAAAAAAAAAAAAAAAAAAAAAAAAAAAAAAAAATTAGTGAATTCATTTATAGAACTATTATAATGATAGTGAAGCAAAATTGTAAAGTCCTCATTGGTTGACATCACTCAGGAGTTCCAGAGCTCATCAGACGTTAGTGCTAGCAACAGGACTGTTCGTCGAGAGTTGAAAAACCTAGGATTCTATGGTCATACAGCCTTTCACAAAGCGAACATCAATCCCCAGAATGCAAGCTTCGATAACAACGGTGCAAAGTTCACCATTATTGGACTGTGGGCATGTGGAGACATATTCTTTGGAGTGATGAATCTCGTTATGCGCTCTGGAAATCTGATGGACTTGTCTAGCTTTAGTGGATACCTACCAAGTGGTTCTTCAGTGACTGCAATGTGCCTACTGTAAAGTTTGATGGTGGTAGCATTATATATACGATTGCGGGGGCGCTTTTCATGGTTTGGCCCGAGTCTCTTAGTTCCTATGACTGGAAACCTGAACTCTATATCGGGACATTCTGGACAATTCTGCTCTTCTAACTCTATAGAAAAATTTCGGAGAAGGGCCATTTCTTTTTCGGCAGGATAACTGCTTTATTCAACAATCAAAACTTGCGCAGCCATGGTTTGACAAAATGAATATTCAAAAACTGGGCTGGCCTTCTCAGAGCCCCGATCTAAATCCCATAGAACATTTTTGGGGGTGAATTAGGACGTGAATTACGCAGCCAGCCAAATAGATCATTCTCACTGTCGACTCTCACTTCAGCTATGATGGATGTCTAGAAGTCAATTCCTATGATAACGTATCAAAAATGGTGGAGAGTCTCCCAGGCGTGTGTAGACTATATCCAGTAGCGTAACGTACACCCCCCGCATCACGGGGAAGGCCTTGGATTCTAGGAGGCCCGAAACCTGACTTTGCAGGGAGGTCCAATATTCCGTTACGCTACTGCTATCATCGATGCAAAAAGGGGAGCGACATCATATTAATATACGTATATATTTCAGGATTCTCCTACGAGTAGTCCGTACATTGAGTGTTCGGATACTTTTGGTCCGACCTTAAGTATTGCATACATTGGGCCACTACATATATATAGGTATAGTCAAGTCAATGTAAAATAACTAATTTTAAGATTAAAAGAGAAATAGGAAATTTTTCAAGTACAAAATGATAATATATTTCGGAAATCTTTTTTAGTAAGCTTATTTGAACATCGATAGCATGCGACCTCTGTTAAAATGCATAACTTTTTAAATAAATAAAATGTGTAACTTTTTTTTCAGCTACGTGGTCCAATAATTTTGAATGCAGATATTCAGCTTGGTCCTCACAGTTCTTCAGCTATACCTGTAGATGCTTGGACATTTCTCACTTTGTGCAGGACTCGGTTTCCGCGGTCCATCATATCAATAGGGTGGACAACTGATGTTCTGCCTTCCACTTATCTTAAAATTGGGTAAGAAAAATGTCATGGTTTGATTCTATGTTGTGAAAAAGATCGGAAAGAAAAATGTCATTGATCTCGTTCGGACTTTTGCATGTGTAAATAATGTTTTTCATATAATTGCCAGTGTTTGCTAATTTAACGTAAGATTATGTGCCTTTATTGTAAGTTTAGAATGAAACTTCAATAGATAAAATTTACACAGTGCTTCAAAAATATAAATTGTCAACCAATATCTTCCCGAGGTTTTAAATGATCTTTAAAACTTTACCAGTTCGCATTTATTAACACACAATACTAGTTTAAATATTTTTCTGCGCCTGTTTTAGTTGTTGTTGTTATCGTGTCCTTCCCGAAGGGAAGGAATGGAAGTTGCCACAGCCTGAGACAGGTTGAACTTCTACACGATAGATGGTGACACCACCCATCTCCACCTCCACAATTTAGGCATATAACTGGAGGGGAAGGAAATATTCTCCAGTCACCTGCACCCGTGGTTTCTGCTGCGACTGCCCACAAGACTTTCGGACTCACTGATTTAACGAGCACGTACTCCTACGCCTGTTTTAGTACATAATATATTTCAGAATCCGAGTGGGATTTTGATATGAGAAAATTAAAATGTTTCTCAATACATTAATTTAATCTACGTTATAGTGAATAATATTCGAAAAGTTAGTTAAAATACTGGCTGTAAATAACTAATGTTATCTGGCTTATAATTAAAACTGTGAAGTAACTCATAGTTAAAAGTTATGGAAATGTTACTGGCACTAAAAATTGGGTTTTAATAATTTCAATTCCTTTTTTTTTTATTCAGTTTTAAAATGGAATTTTAATGCAAGATCTTGCTTAACAATTTAAAATTGTCGATATGTGTGTGTGTTTATCTTTAGATCTATATAATTTTGAGTGCACCAGCATATTTTGCCTTTATATTTCGTAGGTTGCAATATCAATCAGAATAGAAATTAAGGTAATTTTTCAAAAAATTCGTTTGTAAAAGAATTTTTACATTGTGTGAATTTTTAGGGGATATTATGAATAACTATTAAAAATTTATAAGTTACTAAATTTTTGAAACACAATATTAAATTTTGTATCATTAGCTAATAGACACTTTTCGTTAATTTATTCTTATTTTTTTCAATGCTTGGTTTGCTAAGTATGTCTTTATTTAATTTAAAATACCTGAACAGACTGATTTTATGTATATATAATACTATCTTCCTAAAGTGCCTACAATATGTTATAAGAATCTAAAAAAGACACAATAGATGTGTTACTTTTCTAGTTTAATGTTTTGTTTATGTTTATGTTTAATCTTTACTTGGTGAGAGATAAATTATGCAATTAATTTTAACATATAATTCCGATTTAAATAGGAATCAAAAACTTTATTTAAAAGCAATTGTTAAAAAAGAAATCTCATCACAAATTTGTTCAAAATTTTTTCTTTTAGTTTTTAAAGAAATTATTTGTACACTTTAATTTTCCTGCTTACATTCTGAACAAAATTGCAGAATAACTGTTACATAAATTTTTCGTTTTATTTGTTTGACAGTGAAAGTATATTTTTTGGTGTTATATGATTTAAATATGTTGACATATTTCTCATGCATTTATCTGTTCAATTGAGAAATTCTGAATATTATAAGGCAGGGGAAAAAAAGAGCATTTAGAAAAATTTAAAAGTATTGATATTTTTATATACATCATTTTTTAAATATTTTTCTGAATATATATATATTTTTTTAAAGCATGTTTTATGTAGAAACAAAGGGGTATCAGTTTACGGATTTTAAAGGCTTTATTGTGAAAAGGAGTTGTTCGAATATAGATGGAGAAATTCAAATTTAAATTATTTAAAAACAGTAATTAAATATAACTCAAGTGATCTGGCCCTTTTCTTCCTTGATAGCTGTGTTGCTATGGTTACACTGAAGAAAATATTAAATAAAAAAAATGTTTCATAAAAAAATATGAAAAATAAATACATACTTTTGATAATAATAGAAAAATACTTTTCACAAAAAGCAGACACATTAGTGAAAATTAGTTAGCATTTTTTTTTTATCTTTGCTTATAAAGCCACCATTGAAAACATCAATGTTCTGTTGTACAATAATTGATTTTAAAGGGTCAAATGTTTAATTTTGGTAGATGTTTTAATTACTTAGCTAGTGTTATAAAAATGCTTCGTAACCGAACTACTTACTTGAAGGGTAAAGTATACAATTAATATAAAAAACCCCTCTTTTTTTATTTACCTTCTGCTAATCTATTTACTGATTTTTTCTTTAGATACACTCGAGAATACATCGACCGCATGGTGGCCCTGGTGAAAGAGTACACTTTGATGCAGCCTGTTATGTTCCCAGTTCATGCCTCGCTTCTCAAGTACTCCATTCCGGAAATGCAGCGACTGCTCTTCCAAGTTCCTAATAGCTCGCTTTGCGTCTGGTCAACTAAAGCCAACCCCATAGAGTCCATAGACGAGTTGCTGACCATTCGGAAATCTTTCAACATCGGACAGGTGTTCTACAAACTGCCAGATGAACAGCTGGAATGCTTCTTCTCAAACACTTAGAAGTGCACACCAGATTTTTCTTTCTCCTCTCTACTACTCTCTTCTGATTCGTTCTTCCTATTGTTTTTATGTTTAAATAAGCTGCTTTTGAAAAAGAAGCAGCTGATTATGTTTCATAGTATTATTTTCATTGAAACGAAATTGGGTCGTGTCTCACAAAAACTAATCGAGTATTGATGCTTCTGATTGCATCAAGGTTGGCCACAAATAGTATGTTACTTCATTTTATACGAAGCGGTTAAAGTCAGAATCTTTGAAATTATGAGCGATGAACATTATATAAGCAAACCATGCAGCTGAAAAAAGTCATACAAAACCTGTAGCTCTGTAATAGTTTACATCGAAATTTTCTCAAAGGATAGTTAAAGTTCTTTTCCTTTCCATATAATATATACTTCTCACAGATATCCAGTGTACTTTTAAAGGCCTATTGTACTTGTTGGAAGTGCGATGAGAACAAATGGTTGTATGGACTATTGCTTAAGAAATACCTAGCAAAGCAAGCTGTAACTTAAGAGTAACTAGGCCGTATCATCTTGACAGTGTATTGCCGAAATTATCACTTTACTTGTTGAAAGCCTAACATTTGATGGATAATCAGTGATATGATTTTAGTCATGAAGTTTTCTTATGAATTCTGAACGTTTACTATTTTTGTTGCCATAAAATTTTGCAAATGTAGGCATTACATGTTGGCATTAAGATTTCCTAAATCATCAGTTTGTTTCTAATGCAAAAGAAAGTTTTTTGATGTCTGTTATAATCAACAGTAAGTTTTAGCTATGTCTTTATTATTATTTTCGATTCGTTACATTATGCATTTTGAAATGGGAAAAGAAAACAATTGTTGGAAAAAAAAATCAGATGATGAATGATTGTTCTTATATTGCAGTTATAAAATCGTATTTTTTCTTTGAAATATATAGATACATATTATACAATTTCCTGTAAATAAATGGAGAACTCTGACTTTAAAGTCAAATTTTTAAGGAACACACCGTACTTTACTTTATTAAAGTTCTTAAAGATAATTAGACCACTAAGAATTGCTCTCGTATATTGTTATATTTCAATGTATTGATTTATTCTTATTGTTTTTATTGAAATTTGCTTAACAGCTTTTAATTTTTTAAATTAATAAATAAATCATTTTATTTTGGTGAAATATCCTAAAACTACATCTATCTTTCAATATCTTAGATTTAAATAGACTAGATTTATGCATTACATTAAAATTAGTGAATGTTTAGCTTTAGGATCTTTTTCTCTTTTTATTGTATAAGTACATTAAATATTCATGTGATCATGTAGGTGACATTGGAGTTTCAATAATTTACATTACTAACAGCGTTGTATAATCTTTAAAATAATTTCGTGTACTTTTTACTGAAGCATTTGAATTTTACAAATAATGCTTTAAACTATTTTATTTTGATGGAATTTAGATCCTTTTGTAAACATATTTGTTACTCAACAAAATCTAAAAAATGCTGAGAGGATTATAAGTAATTGCAATCCCATGTTGCCTACATCGTTGTTGGATTGCTTCACTGTGTTGTAAAACTTTTTGTAGCATTCTGTGTTATATTTGTAAGAATTTATATCTACCTTTCTTTTTGTCGCATTTAAATATTGACTTAAAGGTTGCAAATTGTGATTAGCTTAAGAAATATTCGATTGTGTGTGATTTTTATGTGCCTTTATATGTATCTTAAAAATATTGTCGACCGGGCATGATTGTTCCAAGCTTTATATAGTGCGTGAGTTGATACAGGAAATATAACATGCGCTGTAAATATGCTTCTTTTTATGATGAATATATAAATGAGATATAAAGGGATACCAATCTATTTCATTTCATAATATTTTACTGCAAATATATATCTAAAGAATGAAAAAGGAAGCTTCTAGTATTAATTTTAACTTTTTATTTCAAATTTGGTAATTTAGCAGTCATTTTAATGAGCTTATTGCAATTCGAATTCTCGTGCCATTGAACTTCGTTCAGATGCTTAGAATTCGTTTCTTAATCAAGCAAAAAATTTTACATTTCATTCGATTTTTTTAGGGAAGTTGATAGATTAGTATCCCTTGAATATGTGAGCTATAACGCCGTAACAAATGTAACATTCTTTTGTTATTACAAGGTAATTATTAATTAGCAAACTAGTATTAGTTTATGATATATGTATGTTAATGAATATTGCTGAAAGACGCCATTTTTGTATTCGGTATATTGAATGAAAAGAAAAATCGAATTCTGAAGTATAGTGTAAAATTGAATAGGAAAAGATCATTATTCTTATATGTAAGGACTATTGCATAAAAATCAAAATACACGCTATGAATTAGATCACACATTAGTACACTTAAGAATTCTTGAAAATGGAATTCTTTTATGTTTGAACTCTGAAACTTTTAGAATTCCTTTTTTCTAAGCGAAGTTGAACGAGTTTAATTATTTCGTGAAGAAAATGGAAAGGAATGCTGTGTATTTGTATAATATCGATTTTAAATGAACTTTTAAAAGTTTTAATTTATTAACTTGTTATTGTCATTGTGATGTTTTAAATTTTATACCTGAATTGATTTACCTTTACGCTTCGGAGTGTATTATGTTTTTGAAGTGAAGCGAAATGGGGTGTTATTCTTTCTGATAAATTAAATTAAAAACTCCAATTTACAAAAAAAAAATATATATATATATATGAACTTTCTAAAAAAATATATCGTTTGCTTATTGGGAAAAACATTATTCGATTGAATTATGTCTATGTTAGACTATTTAATCAAGTTTATTTTGCACTAAGTTACTAAGAATTACGTATTCGTTATGAAATATTAAAATCAGTGATGAGGTAATTATTCTCAAAAATAAATTTTACGATGTTATGAATGTGAGTTTTCAAATGTTGAACATTGTGTGTTATATTTATGAAATTGAAACTACGCTTTTTTTTATAGAATGTAAATTGATTAAAAAAGAAGGTTTTATTTGTTGCGGCACTTATTCTAGTGAACGTTATTGCCTTGTGAGAGATGGCGCTTATTATTTTATTCTTAAGTGCGTTTAGAATTGTCAATTACTGACACGTAATTGTTCTGAGTGATAAACTGAGCTGTGATCTCTGAAGACTGGAATCTGTATTGCTGGATTCGATGTTTTCTTGCATAGATATTAGATTATTATTGATAATATCTAAACTTTTTTTGTTTTTGAGGAGAAAGATTCGGGAATTGCTAGAGATGAGATGAATCAATCTTTACAAAACAAAAGTAATGGATACTATTTTATATTTAAAAATAAGAAGGCTTATCTGAATACATAAATTAGAAAGTTTGTTTGTGTTGCCACACTATGCTTGTTTTCACCAGTGTAATGAATTTATTTTTTAAAAATGTACCATAACAATGAAAACTTCACCGAAAGTTTTTAGAGCACTGAGGCTAAACTCACAAGAATTAAGCTCACAAGAATATATTATACTTTAATTTATATTTATGGAATAACTGAAATTAAAGTCAAATTATTCGAACACTTACGAGACCATCCTTTTTGTCTCAGTAGCTTCCAACAATTTATTAATTCGATTGGCATATTTTAGGACCAAACGATCTTGAAGTTGTAAGAAATTGCCATTTCTTTAAAAATTCATGACGATCACGTGATAATATAAACACGTGTTCTACATTGAATTCAAAACGGACAATAAACTAACTCGTACTTTTTATTCTATTTGTAAAACTAAGGTAAAATTTCAAATTGCATAATTGGGTAAAGATGCTCAAGAGTTATAAAAAGAAATTTCTGCAAAAAGATTTTAAAATTAAAGAAAAAAACGTCTTGTTTTATACATGTACTTTTAAATAAAGTGACAAATATTAATTTAAAAAAAAAGTTTCTGTAAAAAGCGTAATTTGGCAACAACGAAGTGCATGAACTGATTTGCTGAGTCACATGTGTTTTTGAACTTGATTGGCTTAAAACGTGGTTTAAAATTATCATGTGTGACAAATCTTTGCAAACATATCTTTGCATAACATATTAAATTTGGAAAGAGATGTTTACACACATGCAAACTTTCTTCTTTACGTATATTTTTTGTTATGAGAGAATGTTTAAAGATTCGACAACCATTTTAAAACGCTGGAACGTTAAAATTTCAGAAAGATAGGAAAACCAAATGTAAGACTTCATTTTTCTAAAAATAGACATTGAGGGCTCTTTTTTTTATTTTAGAATAAGATATGGCATCATATATATATATATATTATATATATATATATATATATATATATATATATATATATTTATATGAAAGCTATCAATTTAGGATTCTGAGGTTTGCATCAGTCTTTCATTTCGGATGTTTTGAGTTTTTACCACTTTTTATGAGCGAGTTTAACCAGGAAATTCGAAAGTATATATAAATCCATTTTTTTTTTCTTTCTTGAAAAGATAGCTCTTATTATGAAGTATTCTTGATACAAATATGAAATAAAGAATAGCTTACTAGTGAATAAATTTTCAAGGTTTATTCTCTATTTACGATATTTGAAAGCATTTAAATGACGACTAATTAATAACAATAAAAAATTCTTATTCCGTCCTATTTATTAAAACAAAAAAGTCATTTTTGTTGCAAAAAATATTTCATAAAAGTTCTAATGGGACGAATAGCTTAAAAGAATATTTAGAAGAAATCCAACATGTCGATTGAGAACATTCAAGGTCGAATTACGGATATGCAATGTAGAGTATCTGGTCTCTAGCTATAATTCCCGAGGATGTGAGGTATTTAGAAGATATGGAGAGAAACAAACATAGTATATATATTATAATGTAGTTTTTTCATTGTTCTTTTACTTGAGTTAGTCATGTTTATGTATTGATGTTATAAGTGAAATCTGAAGAAGAAATTCCGAGGATTCCGCTGTGAATTTTCACCGGTGATTTTAAGTCATTTGCACAAAAATGATATATAATGTATGTTTTGTTGCTTTTTTCTTTATAGTTTTTCATTTTATTCTAGTTATTCTTATTAATGAAATAGATGCTTTTTTCCCCTGTAGATTTTAGTATGCCATTAGCTTGTTATTAAATATGTTTAGGATTTCCAAGTTTTGTATTCTTGGTTGCTCTATGGAAGCAAAATAATTCTGATACCATTATTAAATGTAAAAATGTTGTTCACACATTTCATTTCGATATAGTGAGATAAAAGCATATAATATGAAGTGCATGTAAAATGTATTTTATGCTGTATACTGATTTTTTTGTTATTAAACATATCTCTATTTGAGTTTCAAATAAAGTTGATATTGCTTAGAAAATTGAGAATGTTTCTTTTTTAGTGAATATAGTATAATGTATACTTTTGAAGCTTTAACCTTTTAAATATCTCAGAAAGTATCAGTATAAGGTTATTAAGTTTGTTATCTACCGAAATGAGGTATATGTACTAAAAATAATTCTGCAGAGTTTAGATGCTGAAATTAGTCAATTTTCAGGTACGAATTCCCGAAATGCACAGACGATTCATATTTAAAACTTTTTATGGGTATTTTGTAGATTATTTTTTAACATTTGAACAAAAGCTTTTAATTCTAGAATTATTGTAAATTTTTTAAAAATCATGAAGTGTAAGTATGAAATAAAAGTTTTTAAAAAACATAATTTTTTAACATATTTTGAGTCAGCAAATTTTTTTAAAGCAATAAAAAAACACATGCCTAAAAGTTAAAATGTGTAATTCTATATATTTAATGCGTGTATGTGAAGTTTCACAATGATTAAATGAGTGGGTTAGAAATTTTTTTCCCTTCCTTTTGTTAGAAAAAGTACTCTTGTATAAGAAAAAACAGTGATTTTGTTAGAAAAAGTACTCTTGTATAAGAAAACAGTGATTTTGTTTGAAACTTACTTAAAACTAAAACACACCAGATGCATAGCTGTTGTTCGTGTTGTTTCAAATCCCCTTGGAGCAGGAAAGTCTACACCAAGTCCATTTGACCTTTCCGCATAAGAATCTCACAAACCAGGTCTTGATCTTCAAACAACTGTCCTAGGGAAATGCCCCAGCAGTCCAGAAGATAAGCAGGAGAGAGCAGGGACAGGTAAATAAAGACTTTAGCCCCTGAACAAAGGTCATACCACGTACAGGTGACTACTTCTGAGGCGCGCTAAGGCTGTCTGAAGAGCCCAGGATCTCGTGCACTGTAGAGATATACACTCTTAGATGCGTATCAGTGGTGAGCGGGAAGATTTTGCCAAGTCAAATTCATTTTAGCTTTATGGAGGGAATGAATGGGCGTTTTACTGTGGGCATCCGGATTGTAATACAGTCCTCAATCCCATATCTTGAATATCTTCGATGGAGGGCATGGCGATATTGGAGTTTTTCATTCTGCTCAGTAGAATCATGATGATTGGCTGTGGAGAGGAGATCCGAGAGGCGTGCCTATGGTTCTTCTTCTGGGGGCAGTGGAGTTGAAATTTTTTAGCATGAGTGAGAACTTAGAGACTGCTCTCTGATTGGTCGGTGGTAGTATGAACACATAGACTCCGATTGGCTGCCCGGGGGGCTGGAGGGAATGAGTTTCGGAATGGCTCAAGGCAGATGACTGGGGTTAGGGAGATCACAACCCCCTACCAGCCAGCTCATCATCTGCCTCTTTCCCAGGCACATCTACATGCGATGTTATCCACCGAAGACACACTTGTTTCCCTATGACCAAGCCTAGTCAATTTGGATATAATATCTAGAGCGGTGCTGTCCATAATCTTTGGCCAGTTCTTCAAATAGATGCATAGCTTCGCCGTTATAATGAAAATGATAAAAATTTTACCCTGAAATTTTTTGTTTTAAGTACTCACAAAATTCGTTATCTTTCCTTATAGAAATATTTATGCGCCTGTGTCAGTTAGGAATTGATTTTATGCCAGATTTGATTGAGATATAGAGAATCCCGTATGAACTCTCTCTTTTAAAGACTAAAGCTTTAAAAATTATAGTTTAAAAAAAACAACTAAAAGACATGCTTTTATAGTGAATTGAACTAAAAAGTAAAAAAATAATTCTCAATATAAGAATAAAATGATTAAAGAGAAAATTAATATCAATGTGGTAAAATCGTGGGGTGCTCTATATAAGTTGTTAAAATTTCTTACTTCTATTCCAAAATGCTGAGTTAGTGTAAAAATGTAGTACAAAGCACCCCACGCTTTTACCACACTGATATTAATTTTTTCTTTAATCATTTTATTCTTATATTAAGAAGTATTTTTTTACTTTTTGGTTCGATTAATCATAAAAGCGTGTTTTTTGGTTTCTTTAAACTATAATTTATTTTTCATTTTTTAGTTTGATCTACAATAAAAGCGTGCTTTTTATATTTTTTAACTATCATTTATTCATTGTTGAATTTATCATTGAGTTTGATATTTGGAGCCAGAATTATATATATATATATATATATGGCTGCTGGAATAAGTCTTGCTCTTCAATGGATATTAATTAACGGGTCTCGCTCTTTATTCGCTTCGTTTATGGAGCCTTTTTCGTTAACGATACGGGCTCGGATGAGTCCCGTATCGTTATGTTTCAAAGATTCCGTCTCAAAATAGACAGATCAAACAAAAAAGTGTGTTTAGAAGGAAAAGTTCGAACTATTAAAAAAATAATAACGTACATGTTTTTATAACGGACTAAAAAGTATAAAATTCCTATTTTTCATTGTTTTTTCTTCGTCTAGTTTCACATTTTTATGCATTGTCATCCACTTCTGAGCTATGGTCCAAATTTCAAGTCTCTAGTTCATCGGGAAGTCAGTTTAAAATCAATACAAGAAAGCGGATTGACATTCAAGAAAGCGAGTTAATAAAAACATTGTAACGTATTGTATTCTAAACATATTGCTTTATAGAAACAAAAAATATCTTACAGTTAGAACATAAATTTTTTTTTCCACGTGCACGAGTCTTTTTTTTTAAATTTCTATTTTCAGAAAAATGTTAAAATAATGGTAAGAAATTGCGACACACCCACCCTCCCCTTTCTTACATAAAGAACACACACTTTTTGTTTGTTTTATTTCAAATACCACAGTGGCCGTGGTGGCCAAGTGGTCTAGGCATCGGATCATGGCTAGCGTGTCATGAGTTCGATCCCAGCACCACTAAAGATCCGCCGTGTAGGGGAGCGATGCACGTTAAATCTGTCGAGAGCTCAAACGTCCTCCCGTTGGTGTGGTAGTTAGGAGAGGGGGTGCCAGCTCAGGTGTCATCCGCGTCACTTGACCATGGTTCAAAATTACGCGGACCGTAGCCAAAAGCCCTCGTGTTGCTAATCAGTGCGACGTTAATATTCAAATACCACAAATGTATTCGATTTTTAGGGTTACAACATTAATCTTTTAGTCACTAAATCTGGAATTAGTTGCTAAATCTGGAAAAGTATATGGAATTAGTTATCAGATCTGAAAATGGTATATGCCCACACACAATAAGTCGCCAAATCTGAAAATGGTATATGCAATAAGTCGCCAAATCTGAAAATGGTATATGTAATAAGTCGCCAAATCTGGAAGTAGTATACGGAATTGTCACCAAATCTGATTATCGTTATTCCTGACGATCCTGATAAGAACAATGGAACAAAATTTTGAAATTATTGTATTGCCATTGGTCCTTGACAAGTGTGCAACATTTCGAATTAATCCAATCTTTTAAAGTGGGTAAAAATCGAGTTCTAAGATTCCGTAAGATGCAAGTGAAACTTATAAAAGCGTGTTAACAACAAGTGAAACTTATAAAAGCGTGTTAAAAATATTCTTACGGGTCAAAAATTTTCGCAAAACTCAATGTAATGTTGAAAAATGTCTCTGTATATAAAACTGGAAATGTCAGAAATATTTTTAGTCCTTACTTGAATAATGACCAAAATGTTTTTTTTAATTAATAGTAATAATTATCAAATTATCATGGAACACGAAATGAAAGGAATGGAAGATAAAATTTCGAACATTTCAAAATATCATTAAACTAAACAATGAAAATTATGGATGTATTTATTTAAATTGCATACTGGGGAGAAATGTAATACTCAAATAAAATACACAAGAGAGTAGAGTACATTCTAGATTCAAAATAGAAAACCTAATTTAAAATATTCGAATCATTACAGAATGAGGGGAAGAGGAGGGGCTTCTAAATGTGATCAGACACTTAAGGTATTTATAAGAAAATAGAGTACAAATGTGGAATTAAATTCAAAAGAAAAACTCTCCAACATTTTTTCATATTGCGATGAGCGTAATGAAGTAATATGACTGCCGGTGCTTCTGTTATTTTCTAGTTAAGTGAATGTCATGTTTTGTGAATGTTTGTCAAAATTACGAAGTCCGTCGACAAAAGCCCTCGTGTAGCTGAACAGTGTGACGTTAATATTCACTCATATATGTATATATATATATATCGTATTTCAAATTTTCAATCGTTAATAAAATACTTTCTATTCATCCATTCAAAGTAGGGATATACTTAATTTTTTTTTAAATGTTACTTGTTAAAATAAAGTTTCTACAAAAAGCAAAGGTTAGCAACAATGAGGCACCTGAACTGACTGACTAGAAACAAATGATTGTAGTTGCTATGCGACTCTAACGTCACACGAACTTAGCCTATTACGTAATATTTATCATTAATAATATAAAAATGTTCAACAATTAAAGAATAAACAAATAAATTAAAAAAAGTAGTTGTAAGTGTAAAAATAAATTAATTTCTGGTGTGTTGTTTTAATGAATTGTAGATTTCAACTGATATGTGTAAAGGGGAACTTCATATTGAATGTTTTCATTACAGAAGAAAAAATAATAAATATATAAACGAAAGACAAAATAAATCGTAAAAATTACTTTTAATATGATAGGAATCATTTTGGAGCATTAAAATTCATAATATCTACAATATAGCCTGAAATATTATTCCAGTATACAGGTAGTTTTTATAAATATAAATGGCAGTTCTAATTACAAATAAAGGGTGCAATAACAGGTAACGAAATATAGGGGAGCTTTTATCATATACATACTCGCATAAAGTGAAGAAATTATTACATTTCTCAAACGTTTGAAAAATCTGATTCTGTAACATAGAAATAAATACAGCCATTATCAAAATAAAAAACAAATGAATAAAATAACAGAAAATTACAGCATGAATTTTCTTACAGGCCATATGTAATGAATTTCAAACGATTCAATGTAAATAAGCATATAAACTAATAACAATCATAAATCAAAATAACTCATGAAAATAATTGTTAACACTCAGATAATTTGCTAATAAAATTAATAAAACCCAAAAGGAAAGAGTTAATTGTAAATATAAATTGTTAAAATATTTTTCTTAAATATTAATTTACTTTTTATACTGTTACACAAAACAAATTAAAAATAAAATTGTGAGATAAATAAAGTATTAAACAGAAATAAAACACACTTGAAAGTAATATTTGTCATATTTTTCATTTAACACATCAGCGACACAAAATATTATTTAAAAAGATCTTCACATTCAAGACAGTCACATTAAAAATATATTCTTCATATATTCATAAGTATTATATCTTTAGATACAATTACTGTACAAGTTTTTCATAATTTGCTGCTATGCTTTAAAAATATTAAACATCTTTCGCGTCAATCTTAAATAAATTCGGCATCGCACATATAGATTGTATCAGCTAAATACTTTAAATATATTTGGGCACAAGAATTTTTTTTTCTTCCGAAAATAACATTTAGTTTATTGCAGTTTCAATCAATACAATGATTCTTTCTCAAATTCTATATTTTAAATTTAATTTCAATAAAAATCATGCTTGGCAGGATTCGTATTATATATATATATATATATATATATATGCACTGACAGTTTTTCTTTCAATTACTTTTGCCATAAGTTTTAGATATCAATCCATAATGAAAATATCTAATAATAAATACAATTGAAAAAGGAACAAAAACTTTCTGAAGCAAAAACAAACAATGTTCAACAATTAATTTTGCGTTTAAAGTTTAAGAAAATTACAAACAAATTTAGCAATATTGTAAATAATTTATAAGCAATAGCAATACTTTGAATAATACGGTTTAATATATTTTCAGTCAAACAGCATATTACAGATAAAAATGATAACTATAGTTAATATTATCTTTATCATTTAAAATATCAAGGAAATTTTTCATAATTAATTCTCTTGAACACAGTAACATGAAAAAATGCAAAGATTTCACTATAAAAATTAAATTGTAGAATTTTAATAACTGTTTATAAACTGTATGTAAAAATAAATATCTCTTTAATATGTTCCTAAATTATTGTAGGTGGGAATCATTTTATTTATTATAACATGGTTAAAAAAGATACATAAAATACAGGAACATTACATTGAACAAAATGAATAATTCTTGAAAAAAATATTTAAATTGTATAAAAATAACAGTGAATAGCAAAATTTTCATGATATAAGTGTATTATATTGAACAATTATAAGCTTTCTAACAGTAATCTCGAAAAAAATGTAACAACTATAAGAAAAACATATTAATATGTGATGTCTTTAACAAATTTAATTTCATCTTATAGAGCAGGGGGAAATTAAAGTACATTAATAGTTAAAAAATTACCAAAAAGCTTAAAATGAACTGAAAATGGTAATTTATTTTCTGTACAAAACAAAAATTTTAATTACACACTTTTAACTAAGACTTTGCACATATATTGAATACACTACACTTGCTAATGATATTCGAGATAATTATAAATTTTTTTGCAGTTGATATTTATGTTTGTGTATGATTTCAGAAATTACGGTGTTGCATTTAAAAATGCATTATATTTTTATACATATAAAGTGAATCACATTATCTTTTATAGTAATAACAATGCTTTAAAATTAGTAGTTTCTACCCATGTAGATTGCAAAAAATCAATACGAATTTTTTATTTTTATTTTAACGCAATTCATTGCTTAATGTAATTCTTCCTTTGAATAAAAATATTACAATTCTTTATAATTAGTTTTTGTGTTATGTGTTTTAAACGATTATGCATTTAAAAAGTAATTGACTGGTTCATGTATTTATATGATATAAAAACTATATATATTAAAAATTAAGGAGAATTGTTAACAAATAAACAATCCATTAATAACAAATAAGAAAAAAATAATTTACAATTTGTTTTTTTTTTAAATTTCTTTCTAAGAATGTGAGAATACACATTTACGATATTTTCTTTTATATTACAGAATAATCAATTAGTACTGATTTGAATCCGATATTTTTTTTTATTTCACAGATTAATAAAATAGTTATGTAGAACAACATACATTAAAATTCAATTAATTCTTTTTCAGATTATGAGTTATAATTCCACAAACTTTAGGAGTACTTTCCACTGGTTAAGTATTTTAAAACAAGAAAAAAGTTTTAAGAAAATCAATGAAGAACATTACATGGAAAATTGATGAAACACATATTTTTCTTTTGATACATAAATTAAAAAGAAATTGAACTGTGAAACTTTTTTTCTGAAGATGTTTATTTATTTTTATTAAAATCAAGCATTTAAAATTGTTGAATAAAAATAAATAAATAAATTCTTCAAATAATTCAATTTTTTTATTTCATAATTTTATTTTGAAAAATTTTACATTTACTTAAACTAATTTTCTTAAGTTTTGTGATTGTCAGTCAAAGCTTATTAGTTTTTAAATCGTATTTAATGTCTGTTTCACCAAAAAAAAGTATAAATATTTTAAAAGCAAGTTAAAATTTTCTTTTTTTTTTTGTCTTTAAATAAAATTTCTAATTTTTTTACAATAATGTAGTTGAATATCCATATACTTTAATCACAAATTTAAAATTTTTGTAACAATAAAAATCATTTTTCATCATTCAAATTCAATAATTTCATTTACAATAAAATCAATCTCCTTTAAAATAAAGAAATGAAAAATATTTTCATTGTTTTACGATCAATAATTGACTACTACCCAGTATTTCATCACTCCATTCATCCTTTTACTGTTCAAATTAAACATTGCATCAATGTCAGGAGTTTCATTAAATAATTTCTATGAAATATGTTCTTTTTTCGATTTTTTCCATTGTTCTTAAATTTAACAAACAATTCATGTACAGAGCAAATTAATTTACTAATTGTTTACTTAATTTCTGTTTCTAATTCTGAAATCTTGAATATGGAGAAAACTATTGAGTAGATATTCATTAACAAATTGTACCAAGCAACTTGAGACAACATTCCTGCATATTTTAAAACTTCTCTGTCAAGTACAGTTGCCATCTCTATTTTTCATAAAATTAAGCAATATAAATCAACAGCATATAAGATTTCATTAAATAAATTTGATGGCAAGAGAAGAAAAAGAAATTACAAGTTTTTTGTGGGGAAAATGAAATTATTGCAGGAAAAAAAAACACAACAGGTAAACGCGATTGGTAATGGATTTATATCAACAGCATGAAAGTCAATATTTACAATCATGAGCTATCTACTTATCCAAAATTCAATATTTTATATCATTAAAAAATTATAAAATGTTGAAATATTAGCTATAAAAATAAAATGTAAAGTTTCTGCTGCTCAAATGAATCAATTTATTCTATAAATGAAATTCAGTAAAATTTAGTATAAAGGATGAATGCTAAGAATCGCTGGCTACTTTTTATTTACAAGTTCTAGATAGCACTTGGAAATAGTTCATATACATAAAAAGATAGAATGTCAAAATATAGCTACAATATTACACTGTTCTTTAGGGCAAAAATAAATTTTAAATCGCTTTTGACTGTACACAGACAGAATACACAGTACATTTGAATTAGAGGAGAGTATTAGATTTCTAAGATTGGAAATATATATGTGTGTATAATTATTCTAAATTAATTGCACAGTTAGAAAAACAGACACATAAGACAAAATATTGGATAATGTGCAATTGGTAACAAAATAGCTAAAACTAAGTATAGTACATGTAGACATGAAATAAGTTTATATTTCAAGAGTATTTGAGAAAACAAACATAGAAATGGCACTTGATAAGAATATAAACTTCTGTAGTTATAGTCTAGTTTCTTCCTTAGTTCTAGTATTTCTGTAACTAAGGCAAAGTAACTGATATATTTATCAAATATATAGTACTTAATTCTATAGAATGTCATCATCAGAGGAAAAAAAAAGTATTACTGAATCACAAATGAATACAACAAAAAGGGCATAAGTGTTCTAAAATTTATCAATCGATTTGTAACTCTTATAATGAAGCAAATAAAAAAAATCAACCAGTTTAATGAAAATTGTATATTTAGAGTGAGAAGACCTATTTAAGAGTTTTAGAAATATATATTTGAAAAATCTGAAACTTAAAAGCAGTGCTTTATCTGTTAGTGATAACACAATACTTTGATGCTTCAGTTATAAAAATTAAAGACTTCCTGATAATAGTACCAGTCTGTTCTTTAAACGCTTTATAAGGATCAGTAAATAACTAATTTAATTCAAAGAAATAGCAGTTTAACAATAGGCTAAGAATACAGTTCTATGTACATAACTTTCTTCTATATTTGAATATGAGAATAGCAGTTCTTCATCCTTCTACATATGCAGTAGTAATAAATTTGCAGCATTGACAATGATAAAGTTCTCTCAATGTATGAAGGAAACAAAAAGGCACAATATCATGTTGCACATGGAAAGTTTATAGTAGTTTTCGTGCGATTCTTTCACACTTGCCAGACTCACTCAAATTTTCATTGCACGTAACATCTGTACCTGAGATTAAAAAAAAAAAATCTTTGAGCCATCTCAACAATCAATTAGAGCTCTTCACACTGCACAGACATGGCCAGCAGTCAATCGCACAGGAAAGATTCGTATTTAGTTTACTCTGTACAGCTGCCAAAGTAGCAGTTTTATATGTGAGGTTGTGCAGGTGTGTATATATGTATAATTTAACAAGATTTAAAGCACCAAACTTTTCGATTTTTGCAAAACCAAGATTCTCACTGTTAACAGGAATGTACAAACAATATCATTTACAAGCATTAATAGACATTTCATAATTCTCTTGGAGAAGAAAAAAACTTAATAATCAACGAATGGCGTTTTCTCCTTAAGAGAGGACTGAGAGCGCAACGGTTCCAGTGACTTTCTTGAGGACCTCCACGGCTTCCTCGTGGGTCAGCCCCTCCAGGCTCTGGTCATTGACGCTCAGAATCTGGTCTCCTGGCTTCAGCTGACCATCCTTGGCGGCTGCTCCGTTGTCGAAGAGCTTTTTCACGTAAATTGGAAGATCGCCGTGCGGACTGCCGTAGCCCCCTACGATGCTGAAGCCCAAGCCGGCAGATCCTCTCTCGAGAGTAATGGTTTTAAACTCGGCAGGGCTACATGGGATACAAAAACAGAAAAATACAGTCAAGAAAACAGGCGGAAAGCGCACATATTCTGTTTATTGAAACAGTGCGATTGTTAAAGGAATAATTCTAACTTAGAACACATTTTCAGTTTGAAAAAATGTCTCCAGTAATATGTAGTATATATATAGCACACATATACCCTTAATTATTATAATAACACATAAACATTCAATAAAATATAACTTTTTATATATGTTAAAGCTAAAATTTTATTTAATACATAAAGTATTGGAGTCAATACATAAACATTGTATTGCACATAGAAAAAAAAAGATAAAAAACAACAACAACAACGAATTCTAAAACAAAATATGCTTATATATATGAATTAATGAAGGAAGAATATGGTATTAAAAATGAAATATTTCTCCTTCTTAAAATTTCTAATATTAGAGGAAAATATTAAATATTAGGGAAAAATAAACACACCCATAAAAATGCATGGGGTTTAAATACAGTGTCATATAAATTTTCCTATACATATAAAACTTTAAAAAAAAGGTAGGATTTTATTTTTTTTAGTAATTCTTAAAATGTATTACCTTTACACCCTTACTCAGTATATTTTATAACTAAATTACTTAATTTTTTTTAGAATTTAACATTAATATCTAGGTCATACACTTTTGAACTAAGCATATCAAATAATCCGATATATTATGAATATGTAATCCAATTATCTAGTGTTTATTAATGTAAAAAATCCCCATAATTATTATGAAATTCAAAGTTATATAAGAGAACATGTGTAATTAAGGTTATTGTTTATTTATAACACAAATATATATTCAAAAGATGTTAAGGAATATTAATTAATCAAGAAAACTGAAAGAAAATTTATCAATGGCTATATGGCAAATGCATTAAATGTTTTCAAGCAGAACCAAAAGTTTTGTACCTGTTTAAGTTAGGGAAAGGAAGGCTAATTGATTTTAAAACTTCATTAAGTGGATCAGTTTTAAAAAGTTCTTCATGTTAAAACTCCAACTAGTATTTAGCATTCAAAATCAAACTTTTCAGTCTCTTAGTCCGTGAATAATAATAATAATAAAATAAACACTAGCAAAGAATATTGCTTTGAAATATATACCATCGTTTATTAATGAAAATATATTTTGCTAATTTTATAAGAAATTTTGCAAGCATTAAGTTTAAAACTGAAATTAGAACACTGCTATAAACCTTAATAGTTTTTAGTTTTTGCATGTATTTAAATTAAAGCATGTATGACTTATGTGTTGAATATCAGTTGTCTTAGAAAGAGTATCAAGAAATACTGATTCCTGCTTATAGAAAGATCTTCATAGACAAACAATATGAGATTAAATCAAGAAAACTCCTAAGAGACTAATCGAATCAGTAGTGTACTGAGACTATTTTTACGGGAGGGTTTTAAATTTGAAAAACAAACAAATGAGAGAGACAAAGAGCCAAGGCATAACTTTATGCTAAAAATTAAAAATCTCTTGGTGCAACGGAGAGGTTTAAGCCCCCAAACCCTACTCTTGTGTATGTCACTGAATCAAACATAATGCAAGATCTGGAAAAGTGACTGTGTTTTAAAAGATGGAATTAGAAATTACAAAAGATTTCATCATCTTATTAAATTAATTGAATGATGCCAGATTCCTTTATTAATTTATTGAACTATATAGCTTTCAATTTGATTACTCATTTTCATATAAAAGAATGTTTAGTTTTAAATTGTAGGAAACTTTTGTTTGATAAAATTATATATAATGTTAATAATACAAGTATAAAAAGAAAACAATTACGATTTGGGAACACACATCGATATTTTTTATTACACTGTATTTATTTAAATTTTTCGCATAATTTCTATTTTAAAATATTGCTTAAGTGAACTACAAAAATTCCAAAATTATTATACATCATTTTTTCTTTTAAAGTACCTAAGATGATTAAATACAGAAAATATGTCTATTGAATATTCTTAATTTGGAAAAGTTTACAATTTAAAGTAAATATTTTAAATTACAAAAATTATACATCCATAATATGCAGTGTGTGTTTTAAGCCTACAGCTTCACGTAACACAGTATTTTGAATAAAGAATATATTTTCCGTAAAAAAATATTTCACATTTTATACAAGATTCTAATAAAATTAAGAATTGAATGATGTAATGGAATTAAAAAATAAAATAAAAATCTAAGTATATTCATCATATCACATATATGTACAATTTGTGAAAATTTCAAAGCTTTGTAGAATGCCTAAAAACTCAAAATCTCAATATCACATTTAATTTGCATACATTTTACAACAATAATACATTTATATGAAAAACAAAAAATATTATGTGAATAATGTTCATGTTATAAAATATATATGAAGAAATTAAAACTAGTGCATAAATCCTATTTTTGTAACATAAATAAAATACTTACATATTTTCAGAAAAATAAATTTTAGTAGCAAAAAAATCATTTCAGATTTTAAAAATGTAAGCATAATGAAATGCATTAAAAAAATCTTAAAATTATTGATACCATTTAAGTTTAAATAAAATTGATAAAAAATATAATTTTTGAAAAATCATTAAAATAAGCTTATATTAGCACAAAATACACTTACATTAATTTTATAAAACAGTAACAAATTCAAGAAAAATGCCGAATTTTGAGAAATTGGTTAGAGTTAATTTGAAAAATGTTTGTAAAGTTTCTAAAATTGTTTTATAGATGCTGCATTTAGAAAAGAATAAAAAGAAACGAATCTGGAATTGTGTATTAAATAAAATTCATTTAGAATACTGGAGTAACAAATTGTCCTTCGTTACTAAGATTTAATTATTTTAGTTAGCACTGTAAATTATGTGCGTTGAAAATTTTAATCTTACAGATAATTTTATTTATTTGATTAACTTAAAATGTATATATGATCTATTAATAATAGATTCATTAAAAAGAGTAACTAAAAATGACTAAAATGTTTTACAATATTATAATGTACAAAAGCATAATATATGTTTCAGAAATACAGTATGTTATTAAATTATTTATAAACAAATCAAATGTATTTAATTCTAAAATGAAAAGAATTTAATAAATCTTGAATTTAATAAGTCTTTGTTGGCTTACTAACATTTTATTATTTTCAAAAATTGTTTGGTTTAAAAAAAATAATAAATTATAAGCGAATAAAATATTCAACACACAGACATACAGATTCCAAAAAGAAAAAAGGGGGGTGGGGGACATGTTAAAAAAGAAAAATAAGGTATAGAGTTAGATTAGATTAATTTTTAGAGTGAAATAAAAAGAATTAGTACAGAAAATAGGTTGGAAATTTAGAAGTAAAAGAACGTACCTTCAGTTCCTTTTTCTATGGAATGCATGAGGAAAAATCTCTTTTAAATGTATTGGAATGTTTTCTGAGCTTTTAAAGCAGATCGCAATAAGCTAAAAAGTGCATAACTTAGTAAAAGTACACAAAAGATATTAAGGATGAGCAAGAAGAATATTAAAAGAAAGTTGCTATGCTGCTCTGAGAACAAGATTTGAATATAAAACGTATTATTAATATTAAAAATACAAAGAAGGTTGTTGGTTAATCACACTAAATGATGTACAATATACATTTTTTTACATAAATAAATCTAAAAAAACTTGCATGATTTAAATATTACATTATCTCATGGATGGGAATCATAATAATAATCATAGAATTTTGTTATGTATTTCGGATGCTTTATAATTATTGTTCAAGTTTTTGGATGAATGTAACAAATAAAAATAGTATGCCCAACAGGAAACCAGATTCCCATTAAATACATGATAAAATATTTTTTAGAGTTATAGTTAGATGTTTTAGAGTCATAAAAAGTCTAAGACATTTTAGGTATTTAGAGAAATATTATTTAATAGACTTATTTATTTTTCTATTTGAAAAGGGTTAAAACACATTTTCTTTACCAGTTATATATTATTTAATATAATTACTATTAATTATTCTCAAAACAACTACAGTTTAAAGATTAAATTTGAAATTTTTTGACGATCCTTTCCGAAGTCGCCGTTACTTCTCATGAACAAGAAATAGTTAAGATTTGGAACCAATCACCGAATTCGCCAAAACAAAATATTTGTGTGATGGTGTATTTTTACCGAACTAGGGGTAGAGGAGTTGATAGCCTCCAAAAATTGTCTATCAGACCCTCTAACAACATCTCATGGAGGTCGAGTTCACCCATTACAAGTTTGGAATTATCAATCCGATGTTCTGAGCCAATGTGACTTGCAATTTTGAATCACGTCAAACATTAAAGTAGACATTTGAGCTGGTATTCCTCTCTAACTATTCATATCTTAGTGAAGACTTTGTATTTTTACATATTACATTTTATCAGACTCAACTAGATAAAATTTTATTCAAAAATATTGTTCGAAATCACACGATTAGAGCCCGTTCCACATCGCTTACGATTTCATCACTCTACCATCAAGTTTGACTGTGAATCAAATCAAAATAAAAAAATTTGGCCAATAACGAAACTAAACATAATTACAAATTCCTCTTTCAAAATATACATTTTTGAAGAATTTGTGTGAGTAATGTTGTCCGAAGACGTGTCGGTTTATCCGTCAGGCGCTTGGGGAGGGCGCCCAGGGGCCCGAATAAGCTGGACTTAACCAGATTTTCTGCTAATAAATTTCGATCTGCCAGTGCCAAAGGGGCCCGTAAATTTTCTGCGTCGAAGGTTTGAAATGAGCTTAAACCGGCATTGCCCCGAAGACCTTCTACAGCAAAGAATTTTAAATTTTCAAGGAAAGTTGAGTGCTTTACACCCCAAGGCCACTTTTCCGCTTCGGCCCGCTAGGCACGTGCCTAGGGCGCAAAAGATTTCGGTGCGCAAAAAATTGTAGGGTGAATAAGGAGAAAAAAAATCAAAATTACAGTGAACGTACCACCGCCTAACGAGTCATGATAGAAGCATTTCTGCCCTCAAAGAGGGTAAACACTGAAATGAGATCTACTGCGGAAAAAGAAAAGCTTAAAGGTTTGATGTTGCTATGCACTCAAAATGATATTACAATGGAAATTGATTACAATGATGTCATTAATGATTTTGCAATGATCAAAGCTCAAAGATAGCCTTTGTTGTACAAGTACAATGACAATGACTCAACAAAGAGAATAAGGATGCCTAAAAGTAAAACGATAACCGATGTAAAAGATAATAATTAATAAGTTGAAAACAGTTCATACAATAATGTATTACCTATACTGTAATTGCAAACGATTTCCTTAATTTACTGTACTAATTGACAAAAGGATGGTCCATACTGCCACAAGGTTAGGAATGAAAGTAAGGAAAGGATAATGGGTCAAATCATGACATTATCCTTTCCTTACAGCTGCCAATTTAGGACCCGACGAGTCCATAGGTGGGGGATAATGGAAAAATTCTCCAAAAAAAAAAAAAAAAAAAAAAAATGGAATGAGTAAGAAAGTTAAGGGAAAATCCCGCCCGAACCAAAATTGGCTAAATAAGAACTGAAATAGAAAGGTGCTCTGGGAATTCGAAGTGCCTAGGGTGCCGGGAAAGATAAAAACGCCCTGTTACACCCCATTGAAAATGCTCATGTGCCAATTTTTTAAAAATTTTTTCTCACAGTCAACCATTGGAATAATTATTGCAATAAATTTACAAAATTTACAGCAATTTGCAAAGTTTGTAAACATATTGTAGCGAAAAATAGAATTGTGTATATGTATTTAAGAAAGAAAAATACTGAGGTTGAAGGCTCAAAAAAAAAACAAACAGAAATACCTTCTTTTCACATGATTTCCTAAAGAACCTAAGTTTTTTAGTTTGAAGAGTCAATTTTTTAAAATAACTAAAAAATTGCGAAATTTATTTAACATATTCTAATCAATCGAAGGCAATACATATATATTGTTCTGACTAGTTATACTCAGATTTATAACTATTTATATATATATATATATTATTATGGTTATATATATATATGTGTGTGTATGTGTGCATGTACCAGGAAATATGTTTTCTGTATATCGTACATAATCAGACACTAAATTTAAAGAAACTTCATTTTGTTTAAGATATTTTAATAATTTTTGGAAAATTATTTCTATTTTCAAAAAATAATTTGTATTTTTTGAAGAAATAAATGAATTTTATAGCAGTTAATGAACTAAATATAATAAAAAAATCTTATTACATTGAAATATTATAAATAATTACAAGAAGAAAAAACAACAGCTCACTTTTAAACATAATTTTTAATAAAACAATACAAAAAATTTATCAGATTTTTATCCCCCCCCCCTTCTGTTTTTTTAAAACACACCTAATAGCTTGTAAAATATGTATATATAGTTATGATCAATAATAAAAACTTGCACATTTGTGAAGTAATTTTAGTCTGATTTGGATTGTGTGTGTGCGAATTGCTATCATTTTACAGTAACATAAGCTAACGGGCAATGAACCTAATCATTCTAAGCCAGGTCACAAATGTTATGGAAAATATCTGAACCGTTATTTCAGTCCCGTAACAGGCCATGCGAAAACTGAAGCCCAAAAGAATTCAACAAGCAAGAAAGCAACATTTTATTCTTGGACAGAGGGAAGCTTTTGAACTCTAATCCATAACAAAATAATTCTTATAGACATCTATTATATTTTAAAAGATCAATTTTTTAGTTTAATGAGCTTTTTAAAAATGCAATGGCTATTTATTGAAAGTATGTTGAGAGAATATTAGATTTTTACTTTATCAACTGGAATACTGGCTCTCTAAAGTAGATGATTAAATACCATGTAGTACTTTACATTAAAAAAAAAACTACCTTCTCTTTACTAGAAAACGACAACTAGATGGTGCTCCTATTTCTTTTGAAGAGAAATTTTTGAAATTTATTTCCTCCTTTGCAAGATGCTGTGTGACGCGTTCTAAAATTAGTTTTATATATGTTTTGTATCTTTTGTCCTTTTTTGTGTTGGGTAACATTGTAAGAATTAAATATATATATTTTAAAATTTCTAATGGGGCCGAGGGTTGCTGTTTTACCATAGCAGACCTAGTAAATTCCCCAGGAGCTGGTATTTCTTTTTTTGTGCGGTACACCATATAAGCGGATAGCAATCACCGCAGGTAATTTTGACGCCTACATTTTCCTCCCCAGAGGGAGGCACTTGAGCTCTGGCGATGCAAAACCGTACTTAGGACTTAAATTTTGCAGACAGCACTCAAGCCAAACAATTAAATATTTGATCCTGTATATATCACAGTCTTTATTACTTTATACAAGAAATAATAATAATGAAGGCTCATAATAATATGTATTTTAAACATATTTTTACATTTGTTTAATACTCTTTTATTTAGTTAACCATAAAACAAAAGATAACTTTCATTTGTATTTTTAATATTCCATCTTATTCTCAGAGCAACAAGAGAACTATAAATTAGTGAAGGGAGATAGACAGATAGAGAGAGAAAGACAGAGAAAGCACACATATGAAACATATTTGAGACAAATGACATGCAGTGAAGATATGCTAATCGAAAGGGACAGATAGACACACGAGAAGACAGAGAGTGTATGCAAAAGTATACGAAGACTGTGTAATATTACCTATCGAAACTATGCACACAAGTCTATCGAAGCTTAAACATGGCTAGAAAATATAAGATAGTAAGATATATCAGATGAGATATTTATTTCCTGCCAAGGTAAACTCATTCTACATGAAAAAAAAGTAAACTTTTACTACCTTTTTAAATTTAAAGACTTTATTTAATGTTTAAAAATATGCATGTTTCATTTGGTTTAAAAAATTTTTCTTTAAAAAGGAAAAACATTTACTTTTACAGGATGAGATGAAATATTTATGGATTATGCTACGATTTGCTTTAAAAGAAGAATTAAAAATACTCGTTTTGTTTGACTTATATTTAATGCTACAAAAACACACTATATAATCACACGCAATAAATACTTCTATAATCATATTTATGCTAAAAAGCAGATAGTTAAAAACATTAGAAATGTTAGATAAAAATGGTTATTATACAGTAATAGAGAAAGGGATATAGAAAATATAAAATAACAGGATAACAATTTCTCATTAGATACAATAGCTTAGGAAAAGAATTAAAACACAATAATTTTGTATTTTAAAAGTCCTTTTATACATAAGCTAACTATTTCAAGTCTTTGTGACATATTTAAAGGTACAATAAATGTTTCATTTAAAATTCAATGTATTAACTTATGCACTTTTAAAAGGCTAACGCAAACACCAAGTAAAAATTATACTTACGAGTCTATATTTTCCTGGATTTTAGGAGTAGTTGTTAGACAAGAAGTACTCCTTCTAGATCCAGCTTTTAATCTGCCTATTTTCATATGTATTCTTCCCATTGTTGTCTAAAACAGGAAATACAATGTTAGGGAAATTTAAGCAAGAACAAGTAAATACAAAGCTTGTGACTTAACCTCATACTTTTAGGACAGCAGCCGCATGCTCTTGAGAAGCCTCTTTTAAATCTTGTCCATTTACTTCCAGAATCTGATCACCTTGAATCAGTCGGCCATCCGCTTCAGCTATACCACCTTTAACCTGTTTGAAGAAAAGGAAATTAAGTGATATTTTATTGGACAATATTCATTTTTGCATTTTCAGTTTACTGTATACACATCAGTTATAACTCTGATCTTTCATATATAAATATAATTTTTTGTTCACAAACTAATAAAACCAGGGAGGAAAAGTTTGATTCACGTTTGCAATCTATCTTAATGAGCCTGCATGGATTTTTCCTGCTTAGAGAAGTCGTCAATCGCAAAAAGACCGCCGATGAGCGAAGAAACTGAATTAAAGCTATTGGATTTTCGTTTTTGGCAGAATGACATACAAACTTGAACAATGCATTTTTCGAATGAATGGATTTGGTCCCAAGGCGATTCCTTGGGATCGAAAAATACCAGAAAAAAAAAGAGAAGCCAGAGAAGGGATCAGATTTTAGTTCAGATTTAGTTTGCGCCATCTCGAAAGATGTGCTTGTTCTGATAGTGTTACAATCATTAGGAGAAAGGTGTGACAGTCCAAGAGCATTACTTCGAAAGAGATGAGAGATTGTTGTATCTAAGTAGTAGTATTTTTACAAATAAAAATAGAATATTTTTAACACAGCACATAAATATTTAGTGAGTTTTCCCCCTTCGTCTCTTTTTATACTCGTGTAACTTTGAATCGTTCATAATGAATAAAATCACCAAAAAAACGCATTATTTTTCCATTAATGATAATCTCTAATTAAAGAAAGATTTGGATTTGGGTACTTGCAGCCATATTTTCATCCAACTCAAACAATTAAAATCATTTTCTTAAAATTTCTCCATATAATCATACATTTTAGTGAATGCTCCTTTCAATGGTACTGATTTTTACTTATAATCATTAGCCGAAAACTCTTTAGTATAAAAATTCAAATAATTGATAGAAATAATTTTATTATATTTTTAAATGGTTTAAATAAATTCTTATTAACTTTTAGTTTTCCTATAAAAATAAAATCTTGAATTAACACAGTTCTCTTAACGTATATATAATTGATCAAATTTCCTTCATTTATAATTCTCTTCTCAGCGTGTGTATATCAGTTTAAGTAACAAAACGTCAGTAATTGAATTCTAATGAAATTCTTTAAATGTATTTAAAAACGAATAATATTATTTTAAGTTTAAGCACTCAGAGTCAGTAACCAGAATAACTCAATAAAATAATTTTCCGTATATTTTTCATTCTAAATTTTGCAAATTATTATAGAATTTCATAAGATGTTCTAATTAGTTAAAAGAATCACAAGATTTAAGTTAGTTTTACATACAAAAGCTTGCTTCAACAGTGAGCTTATAAAAGCTTAATTTTATTAAATTCCCTATTTGCGATTTTCAAATGAAATGGTGTAAAAAATTGCAATTCCGGAATACGAGAAAAATGCATTTAAGAACAGAATTTTACAAATGCACTGTTAAAAACAACAGTCTTCCTTTCGGAGGCACATAGATCCAATACACAAGCACTTAAATCAAAATCAAAACTTATGTAAACAGCAGACAGTCTATTAAATGAAATATAATATTGATTTTTACGAGTCATTGTGCAGATACAGAAAAAAAGTTACATTTAAGAAAAAATCTACAAAAAGATAACAATCTTAGGATTTTGCACTTGAACCTAACAACTTTATATTATGGCAAGAAAAAGGAAAATGTAGGTAGAGAAAGATTTGCAATCATAAAATTTACTCACAACTTCTGATATGAATACACCAGGACCATTCTTTCGCCCTACTATACTCAATCCTAAGCCTCTACCGGCCTTTTTGTACAATTCGACATCTAGTGTTTCAAAGGCATCTTCTTCTTGACTCTGACCCTCTTCTCTGTACACTAACATTTGGACAAGGTTTGGCGTTTGCCGTAACACTGTGATGGCGTGTTCGTGCAAAGCATCTCTAAGGTCTTCTCCATTAACCTAAATAAATATACCAGATGTTATTTTGCTACATTGAGAGAGAAAAAAATACTGATATTTAATTGACTATTTAGTTATATTTATTATTAAAAGACCCCAATTGCATAAGAAATTTTGCTACAATTAAGCATTTAATCAACCTTTAATTAGAATAGTAGATTCCAATATTTTAGAGATATAGCTCTTGTAAATATTTTTTATAAATAAGATAGATGTCCAATCGTAGAAAATATATTCTCTAGTTGTTTTTCTTCTGACTAGCAACTTATTGCTTATTTAAAAAGGTAATTCAAGCGGGTACCTCTAGAATTTGGTCACCAGGTCTCAATCGACCATCTAAGGCAGCTGCTCCATCAGGATAAACTTCATGGATGATAACGGCACCCTAAACAGGAAAAGAAGCTTAGTAAGAAGTATAGTGCCAAAAAATATTTACGATCAAGTCATCATATTTTGTGCAAACACATTTCCACAAATGAAATTTATTTTGTGGACTTGATAATTAAGAAGAATAAATTAACACAATTATATATTTTTTAATATACTCTATTTGTGAAACAAAAATATTTAAAGGGATTTGAATACAAAAGATTAAAATTGTAACTGAAATATTGGAAACAATAAAGTGATGGATGCTGCAGTATTTGCGAGCATTGTAATTTAAAAAAGGTGAACACGCACGTACGCATGTTTGCTTGATTGTTGATTGTTCAACGAATAATTTCAGTAATTTAATAGTTTAATTTTGAATATTTTTTTTCGAATTGTAATTTTGATTTTAAGTATTGACATAATAATAACGAATAATTTGAAGAAAGTAGTTAAATGAGAAGCTCTATATGAGAAAGAGGTTATTTTGTTTCAAAAAGTAGGCGGAAAGTTAATCTAGATTTGTAAGATGCTAAAGATTCAATTGGAAATGCAAAATCTGTACTGATTTAATTTTAAAAGTACAATTTTTATATACATTATTCTGAACATTACAAAAGCAATTCATCGAATCAAAAAATAAATTTTCATATAATAAAGGAGATTTTAATAAGGGGGGGGGGAAGAAAACGTACCAATGGTGTGTCTGATCCGCCAACAATACTAAGCCCTAGGCCGATCTTTTCTTTGGTAATCTCTATCGTGGTCTCCTTTCCCGGTTTGATTTCACACTTCTTCGGGTCTGGCTGTGGTTCATCGTCCTCTTGAAAAGAATCATTACCATTAGCGTCCTCAGTTTTGGCGGTGGATACAAGAGGGTGGACTTCGGAGATGACCGCAGTAGAGGCAAGGGGTGCAACAGAACAGTTAAACGTACGGGTTTCTAGAGGAGTCACCAAGCTGGAAATATTGTTACTAGATGCCTTGGATGCGAGGAAGGAAGGTTTGGGAGGTGGCAGAGGAGGAGGACCTGTGTGTGGAACGATACAAACAAAGGTCAGTGGTGCGGAGAAGTTATAGACCATTCCTTTTCTATTCTAAGAAGTCTTTATATCATCTGCTGCAATATAGCTGAATTTGTTCAAATAAATTTATTGCTTAGTATAATTCTATCTGTTTGATGGGAGTTAATTACTAGTATTTTACTATTAACTCTTTTTTTCTCCAAAAGTATTTACAGAAAAATTTGTGTTAAGCATAACGAAAATATTATAAAAACAACTGAACAAGTAAGATTAAAAAGGGTTTTGAAAATTAAAGGTATTAAAAGAATTTCGTAATACGTTTTCATGATTATTATTTAAATAAGTTTCCACATAAAAAATATTTACAACCAACTATGCAGCATATTTCAAATTTAAATGAAATTGAATGGATATGTTTTTTAATTCACAGAAAATAGTAAATTAAGGTTTTTTAACAAACAAATAAAGCAATTATTTGCTCTGATGGCAAATAAAATACAAAACAACAAACCCTAGTTTAGATTTACTGCGTTAAGCAACATAGATTAAATGTGAACAGTTCTTTTTATAATATGCTTGCTTCGGGAACTCCTATCAGAAATTTTAATAAATACGATGAAGTATAACCAAAAAAATACTTGTGCTTGGAAATGCACTGAATATTTTTTATATTCTGACAATCGATGCCACATGACAAAAGGGTTGGACCAGCTCTCTTCATCGATCGATTGCTTCCTAAAGGCAAGTGAGTATTACATTACCATCGACCTATAAAGCAACACGAGGGTTATTGGTGACGGACCTCACAACTTTGAACCCGGTCAAGTGACAAGGACGACACCTGAGCTGGCCCCACCCTCTCCAAATTACCGTAATACACCAACGAGAGGACATTGAGCCTCGACAGATTTAACGTGGATCAACGGACACGGAGGGTTTATTAAAGGCAAAGAAAGAACACGAGAACTATCGTTGATGAATTTTTACTTTTGAACCACGGTCAAGTGACACTGGCACCTAATATTCTAACTTCTACACTATGATACTTTTGAAGCTCATTTTAGTTAACGCATAACAGTCCCGTTACATGAGGATCTTGGAAAGGACGACAGCTGAACCTACTACCTTTAATTACGAATTCGTCACTATCGCACCCCCTGAACAAGTCAGTAAAAAGTACTACAAAGAATGGTACATAACAACTCACTAATTATTAAGAACCCCCAATAATAGGTCTGCAATGTTCTTCAGCATTATTTTTCTTTCAAATGGGGCACTGGATTGGTAATTATCATTGCAGACCTCGTACTGGTATCACTTTTTGGTGTGGCATCAAATAAATGGATACTACTTGCTGTAATGTAGTTTTGACACCCAGAGGGAGGCACTTGAGCTCTGACGATATGAAACTGTACAAAGAATTTAATTTCACCGTGAGCATCCAAGCCAAACAGGCACTCTAGGGATCTTTAACATGCCCATAATCATACGACAGGGAGGCTGTCGAATTTTTTGTATTATGAAAATCCACCGATTCGGGTAGAGGTCGAACCTGTAAACTTGGGCGTACAAGGCCAGCGCCTGACCAACTACGCCACCCATCCGCAGCTAAAAGCATCTTTAGCATTATGAAAATATATTGCCATGTTTCGTCAACATTTCAACGAACGAGTGGTCCAGAAGTAGAGCCACCGTCAGTGGAACTGTTGGTCTCAGGTTCAAAACCTACCGACTGCTACTCTCCAGTTTTTTTTATTTAAATTGACTCTCGAGAATTTTCCAGAGAGTTGCAGCGTATGCAAATTTATGTTAATTCAAGTGTTTCTAGAATATTCTAGATCTTATATACGCTGCTTCCCTCAAGCTGGGGGTCAGTTCGTCTGGTGTACGATCAAGTAGATCACGCCTGCCTTCTTGCATTCAATAAATTCTCATTGCTCTATTCAACCGTTGTATTGCTACCTGTTCTACTCCAAGAATCTTCGTGACATTGTTGGTGGAAGCGCGGGGTATACATAATCCACGATGGCATAAATAGAAAATTGTAGGCGAAGCCGTCGTTTACAACGTCTTTCACCTGAATTTGTATTCTTGGTGTCACTTACAAGGGGTAAATCTCCAAAAGACATGTCACAGGACTCTGAATGTCAAACATTCCGATATTCTCTTTGGTGCAGCCAGCCAGAGCACCATCAATTTTTCATGGCGAGGCAGGTGACGATCAGTCAAGGTGGCTTAAGGAATACGAACGAATCGCAAAATTTAATCGATGGGACGACACTATAAGCCTTGCCAACGCCGATTTCTTTTTAAAGGGTACCGCCAGGCTGTGGTACGAAAATAACGAAGGAAACCTTAGTTCTGGGGGAAAATTCCAAAAAGAGCTAAAGATTGCGTTTGGCTCGACGGAACTATTCATAAAACAAGTTGAACGCGAGCTCAAGAACCGAGCACAGAAAATGGGTGAGAGCACACAGTCCTATATTCAAAGTGTGCTAGAACTCTGCCATAAGGTCAATCCGAAGATAACCGAAAATGAGAAGGTTTCTCATCTTATGAAAGGCATCGCAGAAGACGTATACCAGTCTTTACTTGTTAAGGTCATTTGTTGTACCTCAGATTTCATCAAGGAGTGTCAACGCATTGAAGAGATGAATCAAAGGCGTATAGCCAAGCACCGGTTCACAAGATTACCAAATGTAGTTCCTGTAGCATCCATAGGAGAACATGACGTTTGGTAACCCTCAATAGACACATTGTGAGGGAGGAAGTTCAAAGGATGTTAGCACCAGCGCAGCAGAATATCCAGCTGGAATCCCCCTCCCTCGACGAAGTCATAAGAGACGAAGTGCAGCAAGCACTATGTCCTGTAATCCCTTCTAGGTCTGTTGCAGTAAATAGAAGAAATGAACCACCAAAAGAAGACACAGGACGTATGCAACTGTTGTGCGTCAACCAAGACGCCTTGTCGAACCTTTACCTGTCCCTAGGCAGACCGATGTGTGGAGAACCGACGATAATAGACCTGTTTGCTTTCATTATGGGAGACCAGGCCACGTGGTTCATTACTGCCATGAACGACGAGCTATTTTCGTCGCATACAGAAGTCGCCAAGCAACCAACAGTCAGTTACCATCCCCTAACTTGCTCCCTGACGAATGCAGCCGGCAAGCGATTAGAACACCATCACCTATTCTAAACAGGGGAAGAGATTCCCCCAGTAAGCCGTTATAGATCACCCTCTCCCTATGGCCGACGTATGATGTCTAATGATTTAAGTTCGAGTTCTGCATGTTTCATACATTTTAGTAAGGAGAATGATGGCAATGATATAAAAAGAAACGCAGCTACCAAGTGTGAAATATCTGTTAAATAACTTCGATGATAAAATTGCACGTACAAATTTGTAGATATGGGTATAAATGAACGCCAAAATGTATGGAGATATCTACAATTACTTAAACATGCGTACAGTATATTCAAATGGAAATTCTGTTACATACGATTCCAAAGCCGAGAATTTCGAAAGGAAAACATAAAAAGAGTCTAAAAAAAACAATGTTGTACGGTTTCCCGAAATGGTAGTTTTATTCAATAGTAACTATAGATTTCAGGATCATATTATCAATAAACAACTACATATTGTAGAAATAAAAATCTGCGATTTTCTGGACCAACAGCTGCCTCTATCTCAAGGAATTTAAACTTTGCTTCCCCAAATCACTTCCACACTTCTCCATAAATATATTAATTAAAAAAAATTAATTAGTGAACTAAATTATATCATATCTACAGTCTACAACATTTACACCTACATGTTTTATCGGTACAAAAGCCGCTTTCAGTTGAAATGTAAAATTTTTCTTCAGTGCGAAACTTGTTTAGAAAATGTTTATTAGTATGGTGAGGAAGTTAGGTGAGTTGGTCCTAATTCAGGCGTCCTCTCCATCAAAATCGTTCATGCTGCTTCAAAGTACGACGCCGAAAACTTTCCATATAAAACTCTGAAGACGGTCTTACATATCAAAGGACTAATACGACATACCGGTACATATCGGATTGGAGTGATAAATCTGAATTAGACACTCGTCACTGTTGAAACCTGTTCTAAATATCTACAATCAATTTTAATTTTAAGGAAAATAAATTAATATTAGCTAACTCTCATAATACTACTTTTCGACAGCAGCTTTTTAAAGCCGAATCGATGAAAGAAATAGAAACTGACATCTGCTGAAGACCGATTTGAACTAAGATTTGATAATGACTATGGGTCCAAATGATGAAAATTAGTTATTTTAATCCCGTTATTAAATAGAACTTATTGATCGATTTCCATGTTTGCTTTAAAATATTTTTTCTTATCATTCGCAATTTCAAAATAATATTGTGAGTCAGACTGCTTGAAGTTTTTATGCTCTGAATGCTCCTATAATTTGTTAGCTCAGTATCAGTTTCATTTTGTTTTCCTGTACTAATATTATTTTGATGATGATAATGTCATATACATGACAGGACCAAATCAGACAGTATCATGGGTCCAGATGGCCGTTACGACAATTCGTTCAATATTACTCATATAGAGGTTTGCTGACAAAAATAAGGCCCCTATTTCTTATATAGCAGCAAGAATAGGAGGACAGTAAAAAATACGAGCAGGTATTAGCTTTGTATCTAAACAGTTATCACACAATTCCTATAAGTTATTCTACCACCCCTATCAAACTTAATTGCTCTGTGATGACATGTTCTTAGCCTAGCAATAGTCTTTGTTATAAGGCGGTCGTCACTTATAATACAGATTTGATGCTTTACAGGAATTGACTTCTCTCTCAATTTGAAATTTGCATCTGCGTCTAATACAGTAACGTTGACCAAGTTGTCATTATTAAGACTTTTAGCTTCTTTCGCCAGTTTATCGACATTTTCATTGGCTGTAATGTCAACTCGTGCGAGGAACCAATGAAGAGAGCAGACTTTATCTAACGCCTGTAATATAAACAGGCGAGAGCAAATCTCTTCAGTAATGCATGAGAACCTCCATTTAGAAAATATCACTTTAAGGCAATATAATGAGCTGAAATATTTCTCACATAATGCATGGTAGAATAATTTTAATGACTTTATTTACTACCTTAGCAATGTTTATACTCTATTAATCTTATCTGAGGAAAAAATAAACAAACGATAATTATATATCATCAAATGCGTGCAAAAATTCTATCTGTTTTCGAAGATACAAATTTACAGATAGACCAATGTCGCACATGCCATCGTGATGTTAGAAAAAGATTACCAGTAAAACGCGTAAATATCCAGCAAAAAAAAAAAAAACACAGTAATTCAAGTGCAACGTATGTAAAAAAAACATCCAAGACGATGCAACATGTCATGTGATAAAGAGCACATGAAAATTGTTTAATCTATGAGTTCAATAAAGATAGTATTACAACGCGACACCATGCCGTAGTATATGTCAAGGTTATGGGGGGGATGAAATTGATGACAGAACATAACGTCGATGGCTTTGGAATTTCGAGGGGAAGGATTCAGAAGTTGTGAAGATCGAGGTGTGGATACCCTTCTCTCTTTGGAGAAAAGGCTTTTGATTAAGTCATGTAAACAGCCGAAATCCAGTAGTATCATAATTAACCGAAGCCTTTAGCCATCACAATAGCCGTACTTCTCACTTCTTTACGTCACTTACTCACCTAATACTTCTCGCGTCGAAAGACGGTTAAGAAGTATTGGGTTTGATTAAAGTTGAGTCAAATAAGTAGATGTTTACACTTTTCTTTTAGCGCTCTCCCCATTCCAGAGCGGGGCTTCAATGGATAATCCGTTCCCCACAAGTACTGCTAGGTCACTGACCAAAAAAGGACAGAGGGGATGAGAGAGGTTTGGAACGAAGAGGACAATTTGTGACGTGGTGTTAATCACATGCTGAGCGTAATTGCATTATATTATGTGAGTAATAGAGTTTGTCTAGCCCATTGAGAAGTTAGTTTGCGTTAGAGTCTTGTGGGTATACTATAGAATGATCTCATTAGAGTGTACAACTAGAAAGTTGGATTAGGTTTCACATCGCCTTGTAGCCGATCAACGAGACAAATGAAAGTGTTTCCCTGTTACTTCGTTACGAAAATTAACCATTCTCAAAACTAGTGGCTGATTAGAAATGGGTTATGTAATGCAACGTAAAGCGTCGAAAGACTCAGTTTTCTGAGATCCCTACACCGATATCGAAATCAGAATTGATCAACAGGAATCAATCAGGATGCAAAGGGAATAATTCACTGGGAAGTGCTGCCCCTTAAAAAATTTCAATGGCGAATTGTACTGTCTTTACACTGGGATCCACATTGGACGCAATCGGCACTGTGTTATTCTCAATTCCGATAATGAGGAGCCCCATGCTGCTGTCACCACTTGTTAAAAACTAATGGAATTATATTGGAAATTTAATCTCACTATGCCTATTTTTCTCACCTGATGTTTCTGACTATCATCTGTTTCGTGCGTTGGCCATTTTTTCCCCACCTTTGATAAAACTGTCATTCGCTTTTTTTTTCAGTCCACACCCCAGGACTTTATCCGACATTCATGAGATCAGAATGATGGCAAGAAATCATGGATAGTAATGGAGAACATGCACACTCTTAAGTCAGAAACATTCCGTATTCTACATACTTTATCATCATAAAAAATATATAGGACTTTTGCATTTATTGTCGATGGACCTTCTAATTTTGAACCATGTTCAAGTGCTGAGGATGACACCTGAGCTGACATCTCCTCTCCAAATTTCCACACCCAACTAACGAGAGGACATTAAGCCAAGGCAGATTTAACGTGCATCAGCTCCTCTGCACGGCAGGTCTTCAGTGGTACTAGGAATCAAAACTCATGACACGCCGATCACGAGTTCGCGACCATAACCACAAGCTACATCAGCCTTAAAATTGCTGTTAAAAATACCAGAATATTTCAGTTACCATCAAGAATACAACGCTCACTAGATTCATACAAATTAAAAGAAAATCAATCGAGTTTTTAAATTTAAAAATTTGAATAGAATAACTTACATTTCTAAAATGAAACGCTGCACAAATTATGTGAATTTGAATTTTTTCCTATTTTTTATTTCACATAGCGCGAAAATAATATGCTTTGACTTATAATAATGCTGATTCATTGATTTTGCATTAAGCAAATCTCAAGCTTTTTAGAATATGTAGTTTATTGCAACTGAAGCAAGCAAATTATCATCAGAACATTCACTTAACAATTACTAAAAGTGGTATATGCATATTGATATCTAAGTTAAATTAAGGCTGTCTACGCCTAATGTCAAAGAACATGATTCGTATATTTATAGATTTTTATTTTAATATCATAATTTGACTTCCACTATACAATAGAGAGATTTATTCGTTTTATTACATATTAATAGCTTCTACTTTAATTAATCCTTTTTCTCATCATACTCAGCATATATAATCCACACTTCCTCTACCATATTTTTATTACGAGATGAAGTAAAATTTATACGATTAAGGTAATAAAAAAAATTCAGAATTTCTAATCAATTCCAGTTTTTAAATGATTCTAATATACATAGAATTCTTGTTTCTATAGAATAGTGATTCTCAGCCTTTGCTGTTGTTGTTGTTGCGGTACACCTTTAACAATTTCAAAATTTAGCAGCAAACTAACAATAAAGTAAGTTTAAAAGAATTTTGCGTATATGTATAATACATTTCCATCTATCACGAAAGGTTCAGTTAAATGTACCACGAATACTCTTAGTTTATTTCTATAAAACAGCTGATTATTCGGTTCCGGGTTTTATTTTTTCCCTCAGAGTATAATTAAAAATTAAAAAAAAAAAAAATTGGTGGCACACTTTAAGAATATAGCGGCATTCAAAAGCGCCGCGGTACAGTTGTGACGGATCTATACGCGTCTATTACTAAACCCTAGGAGACTCTTCTGGGGAAACATTTTTACCAACCAACTTTCACTGAAGGTAAGAAAACGTGATTATGCAAATTAAGCATATTATATAAATTCTGTATTCCGAGTTTTGAGAGTTAGTTGGTGAGTGGAGGATCGTGACTTTATTAAGTGCAAATCTGAGTTTATAAAAGTATCAATTGAAGAATTCCAAGAGAGGATCACTCGGAGGTGATCGAATCCAGTTAAAGATTACCATTCAAGCCCTAACAGTAGGACTTCACAAGAGTACAGGTATCGTGATCCTTATTTAAAAATACACTCATGTCCATAAATTAAGGATAATGAAGTTCAGGCAAAGAAAGAGACAGAAGCAAAACAAATTTGACTTATTTGTAAAGTCTATTTATTAAACAAAAGGTAAAGAGCAAAAAAGATGCTATATGTTTGACATAATTAACAAAAATTGCGATTTTTACTCCCTGGAGCGAATTTCAAAAAAAGAACCTATTTACAAAAAAACAGTACAACATGGTTAGTATGAGGGTTAATACGGAGTATGTCTCCCGGACGATGCAATACAGGGCTTACAACGCCTACGCATGCTGAGTATCAAATTATCAATCTGATCTTGAGGAATATTACACCACTCATCAAGCAATGCCCTCCGAAGTTCCGGTAGACAGGTGGGAGGGGGTTGACGAGCTGCAATTCGTCGGCCAAGCATATCCCACACATTCTCTATTGGATTCAAGTCCGGTGAGTATGCTGGCCAATCCATACGGGTGATATCCTCCGATTGAAGGCACTCGTCTACAATGTTTGCACGGTGAGGACGGGCGTTGACATCCATAAACAGAAATTCCGCACCCATGGCACCCCAAAACAAACGTACATATTGTTCCAGAATGACATCCTGATAAATGTGGCCTGTCATCGTTACACTCTGAACATGCAGGTCAGTTCTGGAACCAAGAATAATTCCTCCCGAAACGAGCCAACCTGCACCACCGTAACGGTGTCGTTCAATGGTGTTCTCTTGGTGGTAACGGGTACCTGGCGCTCTCCATATGAAACTCCGGCGAGAATCAGACTATAAACTAAACCTGGACTCGTCGGAAAACATCACACAAGACCATTGTTGCGGTGTCCACAATGCATGCTCTCTACACCAGGTTAATCGCAGGCGACAGTGAGTTGCGGTAAGGGGAACACATCTGACAGGCCTACGAGCATATAGACCAATGTGCCCAAAGCGTCTGTACACGGTCTGCCTTGAAACTGTCGTACCGGTAGCTGAAGAGAGCTGACGAGATAGGTCTGATGCTGTGCTCCGTCTTTCTTTTGGCAGTAACTGCCAAATACCGGCCCTCATTCGGCGTTGTAACTCGGGGGCGACCTGTGCTGTAGCATCTACTCACATTACCATCACCTTGGAATCGTTTCCAAAGCCTGGAGATGACACTCTGGGCGATTCCAAGTTCCTCGGATACTTCCAGCTGGGTACGTCCACATTCCAGTCGTCCGATAATTCTACAACGTAAAAAATCATCCAAATGCTTCTTTTGTGCCATAACTATGCGTTTATTGCACTGAAAGGCTTTTAAAGAGCTTGTGAACAATTTTACTTCTTTGCCACCATTCCTTATATACCCCTCTCTTACACTCTCGTCATTGTGACGTACTATCCGCGCCATCTGGTGATTTCCTGTAATTTGCATATTCTTCTTCAAGATGTGAGTGATAATTCTACAGGGGAAATTTTTAATTTTAGAGTTCAATTTCTGTGTGATTCTGAATTATCCTTAATTTATGGACATGAGAGTAAGTTAAGGTAACTGGGACGTTTGCGAGAAGGAAAAATGAACTTTTTTGTACCAACTTTAAATGTTTCTCACTTACTTAAATTTAAAACAACGGAAATAAAATTTTTACATTCAGTTATCTGCATATTTATGTACTTGTTAATGTAAAGAAGTTTCATTTTAAATTACAAATAAACCTACAAGAGCAATAATTATTCAATAACTATTTTTTTTTAAAATTTTCAAGCATGTTTTTACCTTTAGGTACACTTTGCATAAAATCTACTGAATATTTAGCTATAAAATTTCACTGAGTTTTTGTAAACATAACATTCCATAAAATGAATGAAATAAAATTTTAAAATATAAATTAATAAAAATTAAAAAAAAATTAAACTTATTGATTCAAATTTTATTTAAATTTCATGCAGAAATTGTGCTATATCTGAAGTTTCTGAATGTTTATTTGAAAACGAATTCATTCACTATGTTAAAAATTTGTTAATCTTGTATTATGCAAAATATCAGCACTACAGGTAAAGTAGATTTTGAGGAAAGTGTACCGAAACCACCAAAAATTGCGTTTTGAGAAAATTGCAAATAAAGATATTTTCATCAATGATTTGTAAAATAATATACTTTAATACAATATAAAGTCATACCATTGTTAATTTAAAATAATCTTCATGATCCACTTAATTTATAGTTTAAGATATTCATGGAGTATTTATAAATGCAAAAAACTAGATATAAATTACATTTCAATAAACAAAATTTTATTTTTAAATTTTTTAACTAATTATTTAATTTTTCCGTAATTTTTGAACAAAAAATGTACAATTTTCAATAAATTTGAACATATAATATAGAAAAATTAGTTTTTTAAAATACATATTGAATACACCATGGATTTTGAAGAAAGTGTACCTGAATCACAGTTACATCGCATTTGTTTACAATTTTAAAATTCAATTTTCTAGCGTTCTTTTGATCGAATTCTCATAAATAATACATCTATATAAACATCAAAATGTCCTCTATTTGTTAAAAGTAAAATACAAAAATGCAAAATTTAAAGCACCTTCATGTCCCAGTTACCTTAAAGAGTAACTTATTAGAGCGCGGCGGAGTTGAAATTGAGCTTGTATAGGTTATCGTGGCATCAGTTGAGGGTCCGTAATATTATCCACAGGGTAACGGGTCTCACCTTCGCACTCTGCTTGCTGATCATTATTTTTAATTAGCTTATTATTGTGCTTGCTTGATATTTTGAGACAATACAATAATTAGAGTGAATCATGTCAACTGATTATTCAGTTCTTCCCACATATCTAGCCGGGTCCGAGAGTGGACAAGGGGGATTAAAGGGAAGCAGGAACCGGCATAGTGGTTGAGAATCACTGCTATAGGACTTTAATTCACACATAAAATGTTTCTAAATTTTAAGCACACATTACTGTAAATTGGCTTTTATACGTAATAATTACATGAACTTATATTGCTACTCGACAGTTTTTCACTCTAAGAAAATATTTCGTTTATATTCATTGAGATTAAGCTGAGACAGCCACAAACACTAAAAAATTACGTAAAACGCACTTTCTGCATATCACTGTACATGCCACAATCACAAACAGAGATAGTACTTTAATAAAAAGAGGAAAGGAAAGAACTGGATACTCACAAGGTAAATGCTAGCATGCAAAATGTTGCCAGCAGTAGCTGGTTTGCATAGAAGGCATGCAAAATAAAAGAGTAACAGAATATTTATTCAGAATGTTAGAACACAATGTATAATAAAAGACAGGATAGAGAATTCATTCGATATCGCAACATAATGAGAAACACGTAAGCAGTAAAGAAGATGTTAAACAAACATGAGATGTGAAGGTAGATAGAATATTAGAGAATATTTAAAAGTCAGCATGAATAATGAAGATGGATACAAACAATATATACAGAGGTACTTCAAAATGAAAAAAATGCATATATAACAAATGATTAAAATCTATAGTTTCATCATATATTTTTATTTAAATAACCTCTTTATATATAAGTAAAAAACTAATTTGACTTAATTTCAAAAAAGATATTAACTTCAATTTTATTTAAAGAAACTTGAAAAAAATATTGCAAAATTTATAATTAAACTTAATTACATTACAATAATGTTATAAGTAAGGATAAATAAGTTTCATTCAACTGAAAAAGAGACTAGTAGTAAATTTATATATTTAAGTCAACATAATTTTTTTCGAATAATCTGTAGCCTTTAAAATTTATTTTTAAAATAAAATACTCAGGATTCTTTAAAATTAAATGATAATTTTTGCAAAGATTTTAAAAATGAGTAATAATTACAAACTGGCGAATTTTAAAATATTTACTATTACTTAAAAATATTACTAATTAGTTTACTAAATACAAATAATTGTAGAGTGAACAAGAAACTACTTAGAATATTTTAAAATAATTCTATGGATTTTAATTTTTTAAAATAAGTTTTAACAATGTTATCATTTAAAATAATACTTTTTAAATACTAATTATATTATACGAATGAATAAACTATACTAGAAGAGAAGTATACGATGAATAGTAAACACGATATAGAGTGTAAATACACGATATCAAAAAAGTATACCTTTAAGGCTACGTAATTATACGATACTTTACTAAACTCGTATTTAATATAAATCCGTGACAAAACTATAAAATTATCTGAAATGATAGATGAATTTGAGAGGAAAGGATTTATTTCTCTTCACATATAATTTGAATAACAGGAATTAACCAATATATATATAAATTGCAGCTCAAAACTAAATAAATTTTTATATATATTTAGTTGAATTTCTCTAAAAATACTTAAAGTTAAGATTATAACTTCCAAAGATGTTACTTTTAGTATCGCTTACGCAAGCACATACATACACGTGGACTGTGCGTTTAGAAGAAAAGGTCTTGTAAATACACACGCCAATTTCTAAGCTTCTTTCGTTCGTGGGAAGCGGGTTCGGTAATGTTTGGTGAAATTCAAAAGCAAACAGATAGTGTTTGAATAAAAGATTGAGATGGCGAATCGTTAGGAGATTTGGGGTCATTAAGTTTTAAGTGCAGATTGCTGGAAGTTTTAATGTAACACACACAACTAGTGTTTTTTGCTACTTATATACATGAAAGCCAGGGCAAGGACGTCCAATGACAATTGTAAGTTGTATAAGTGTTGGAAGGGATCAATTTTTTTCATGGGCTCAAACTAATAAACACGTCATCCATATGACGTCACAGTCACATGATAAATACAATCACGTGTTTCCAGCTAATTAGTTCATGCGCTTCGCTGTTGCCGACGTTTGCTTTTTGAGGAAATTTTCTTTAAAAAAAAACATATTTGTCAATGATAATAACGTATACAAGTAAACAAAAAGTTCTAGATTTATAAATACACGTATAATATATATATATATATATATTTAATTTTGAAAAACCTTTTGAAGAATCTTAATATTTGAACATTTTTGTCCAATAAACAAACTTGAAATTTTATCTAAATATTACAAATAGAACAACAAATACATCTAATGCCAGTTTGTTTTGAATTTAAAGAAGAACACGTGAATGTTTTTATTATGTGTACATCATGAATTTAGTCCATTCCTTCTTGTAACGCTAAAGCCAAACATACGATCATGATTGTGCACTAAAACCTTTACATGAAATTTCTTGCGTTGCATCAAATAAGTATATATGTGTATACTTAGTTTCAATAAATTTTTTGAAGTAGTTCCGGTGATTATCAATCAAAAATAACAATTCTCTTAATTTTGTGCACCAATGCAGTCCAATTATATTATATTCTCAATATTTATGAAAAAGAAAATTTTTTATGAATTTTTATGAAATTTATTTTAAGAATAAAACAAACTAAATTTATATTTGGCTAATTCTGATTTTTGAGGAATTCAATAACTATTTTATTACTGCAAAATATTTTTGGTACCCTTTTCGATATTAATATCTTTTGGAAATCTTTAAAATATATTTTGGCATTTTTTTATTTATTAATTCGCCCAAAACTTATAAACCTGTATTTTTATAAATTTTATTTGAACCAGAAAAAAAAAAAAAAGTAAATAAATAATGTCAATGTATCATAATATTTTTGAGAACAAATTTTTAGTTTCTTTTAAAACCAACTAAAGTGGTTTAATGTCCCTCGGTGATCTATCGAGAGTGGCTGTGCAAGGAAGAGGCTTAACGCTTCTAGGCGTAGATTTCAGCGTTGTAAAAATCCAATTTTTAGAGAGTTATATAGAAATAAATATCTTGAATATAGAAAAGAATCTAATCAAATGCTTATTGATGCTAAATCTGACTCTTGGAAGATATTTCTTTTGACTATAGATGCTCAAAATGTGTGGAAGAAGGTTTATACATATGGCGTTAAAAGAGAATTCATGAAAAAAATTGAAATAACTGATATTAAACTACCCGCAGGAGAAACAACCACCTCTTTAGATGAGACAATAAATGCTGTGCTTCAGAAATCCTTTCCTACTGATTCAGAGGGGGAAAAAAAATGACACTAATTTTCAGAAAGACTATCGTCAAGCCGCACGTAATGCTTACCCTTCCTTTTTTGATTCTTTATTTTCCTGTGATGAAGTTAATACAATTGTTTCTAGGCTGAAGCTAAATAAATCACCTGGTCCGGATTCTATTTCAAATGAGATTATTAAACAGTTTCACTTAGCATTCCCTTCTTTTCTCCATAAATTTTTTAATGTTTGCCTAGATTTAGGTATTTTTCCACGAGTTTGAAGACTTGTCCAGGTGATTCTCAACCCCAAAGTAAATGCGTTTAGAGTTCCTCATTTGGATAACCTTAGATGCGTAAGCTTACTTCCAGCTCTTGGTAAATGCTTAGAGAAACTTTTTGTTAGCAGGATTTGCTGGCATCTGCGCCGAGAAGACTCTCTCTCTCTCTAGTGATCAGTATGGTTTTACCCCTCATAAAAGTACTGAAGATGTTCTTTTACATTGAAATGAAATTGTTAAGAGAGGTAAAAAGAAACATTTACACTCAATTTTGATTTCTCTTGATGTAAAAGGTACTTTTGACAATGCATGGTGGCCTTGCATTCTGAATCTCCTTAAGAAAGCGAAAATTCCGATAAATATTTTTTCACTTGTTGCTGATTTTTTAAATGACAGAATGGCTGAAATGCAACTGGGTTCGACTTATGCAATCCGTTGTCTTGAAAGGGGTTGCCCTCAAGGATCATTTTATGGACCTATTTTTTGGAATATCATTATCAATGATCACCTATTTAAACTTAATAATCCTATCTGCTGTGAAATCATAGATGCAGATTTTCCTGAGACTTTCCTACACGCGCAGGAAACTTTGAACATCGTTTCTGAATCGTCGAAAGGTTTGAAACTGGATTTTAATCCTGTTAAAACCAGAGTCACATGACTATTGAAAAACGAAACGTTTGGTATGATGCATTTCAGCTACATCTCGATGAAACTCCCTTAACTATGATAAAACAAATGAAATATTTTGGGGTTCTTCTCGATACTGAATCTTCTTGGAAGCAGCACTTAAGTTACATATCAGAGAAATGTGACAAATTACAGTGCGGATTAAATCGGATTTCCCGCAACACTTTCGGTATAAATTTCAACGTACTCATTTATAAGCAAAGAATCGAACCTTTCATTATGTAAAGTTCTAGAGTTTGGGGTGAGGCACTTAAGAGGAAGATGAATTCTAAAAATCTGCGACGTACAAAGAAGGATACTTTTGCGGGTCATATGCGGTTATCATACCATAAGTTACGAGTCAGTTTATGCTATTTCTGGCTTCGCTCCAATCAACATGGCTATTCTTTATAGTATTGCTTTTAGGGAAAATCTCTCTGCTTTTTCCATCTCAAATTATGATTGCATTTTGTCACTATTTTTTCTCCTTCATCCTTCAGAGAGGATAATATTCAACTTAGCGACAAAAGCACAGATGATTTCCCTGTTATTTGTTTTACTGATGGCAGAATTGGTTTCACTTTTGTTGTGTTCAGGAGTGGTGTTGAATCCGAGCACTTTCAATTTAGAATTAGAAATGAATGCACAGTTTTTGTAGCTGAGCTTTTATGTTTAAACTTCGCCATTAAATGGATCACTGAACAAAATAGCGTCATTTCAGACTATCTCATCTGTACAGATTTGCTTTTCCTCTACGGATTCTCTTAAGTGTATTTCATCTCTAACAATATAATCGTCGAGATCCAAAAGCAACTTAAAAGCCTAAAAGATAAAACATCTCAATATAATTTGCATTTGTTTGTGGACACACGGGTGTTCTTGGAAATGAGCGGGCTGATTGGCTTGCAAAGGCTGCAGCCAAGCGCAAAATTGACATTGCCGTTAATATTCCTAAACCATCTTACAAGAAGATTATGAAAGAAAGAATGGTGAAATCTTGGAACCAAGAATATCTCATTTCAAATAAAGGGAGCTTAACAAAGAATTCTTTTCCTACCATTAATAAGAGACTGGCCAGGCATCATTTTTATACTAATTACAAAATAACTTAATTTGTAATTGGTCATGGCGACGTTAGAAGATACTTGAACAAATTTAATTTAGTTCCGTCATCTTCCTGTGATTGTGATATTGGTGGCGAGGAGGATGCGGAACACATGTGCTCCTTCAGTGTTCCAAATTTGATAGACAACGAAACATCCTAAGACTGGCTTTCAAGGGACTTAACATAAATTGGCCTCCTAATCTTCATCAACTTCTATCTATTAGAGGTACCTTTGAAAAGTTCTGTGAATTTTTTGTAAATGTTTGTAATCCTAATGTGCAGTTATGTGTGATTAATACTTACTTCTGTGAGCCCCGTGTGATACTTTGTGGTGCACACGGGGATTTATTATTATTTTCCAATAAAAAAAGTACATTTACTTACGCATGTTATTAATTTTTTATTGTTAAGAATTGCATATATACAATTAAGTTTACTGAAGCATGCATTCATTAGGAGCAAAAGAGCCATATAAGTTGATTTTGCCCACTTCAATGAAATAATTCAAAATCATTTAAAATATCCTGCTATAATTAATTTTTATCAAGTATTTAACCCATTTAAATCATGTACAACAAAAGAGAAAAGATAAAAAAAATTTCTCACAGTTCATTTTTTAAACATTCAAAATGATTTAAACACACTATACCGAAAAAAATTATGTTAGAAATTACAAAACTATTTCTTTTCTATATTTAATAAGCAAAAAAGATTTTCAATTAACTTATAATATTTCCTGCTAATACTTAAACAAATCTCTTTATTTATGCAGTATTATATGCTAATGGAATATTTTATTACACATATAACTAAAAAGAATCACCGAAAAAAGGCGATATTAAATTTTAAAAACCTTAAAGATAAAGGAATTAAAAGCAGGAAATTATTCCTCTTTGATATTTGTCCAAGAAGAAAAATTTCATTTATTAGAGTCAAGAAATTAAATAAGAAAAATTTTGATGGGGAAGTTTATTTTTAAGTACTTATTGCAACCGAATAAATTTAAATTTCTTTCAAGATGTTGTTTGTCTTAGAATAATAAATAAAGACACTCTAAAATATCTTTATATTAATTTTTAATTGAAGAGAGAATGAATTCGAAATTCAATTCCTTACTTTAATATACATAAAATATTTGTATAAGAAAATCAATTTATTTTAAGAATCTTATATGTATATTTATATAAGCGAAATAAATTTAGCTTAAAAATTTAAGATACCGTGTACTTATAGAGAAAAATAAAAGTTTTAATTTTCGTCCGATATAATTTCAGGTAAAATAATTTCATATAACACTCGTTATAAAATAATTTCCTGCAATAGAAATTTATTTTTCTCACTTCTACGATATACGATAGTTATACAAATAAATCATAAACGTATAAAATATAAGAGAAGAAAAAGAAATATTTTACTTTTATCTTTCTTTTTTTCACATGTTTTAATGGTCATATTCTTTTCGTGAGAGTTTTCGATGATTTCAGCACATTTCTTCTCATCTTCGTAAATATATCCAGTTGTAGGCTTATGGGGATTTGCAACAATCAAAGTTAAAAGTCCATCGGCTTGTTTCAAAATAGAAGCAGCCTGCAGAAATAACGCACTTCTTTTAATTTCTACTTTTAAAAAAGATATTGAAAAGAGAGTAATAATATAAAGCTAAATACTTTCTTTTTTTTCACGACTTATTCAGATAATTTTTTTTTAGAATAATTGGTACAATAGAAGCTGAAAAAGCAGAAATTTTAGAGCTCCCTTTTAATACAAGTTTGAAATTAAGTACCCAATTTTTATAAAAAAATATAAACAAGATTTTTAAAAAAAAAGTAATAGGAATTAATTGATGCACAGATACATGCTTAAGAAACAAAAATTCTACCACAGAACTATTCCTAAAATAATAAATCATTTTGAACAAAAAATATCTTCATGACAAACAATGCTATACATAATTAAGTTGAACAAATTGAAACAAAGTTTTATGTTTAGATCCATTCAATAACACACAGATTATTTCTTATACTTAAAAAAATAAATTGTAGTATTATATACACAACAAAACAAATGTTACAAAATAATAAGTAATGTAAAATTAAACACGAGTTTTTCTGCACTTGTAATATTTAAAAACGTTAAAGATTAATGGATTGATAAATTACTCTTTAATCTTTTGTATTCCAAATTTTCTTTATTTTCATGCAAAAATTTTTCGTATTGCAAATAATTAAGCATTTAAAAATATAAAACAAATATTAATTAGTTGATACTCAATTTCTTTTAAATGAATATATATATATATATATATATGCACAATTTTAAGATAATTTTACTTAATATTTGAATAAACCTTATTATATATAGTAAAACAGTTTCATTTGGTAGTTGATATGTCAGACGATAATGTGTGAAACCGATTTTGCAATAATTAATATACTAACACATAATTCAATTTTAAATGCACTTATTTAATTATATAAAAAAATTAAGGAAAATTTTTAATTATAGAGAAGTTAGTTTTGATGGTTAGATTAATAACAAAACATTTTGTTAGGTGTTCGATTTCATTTTCAGTAATTTTATTTTGTAGAATGATTTATTTTGCTCTTCATATATTTTATTTTTTACAGATATCCACATATATTTCTAAGGCTATTTTGGCAACAACAACAAACTGAAGTGAACTGCATCTTTTACCTCATTATTTGACGCTTTGATTGTTTGAATTGCATTAAAGAAAATGATTACCAGCCAAGTTGTAGCCGTTAAGTTAATTTAGTTTTTAATACGACAATTTATAGACTTAAGATAAGTTTTTCTAGCACCGCAAATTTATTTAATTTAAACTTTTATACTTTTAACACTAATGTCTTCTTATTAGTTTAAACTACTTACCTGGTTGAGACTTACTCTCATTTTATCTCTCCAAGTTGTGCTTATTATTTTATCTAAATATATGGATGAATTGTTTCAGCTCTAAACATACTTTTATGAGTTATGCTCTTTTTATTAAACTTCGAAGTATACAAATTAATCAAATTATATTCAGAATTTCTTTACAGTATTCCGCTACATTTGCTACATCTAAATGTCTCTGCATATATATATATATATAAAGAGGTACTAAAATAATAGAAACAGATTTATAATATATTTGAATATTTAATTTATTTTAGATGTTTCTCAGAAAATCTTGTAACACATACGTTTATTCGAAGTATTTTCAGTAAAAATGATGAAATGAATATAAATATTTCTCTGTAAATCCAAGAATCTTTTCGAAAAAATTAAAAATAAATAAATAAAAATGGAATGTTTTCAGTTTTTTGAATATATTTTAACCAATCAGAGAAAAACAATAGAAAAAATTCTTCACTTCCCCCAGTTTTTAAATAAGTTCGACTACTGCTAGAAAACACACACACACACACACACACACACACACAACACACACACACACACACACACACCACACACACACACACACACACACACACACACACACACACACACACACACCACACACACACACACACACACACACACACACACACACACACACACACACACACACACACACACACACACACACACACACACGCACGCACGCACACACACACACCTTGTGGTAATCTATATTTAAAAACATTAACTTATACAATATTATTAAAAGAAAATTGGGAAAATTAAAGGCCTGAAATCTTTAAATCCCCTATAAAATGTTAAGCAATTTTTTACAAAATATATAAATTTTTTAAATAAATAAAGGTAAAATAAATCAGATAATCGGAATTTGTCAGGTATTTTTGAAATAAAAACAAATTATCATTGAAGGAAACTTCCTATTGCTGAAGAAAATTGCTGACAGAAAACTCAAATGTGTGTGAACGAGAGAGAGAGAATTGGTTTTATAAATTCTCAAGATACTATTGTAAACGTTCTCAAATATTTAGAAAAACTTTTTTTCTGTTAGAAAAAAGAAATACTTTTCCTTCTAAATGATTCAGAGCCATAACAATTGAAAGCTGGAAAAATACTCGAAACTCTTGTATAAGCACACTTTGTTGGTTTTGAAAGTTTTATTAGAAAAGTTGTTTACATTATATGTTTTAAATCCGTTAAATTATATTTACGTTTAAAATGGTAATAAAATTTAAAGCTTAGTTGAGAAGCGTCTTATGAGACTATAACGAACCATGAAGGAATAAGAATGCATATTTATTTCATTAATACATATCATTTTACTTATGGTAACACTTTTTTTTATTTGATCAGATTCACAAAAAAAATGGGATATATAATTCTGATAATTTAATTAGTACTTATAAATAAGTGATAATATATTCATTAAGAAACACATATAAGCAAACACACAGAGAAAAGATACCCTATTAACCTTGGTTATTATGCAGGGTAGACCAAAAGTCTGATCATGATTCTAAAATTCATTACAAAATAACCATATGATGTAAAAATGTTACTGTTGTATCATTGGATTGCTCAGTTTTAGTAGTTTTTAGCACAATAAATGGCGCGTTTGCTCCTTCAACCGCATCTTAAGGAAACATTTGTAAGAAAGACAATTTTCGGCCGAAATGTCGGCAATTTAAGTGTGTTTTGTGCCAATGTGTGCTTTGGTTTCATGAAACGAATAGTGAGTGAGTGAGTGTAGGGTTTAATGGCGCAAGAGCCGATTTCGGCTAAGCTGCGCCAATTAATTGTTAAAATATTAAAAATCATTAAAAATACTCACATATAAAAGTTCACACATATATACAGCAAACAGATTTTGGTGGGGGATGCCCCACCAAGTCAAATAAGGTTAAAATAATTTAAAGAAAAAAAATATTTTTATATCTAGGTAAAAGTATTTATATAACAAGATTTTGGTGGGGATTACCCCCACCAAGTATGATTGAATAATTTCACTTTCTGTTTTTCGTCGGGGTTAATAATTTGCTTTCAGTTTTGTCTTCACTCTTTCTTGGAGTAATAACGTGTAAAAATTCCTCCTGTCTCCAGCACTCATTTTTCCAGTACTCTTCCGACAAGTGTTTTATTGTATTCTTTTTCGGTGTTTCCACCTCTTCTTCTACGTCATACAAAATCATGTCCTCATCTGAGGTGTCTTGAATAGGTGAGCTTTTTTTCGGTTTATGGGGTGCCATTTTTATCTCTATTTTTGGTTTTCCAGTGTTAGATATGTTTTTGGTAGGAAGCTTTTTTTTACGACGTTTTGAAACCTGAGATACAGAAGTTGTATCTGTTGATGTTAAGCTATTGGATTCTGAGGTAGCAGCTATGGTACTAGATGTTGTACAGGTGGGAGTTTCAACAACAACAGAAGAGGGTTGAATAGTTGATTTGGAAGAGGATTCAATAGGTGAAAACATATTATTGGTGGTGGAAAGTACAGGTTCCGACACTGTGTTCCGACACTATGTTGAAGAGGCGACAGGCAAGAGGTTTGTTTGGGTTGACGATGATGAGGATATTGATGTATTTTGTTTCAAGAGGGATGAAGTTGGTTGAAGTAATTTTATAGGTGGACAAATTATTTTTGTTATATTTTCATCCGTTTGTGTGGAATTGCTAACAGTTATGGATTTGGCAGCCTGAGCGTAGGTTTGAGATGGTTGTGGGGCTATTAATTTTAAGGGCTTCTACATATGATATATTTTTATTAGATTTAATGGTTTGTATTTCTTTTTCGATCTTCCATTTAGGGCACAGTTTTGAATCGGAGGAATGAGGCTGTGAACAATTAACGCATTTCTGCTCCAGACTGCAATCTGTGGAAGGATGTCCAACAGTTGCACATCTAGAGCACGTCAATTGCCCACGGCAGGAAGTTTGTGAGTGTCCGAACCTCTGACACTTAAAACAGCGCAGAGGATTCGGAATATATGGACGGATTTTACAATTCAAATAACCAGCTTTAATAGTTTTGGGTAGAGAGGGGCTGCTGAAAGTTAAAATTATATGTTTTGTAGGGATAATTGTAGCATCTTTTTTTATTGTAATTCTCCTGACCTGAATCACGCCCTGATCAGAAAATCCATCAAGGATTTCTGTATCAGGAGTGTTCAACAAGTCAGGTTCAGAAATGACACCACGAGAAGTATTTAGAGATTTGTGAGGACTTATTCTTACGGTAGAGTCAAGAAAAGATTTGGCAAGTAAAAAAGACTTCGTTTGTAAAGCAGAACATGTTTCAATTAATAAATCACCGGATCGTAAGCGTTTTACTGATTTAGGTTCGCCACCTATTCCTATTAGTGCCTTATGAATTGCAAATGGTGACTTTTTGGACATTTCATTGTTTTCCAAGGATATTAACAAAAATCTTACTTGTTTAGCAACTTGATCAAGGTTAAGGTTGGGTAAAACGAGGCCTTTACCCGGGCACGAAATTTCAGGATCCATGAAAGAGAGATGGTATTCATCCTGGTGTGGCTCCACCCACCACGGAGTCCGACAAGGGAGGCAGTGTGCCGGTCATCTGGCAAAAACCAGGCACGGCGCTTACCTGGAGTACACCCAGAATATAGTGCTACAGCATCAGGGCGAGGATCCAACGGGTAAACCCGCCACCCCTTATCTGCAGCACTAACCCTACAGCAATGTCTCCGAAAAGACTTATCACCAGCCGATTGACAGGAGCGGGCTCACTCCTGCCACCCGTCTACAGCGAAGCGTGGGCCAAAGGGAACGCAAAAGGTATCCCCAGGACACCATTTTCCTCCTTACGGGACGCCGCACACGGCAAACATGCGGGTCGGAAAACCAACGTTGTTAGTAAGAAAACAAAGAAATAATGCGAACATCAAAATAAATCATCAAAAAATATTAAACGAATTGAACGCAATACAAAACGAAAAATATAGTATTAATAATGAATATTGTGAGTAATCTAATAAAAAATTAATCAATAATTTTGTACATGTAAATTTCGAAAAATTGTCTGTAGTCTAGACGGGAAAAGAAGAAAAGGGAAAATTGAATGACAAGAGGGTCGAAAATAGAGAAGGATCACTAGGGTATCCCGGGTTCGTGACACCCGAGTTTACCAAAGACAGTAAACCCCTTGGGAAAAGGAAAAGATCACCAGGGTACCTCGGGATTGTGACACCCGTACTCACCTAAAGAAGGTGAGCCCCCTGAGGGGTTCATGAAACGAAATCGCCTATTAATGTTCAGCATAAATTTTGATATTGAACTGAGATAAATAATAAAAATGAGCTGGCCTCAGAAATTTATAAAAAGAATCATTACTGCAAATAGATCTTTTTATCCCTTGAAGAGTTATTTAAAAAATCTAGTTTTCTCAAATTAAGAGCTAAATTGCTTTTTTACTAAAGTCTTATAAGTTCTGTCCTGACTTATGCATCAGAGACTTAGCCATTGACTTTACATGATGAGGAAGCTTTGGCAATTTTCGAGAGAAAGATCTTACGCTGCATTCATTTTGGGATCCAAGTGAATGGGTTATGGAGAAGAACATCTAACTTAGAACTCTACACAATTTATAAATAACCTGATATTGTAAAATTTGTCAAATTATATAGGCTTAAATAGGAGCATCATATGGCTAGAATGAATGAAGGTCGTTGCTGCAAGAAAATCTTTCAGGCAAAGCCCATGGGAAATAGACCTCGGGGTTGACCCCCGTTAAGATGGATTGACTGTGTCAAAAAATACCTAAATATATTACAGGTAAAAAACTGGAAAACAGTTGCCAAAGGTACGGCGAAAACTTCTGGAGAAGGCCAGGGCCCACCCAGGGCTGTCAAGCCATTGAAAAAGAAGAAATTTTGATATTGTTATGGACACAACCATCCCGATGCAAAATCAATAAAGTATGAAATGTTTAAGCAGCGTTAGGATCTTCCCTTAAATGGAAGGCATGGTGTATGTTTCAATGTAGTCTAATGGACTTGATGGGAACTAGGATACCACTTAGACATTCTCCGAGCTACCTTGGGGGCAAGGGGAAATTTACAAATGGTCTAATAAAAATTCATAGCATTTTTTACAATATATCTGAGCAAACACATGCCTAATTATAATAGATCGAGCACAATAAATATTTATAATCATGGTAAGACTTTTGGTTCACCTGTGGACTGAATTAATCAGGTAAACGACGCTGGTTAAGCCAACTTTTAAACATTGCAATAAATACAGATTCTAATGAGAAGATCGAGAGGTACACTGATGACCATATAGATCGACCACGACGAGAAAAACCTCCACTCCGTCTTTTTGATAAATAAATAACCTACGTAGTGTTATTTGAAGCAGAAAAGGGGAAGCATGCATTTTTATCAATGCAATGGCCAACCTACCAAATCAATTAACTTATTCAAAGCTTTCCATAAATGATTTAGTTAAAGAAAGAACTCACGAACATGATATGGGCAAAGCGAAGCTGAACATTTTGGCGGTTGACTTATATATTAACTGAGTAACTTTACTTTTATGAACAATAGTTGACATTATAAAAAATATTATTATACATTCCAGAAAAAAAAATCAACAGTCAGAATAAGTCATTTTTTTCAATTGAGCGACTGATTAATCAATTATCTGTAGAACCGAAGCAGATTAAAAACGGTACCCACTGCATTTCTAGTATAGTTTATAAAATTATAAAAAACCAATTCAAATTTTCACATAAGAATAAAAGTGATTCAATTTAAAACGCCTCACGGAAATCCAAACGACGAAGACAAATTTATTATGTTATGTCTAAGCCGTTCATTATTTACCAAAAATAAATTCAGTTTCTACCTACATTTTTTTAAAATATAAATCTATTTTCGTACTTCCTTGTTATTGTGATGTAAATTTAAAATTTATTAGATTTATATAAAATATTATTAAAATTTTTTTGATCCTGTTTGAAGTATTTAACGAAATTTAATTTTGGTTGGAATAGTTTTCAAAAATTTTAAACTCGTAACAACACATTGTTGTATTGCAGTAACAAAAACCCGACGGGGAGTTTTGTATATAACACAAACATGATGTAACAAATCTTCATGATACCCATAGAATAATCAAATTAACTAAAAACATCCCATCAAGTATTTGTTGCAATTACAACAAAATACTACATAGCTCGTAAACATAACAAAGTACAGATGTAGCAACGATTAAATTAGCAACAAGAAATAGCGATAAAAATTCAATTAAGAGTTAAATTTCTGACGATGCAAAATTTTTGGATAAATTTCTTATGCATGCATCTTTAATTAGTCAAACTTGCAAGTTCAATCAGCATTAAAAATCTACATTTAAAGTTTCTAAAAAGGATTAGATTACAAGATGCACAAAAAGAGAACGTGTTATAAAAGGTCCGAGTCTATAAAATCTAGGAGTGTGTATTCTTGAAAGGTAATTCGAGTCTTTGAGTGAGAGAGAAATTAACTTAATACATTAATAACTCAATTATATTGATTAAACTTTTCACTCAATTCCTTTTTCTAATTAATATTTGCAATGAATCGTAGTAATTAGTTGCTAAGAATCTGCTTATCAAGAATACTATACTAAAATTTAATGGTTCAATTGAAGGTGAAAATAAAAACTCAGTATCGACTATTTTTAAAAAAATATAATTTTATTAGTAATTTCTTGGCTATTGAATGTTTAAACTACTAACTATGAATTATTATTTTTAGTCGTGCACCATGATTTGCTTTTATTTAATATTGTGTAATTAGTACACGTTTACATTCCTAAACATACGTACATGATATGGTACAGGTCTTATTAATACATTTAGCAGTAAAAAGGGTTCAAAATACCCACAGAACTACGCAGACAAACGAAAAACTTTATTAATGACTCTTTATCTAATAGGTATTAGATTCAGTGCTATGACTTTATGGTTAAAGCTATACAAATTTAAAAGAATATTTGTTCCATAAATTATATGGAAATATGCTAAATTGAAAACAGAGCAAAACATCATGAGAAACGAATCAAGAATACATCTTTAAAAAAAAAATATTTTTTCGTATTAAAGTCGAACAATAATTTTTAAATTTTTGCACGAGTACAAGGGAATTTTAGTTTTAATGCATATTGAAGTTCTTAAGATAATGGTAGCAAAATTCTGGATATTATATATATATATATATATATATATGACAATTTCATTTGAAATTAAAACATGTTTTCTGGGGTATCTTTTTCTTGTCACAGTCGTTGAAACGACGAAGAAAGTTTTAGTATTTTAATTTATATAGTTTGACAAACAAGACAAGGGACAAAAGCGTTCTTTTTTTTAACACCCTTTTATAAGGTTCACTTGTATGTAACGGAATTTTTGAACTCAATTTTTACCCACTTTAAAAGGTCAGATTAATTCGAAATTTTGCTCACTTGTCCAGGACCGATGACAATGCAATAATTTAATAATTTTGTTCCATTGTCCTGATCAGAATCACCAGGATTAACGATTTCCCATTTTCGGATCCCATCCTGCATCTACAGATTTGGCGACCAAAGGATTAAGTTACAACTTAGTTCGATTAACCATAAAATGGTGGTTTTTAGTTTTTTTAAACTATAATCTATTTTATTCCGGTGATCTAAGCTTTTAAAACTTCCTCAACCGGAGGCCTTGAGAATGATATTATTTCTATTAATGAATACCGTGATTGGTCAGAATACGTAGATGACGCAATATTTTCTCATCTTGTTTCGAAAATCGCGAACGTGGTAGTTTTCAGGAGATAAAGTTGTGGTTAAAAGAATATTTCTCATTAGGTGGGTAAACTAAAAAATTAATTATCACCCGAAGTGTAGGAAGGCTATAAGACCCCATCATAAATTAAATAAAACCAACCGACAGAAATTTAAACGGTGAATTATCACACATATATACACAATCAAAGAATTAGCTATTAAATTGGATTTCAACAAGCTCAGTTTTATTCATCTTAAGAACTGTATATACGCATCAAAACTAATATTCTTAGTTTAAAATAGTGCAAAAATAAAATTTAATATTTGAAATGCATCAATAAAAAATAAATATAAATACATTAAACATCTCTCAAAAATATACAATTAAATTTGGTAACATATTTTATCCATTCCGATTCAAATATTAGGCTCACTAGTGTGCACAAGTATCTACTTAATGTTTAAAATACCTTCATTTATAATTTTTTGGTACTTATAGTGCAATAAAAAACAATGTATTTTAATTCGTACCAATTGTCATAATTCTCCTTCGTATACTTAAAGACACAAATATCTGTAGGAATTAAACATTTTATAGAAACAAAATTTTTACCAATTTTATTTGACGCATTATCGTTTTATTCACAACAAAGATCTAAAAATATTAGCATACAGTTAAAATTGTTTAAACGAAACTGAGGGGGACTGAAATATTTTTTCGAGCTAAAAGAATTTTGTGTTAAAGAATATTGCAAAAACAGCACATATTCAACAAAATTAAGTTTATTAGAGCACATTTTGTTTACATAAATAAATATATATATATATGCTTGTATTTAATAAAAATCAATGGGACAAAAACATTCACAAGAACTGAATGAAATTTAATACAAAAATTCCAAGTGATTTATTGAGTTCTTGGAGAATAATCTGATATTTTTCTTTGCATTGTCTTTTTTTGCATGAAATTTTCAACAAATTGTTCCATTTTGTTATTCCTTTCACCATTGGAATGTGCGTCTAAATAACTGCACCGATGTGCGTTTTATAACTAATGTACTAATGTGCGTCTAAATAACTAACCCATGTCATCCGAAATAATGTTTCTGATTTTGGATAACGTGGGAACAGGAGCTGCATTATTCCTTTTATTTTCGTCGTCGAAGTCTGCATCAGTGATATTTTTTTGAGTTTTGAACCAAACTCCAAAATGTCTTTATCTGCCATAATTGGGATTATACAAACATTATCACCATCATCTACTTCAACAAATCCTTCCAATGATACAGTAGGACAGTCCGGTGTTTTCCGTATTTTATTTAATCCCTGAAGAGAAATCTTTTCGTATTAAGCGATTTTCGTTTCCTCTAAAGAGGGGGAAAATGCATGTAAATACATAATTGTTTGTCGGGTCCGTTGTATTATGCCGTTTTAACCAATGTTTCGTCTTAAGGTATCCGACTGGTTGCGACAGCTTTAAAAAAAAAAAAAAATGGAGATATGTGGATTTTTTTGTTGTTGTTTTTAGATTTGTTTAGTACATTTTAAGAAAAATATGCTAAAATAAAGAAAAGAAGAATAAATTATTATAACTAAAATGGGTAAAAATTGACAAAAAATAGCATAAATGTGGCTCATTCTGTACCATAGATTTATAAAAAAAAATTCAATTCTGATGTGCTGATATGTTATTCATTTTTTAAATGACCTTCAGGATAAGAGATATTTTTTTTATTTTTACAAAAATTAAACAACCTTATCTTAGTTATTATATGAAACTGCTTAAGCAAACAGTGATTATATTCACATAAGGGACTGTAATAAAACAATGATTGATAAATCTGAAGGTGAAACACTTCTACTGTTATACAGAACTTACACAAACAATTTCAATTAATTATTTTCAAAACTTTTTTAACAATCGCTGACCCCTTTTGATTATTTTCAAAAAATCACATTTCGAGTAAATCGCGTAAAGTATGACATCTTGCTTATAGTAATGGCACCTGCTTTTACTAAAACACTTGTAGTTTTTGTTCTGATGAACGGAAAACGATAAACTTGGTATTTTTATAAAGCTAATACGATGGCCTATAAAATAAAATTATATATATATATATATATAAAAATTGTCAATTTTTGGCAAAATTCACAATTTTAGGGTAGTCGGATACTCTAAGCGTTTTCGCGTTTAACGTATTTTACTGTACTATATTTGGTAAAAATAAATGTGAAAGAATTATAAAATGCTTGTATAAAATGAAAATTACTCACTGTGTCATAATCCGCACCTACAAGATCTGCATCATTAGCCGCTAAAATCATATCACCCACTTTTAAACCAGCCTGTAGGTATTTTCAGAATTAATTAGTTTCGAAAAACAAACATGGATTAAAAAGGTAAATTATATATTAATATGGGAAGAGACTGGGGATAAACAATTATATCATACAGAAATACAAACATGCTCTGGAAAGACATTAAAAACATAGCACATACTCATGCTAATGCATTAAATACATATACAACAGGCATACATGCAAAGTTTTCTGCTTAATTTTTATATAAAAACTTTATATGAAAGTTCCCTTACACACATAAACTAAAAAAAAACACATAATTTTAAATTCAAATATATTTAAAAAAAATATATTTTATCGTTAGACAATCTACAGTACAATAATCAGTAGCTCTAAATCTGTAAAATAAATAAATAAAATAAAATTAGTAATTAAATATGTCGAATCTTTTGATTCTTTGGAAATATTCGACAAAAATGAATTCATATTGCGCTAATTCATAACTATAAGATTAAATATTTCATTGAGAAACACCTAAAATATGCAACACAATCTAAATTTGCAGTAATAGAAATTTATATAAATTAAAATATTTCTTTGAAAAAGAATAAAAGGTATGTTATGAGTGAGTGAGTGAATATTAACGTCGCACTGATTAGCAACACGAGGGCTTTTGGCGACGGTCCGCGTAATTTTGAACCATGGTCAAGTGACGCGGACGACACCTGAGCTGGCACCCCCCTCTCCTAACTACCACACCACACCAACGGGAGGACGTTTGAGCTCTCGACAGATTTAACGTGCATCGCTCCCCTACACGGCGGATCTTTAGTGGTACTAGGATCGAACCCATGACATGCTAGCCATGATCCGATGCCTAGACCACTCGGCCACCGCGGCCGCAAAAGGTATGTTATATGATAACAATTAGGAAAATATATCTTATCGTTTCGTAGTTTAGTTGCTTCAAAATATTTCAAAAGCAAAATTTATACTGAAAGAATACTTTATAATTTGTGTGTACATATATAACAAACAAATGGGTCACTCGTATAAATTTTTTACTCCTTACTACATTTTAAAATTATTTTTTAAAAAATGTTTAAAAAAAAAATACTATTTTAGTCAAAAATTTTGGGTGAAACATGAAAAACATATATTTAAGAAATATTATTTCATAAACCTAAAACAAGCACACTATACCATAAAAAGCGACGTACTGTGTGAGAAGGAGCTATCCGAATGAAAAGAAAATCAGTAGACGCAATGCGCTTATATTGAAAACCAAATACTAACAGTAACGCAGAAATCGAAATCTTTATTCAAGAAACACGACTATAAGAGAAAATAAATAAATAATACGTTGGGGTTATCTATGGCTCGGATGTAAGTCGTTATCCGCCAGGGCAAAGACTCGCACAGTTGGCGGATGTTTTCCTATGGGAATGCTTGTGATACACGTTCCGGTCCCGGTAGCCGAGTGGTCATGGCTCGAGGCCGGTGAAGTCGAGACGCAGATTCGAAACGTAACGTCACTAAAGTCCCGCCGTGGAGAAGGGCTGATGCACTTGAAACCTGTTGAGGCTCAAATATCTTCCAAGGAGTGGCGTGGAAGCTGGAAGAGGTGGGTGTTGTCCTCGTTACTTGACTCGGAGTTCACATTTATGAGGCACGTTGACAATAGCCCTCGCCTGGTTTCAGAGTACGACGTAAGTCAATATCAAATCAAATCAGGCAATACACGTTCCAAATGGCGCGGTTAACTAACACGAGGTGGGATACGCATGCCCATTAAAAGCCAAAAAAAATTACTATCTGTTAGAGACAGATCCGACGATGACGTCAGCCAGGGAAGTATTACAGGCGAGAAAACAAACGGTAGAAACATGTGCGACCAATCTTTATCCTGTTGTAATGAAAGCCCAGGGTTTTTTGAAAAGAAAGGCAATGCTACAAGGCGCAGAATCTCATCAGCATACCGCTATACTATTGGGTGTCATGAATGACAACCAAAGGAGTTCGGCTGTGAAATGAAATGACACCCGATATTATACCTCCTGGTTGTAGGACTGTGTGGAGAACAGTCAGGTGACTATCTTATCGTTTTCCTGGACATCTCCAGACACGTACACTGGTCTTCGGGCCCCATTAGAAGCGAGATTTACCGGCAAAAACAAATATACTCCATGAAATTCCAGGACGAATGAAGGCCACGGTAGCCTGATGGTCAAGGAAACGGACTCGTGGCCGGCGTGTCATGAGTTCCAACCTAGCACCACTGAAGACCCACCGTGTAGAGGTACGATGTACGCGGAGATCTTTTAGTTTGTGAGTTGTCATCGCTCTCAATCAACCATTAACTTCTCGAAGGCCATGAGTCATCCCTTCTTACCAACATTGTCTAATGGTAGCATTGTTCTGACCGCAAAGGCCGAGCAACTCTGCGATTTGAACACTCTACTTTCTTTAGTCCAGTTGCATGTTAACTCTTGATTGGGGACACCTGCGAGTCCAGGCAAGGTATTGGTACAGTTCACATTGATAGACAGAACCACATTCATTTGGTTGTAATGTCTTAACTTTGGAATGTTTTTTAAACATTATCCACTCCATTGGAATGCGTTGAATCTCCAGTTAGGCGTTAATTATTGGCCACCAGAAGTTAACAATTTGCATATTCACTATCGTAAGGTATGCTATTACACAATTTCGCCTCATTCATTTTTATATGATACAGTCTACCTTGTTGAGTTTAAAAATACCTGTTGTATCAAATTCCTTTTATTTTGCGAGTATAATAATTTTTGAACGTCTTTCTAACTTTTTAAAAAATATGATGAAAAAAAAATAATGGGCTTTATTTATTTAAATATATTAATATTTATTGGCTCTAAACTGATTAATTAATGATCAAAAATTAAAAAAGTTTCATGCGTGATTTTTAATTAAAAATGTTATTTCTTTTCAATTATTTATCTATTTTCTGAAATATTTTACTTAATTGAGGATTAAAAACAGTTAAGAGCTCAGAGAATTATTATAGAATGTTTTGAAAATAAAAGGGGAAAAAAGGAAGCTTTTACGCTCAATTTATTACCAAAAAGCAACACAATCATGTAAGAAAGTAAAATATTTCCCAGATGAATAATTTATATCATAAAAGTTAAGATGTTTCTTAAAAGTATATCGCGTTGTTAAGTGTTTTGTGCATATATGCTTAATGAAATGGAAATTGCAATGAACTGGGGCTTACACAAACGACTTGACTATCGTGCATTTTGTTTATACATTTAAAAAGCATTCACATCGCTTATACATTTAATATAAATCACCACTCACACACTAAAAAATCTCACAAAACTATATTAAGTAAATGATAATGATACTTAGGAAAAATTTCGAAAGACATGCACACTTAATGAATAAAAATATGTGGATATCTTTCAATAGGTGGTGGTTCATTTCGAAAAAAAAAATCAAACCATTAAAATCTTAAACAATGGCTAGCAATATATTTCAATGCAAACATAAAAAAAAATTATTAAATTTTTGGAATATTTCCATAAGCTGTATAATAATGGCTCCAAATATTATTAAAAAATAACTCAGAAATCTTTGGAAAAAGTTATTCAAAAATTTCAAAATGAACTTAAAAATAAAATTTGTCGACTTAAATTAACAGTCCATCATTAAATATTGTTGATTCTAATTCTACACTGCAGCTGATAAAATATTCAGGAGTTCTCAAATCTCTTGTATTCACGTGGCATAAGAAGATAAATACAATTTTTGACTTTGTGGATCTTGTTAAAAATTAGCATTTGTGTTAGAATTATTTTACCATGCTTTAGATTCGTCAACGAAATATGGATCCTAGATATTTAATATCTAATTTATGATTATACTGTATTTAATTTAATATTATTAAATATTTATTTATGATTACAGATATTTAATTTATAATTATACAAACTACAAACATACCACTTTCCTTCTTCATCCCCCCCCCCAAAAAAATTAAAAATTCTCCAGTATTTTGATTGTAATTGTAGACTTTTTACATGTCATGTTTTTTGGGCTATGCTACTGAGCGTTCTGTAAAAGCAATAATCAAATAGATTCCATGTTTTTACACATTGGTGCTGGAATAGATCATTAAAATAAGGGGAAAATAGTATTGGAAGTTATCTAATATTTTTTCCATCAACGCATATTCTTATATATATATATATATATATATACACACAAATAATAAATACATTAACTTTCAGAAAGTCATCTTTCGAAAAATGTTCAATATCATTTTTATTAACTTTTAGTCTTTCTAAAATGAGGAAGATAAATTCCGGACATTGACATGTCATAAACGAAGTATGTTGACCCTAAGTTCTATAATTTAATAAATAAAGCATTTGATGAAAACCTTTATTTATTTTCGAAGCAGCAAACATTTTAAGAATCTAGCTCAAGATGGAATGAAAACTGCTTGGCACATTTTATACTTGAAGATGAAATCAAAATAAAGAAGAACCCTAATCCCCCCCCCCCCACTAAATGCTTTGAAGATTACGTGATAAAAAATGATAGCGAACCGATTGTTTTTAAAATCTGGATGTTTTGATGCTTTTTCAAATAGGTTGCTTCCGATTGCCACTTATACGTATAAAAATGTTATTTATCATAACCGATAGATTAAAAGTACTTAATTCTTGTTATAATTTTATTTAAGTTTATCAAACGAAACTCTTTAATTTGAAAGTAAAATTCCTCATACGAAAACGTTATAATCACACACAAAAAAGTTGTATACATTTAATCAGTGTGTTTTCCGTAAAAATATGTTTCACTTCACACCTCACTACGAAAAGTTCGCCCAGAAAAACTGACATTATATATGGAATGTCTAAAACTATATGTATTTGATTTTACCTACTTTGTTCAAAATTTATACGAAAGAAATTTGGAAATATAAAATTAAAATTTAGCGTGAGAAATAGCATTCTAATATTAATTTTGAACCCTTCTTTTAAAGATCAGCGATTTTGAGTATTGCAATTTCCATTTCTTTCACTTAGAATATTCTACTGAAAATTAATGTTCCAAATTAATTATACAGAACAACTACGAATAAAAATAAACAAAGTGACTAAAATAAAATATATAATTACATACTTTAAAAAAATATACCTGCTTCTCTCTTAAAATTTACCTATTACATTACTTAACTACTGAAAAAATACATTATGAGTGCCAACCAAAAAAAGCAAAGCACAAAAAATAAATAATAATCATGCCTAACATGAGCCAAAATGCAGCATGCTCACCATGTCTAATTATCTACACACATGTACAGCTAGAGTTAAAAAACATATTCACTTCAAGGCATAAAAAGAGCGTTGTTCAATACAATTCTCACCTGTTCTGCAGCACTGTTCTCTTGGATGTCTGATATGAAGATGCCCTGTCCAACCTCCACATGCTTTCCTTCGATTATCATAATGCCAAGGCCCTGAGCACCCTGTGATTTCCATTAACCACAGGCAGAAGTTAACAAGCCAGAAGATAATAGCAACGGGCATACTTTAGTTGCACAATTAAGATAAAGCGGCATCCAAAAATGAACCAACAGCATTGCGTGAACCCAATTTAAGCATCCCTTTTATGAAACACGTCAGCATTTCCTTCTTAAAAAATGCCAATCAATTCTTAACCATAAATAAAAGAACGAAATGCTGTTGGGTATGCAGTAAGCGCCATTTTAACTGGCTATCAAGGGATTATCCACATGGCCGGATAAGCCGAATCGTATAGAATATAATACAGAAGGGAGGGAAAATATCAGAAACTTGGACATTCTTGGGAGTTTCATTCTAATTTTTACTGAATTGTATTACAAGGTTCTATTTTTTTTCAGCAAGCTCACATTCACTTCTCCATGTTAGTTTATGTAAATAAATTAAGAGACGGTGTGGAAGGCAGATCTATATAAAGTTCTTTTTTCATATACGGCTGACATGAGAGATTAAACAAGTTGAGTTTTTATATAGGGTCCGACATATTAACCTCCCCTTTTTCACAAAAGGCAGTTACAAACAATCAAAACAAGATACAAGGAAAAGTCTTTTATTGGTGAACAACAAATACGATGCCATTTTACATTAATTGGTTTTAAAAATTATATCCGATAAATAGAGCCCTCCCGTGGTGATACATTGACGAAATCTTTCCCGAAAGTTCTTCAGAATATTCCCCCTGACGCTGTTTTGATTTCGTCTGATGAGACCCACTTCCACTTGTCAGGCACTGCGAATAAACAAAATTTTCTCTGCTGGGCAGCAGAAAATCCTCAAGTGTACAAACATCGTCCTACAACTCTGCAAGCACTAAAGGATGGCAATCTGCCATTCCACCGGAAATTACACGAACTATGGACAACATTCGAGAAGACTTCGTCAATGTGTCACCATTGTAGGATGGCATTTAGTGGGCATAATTTTTAAAACCAATTAATGTAAAATGGCATTGTATTTGTTGTTCACCAATAAAAGACTCTTCTCTGTATCTTGTTGTTTTTTTTTGTAACTGCCTTTTAAAAAAGGGGGAGGTTAATATGACGGACCCTGTACATGAATATCTGTACTATTTCTGTACTAATTAACGCTGATTGATATAATTAAGTATGAGTTTAGATTCAGACATCAGTTAAATTTTACTAGTAACTTGCGTCTTGTTTTGTTCCCCTGACATGTGTTTAGTTAATTGTAATGCATCTCAAATAGAGGATAAGAGAATGTACGTTTGTTAAAGCCTGGCTCTATCTTTGGACCCAACATCTATTTTACAATATGTATTATTTAAATTTAATAGTTGCAGAATATCGTTCAGTATAATTTATTTTTAGTTTGTTTCTACTAGAAACATTAAGTTCCCCGCTCATTTGCGTACGAGAAATACAGCATTGAGTAGATATAAATTAAATATTTGTTTTCAAACATTCCCTTTGATGTCCTTTCTGACATAACTTTTTTTTTCTGGCGTAACCCCTCCCCCAAGGCAAGGCTGAAAGTTTTACTGCATCCCTAAACATGTTGTCTCTGCCTAGTGATTTTTAATCTTTTTTCATTTCTGTTGTCTTGTGAACTGGAAACTTGCATCCTTGGTTCAAATACTAAAATCCTACAAGACTATGAGAAGACAAAGAATCGCTGCTGATTGATTTGTTTCCGAAGTTGAAAGATTTTTAAAAAAAAAAATGATTATACTCTGCTGCTAGCGAAGGATATTAATATATGTTTTGCCATTGATACACTTTCCGTTCTTTTATTTCGAAGGAAATTAAAGTCTGAAACTACTGCGGAAAAAGCAATTGGAAACAACATTAATTCGCACTATTTGACAGCCTATCAGGACTCCTGATCCATCGCCTGGGCTTGGGAGGGGAGGAGGAGGAGGTGCTGTATATACAAAAGATACCACACAGTTGATTTAGATTTGAATATGGATTATATTATCGATATTAGATTGACAAATCGGTCAACTATATTCCGAAATATATAGTGCTGTTTCCTAGCGTTTTACAATAGTATTTTGCTTCCGGAAATAAATACATAAATATAATGTATTATATTAGCATCTTGATTGCAAATTCAACTTTTATATTCCAGTGTAAAATTTTCCAACATTATTTTTCATTGAATGTAGAAGCTGGTTTCTTTCGTAGAAAATTGATGTTATTTGATGAAATTGTGAGGTGAATTGATGACCACCTCCATTAGAGAGGTCTGTGTATGCTACTGTTGTCAAGCATTGAAATAGAATGCTTAGGGAAAAAAAATTAGTGATGACTCAGCAAAGATGACTTTTGAATCACTTAATTAACCGAAGAAGTAATTTAACTGATAACACCGGTTAAAAAGGCCTTTACTGCAGTTTACTTTTTGAATGCTGGTTCATATAAATGCATGAGAAAAGTATAGATCATGCAATAGCATTTTAAAATATGAACAGGATATATACAGGTAAAAACATACATAAAATACATGAAAGAAAGACAAAAGGAAGAAAATGAACTGTGCAATGTATTCACATATGCAACTTAAAGGTTTTTCTTGAAAAAAAGGACATATCATTTAAGATAGCATTCCAAACATCACATTTAGAAAAAAAAAACAATAATATGGATTAAAATATCATGCAAAAAGGTACATTAAAGGTATTAGTTTTTAATAATGTAACTCAAACAAAGTACAAAATATCAGAATCACAAACATTTCTCTTTTGATTTTTATGCAAGCTAAAAATTAGTGTTCAGTTAAGGATATATGTAATTGCAAAACACCTAAATTCAATGCATGTTTAAAATTTTTTTTAATGAAAAATGCTTTCAAAATTTATCTAAAACTAAAAAAAAACAATCAAACAGAAAAAAATATGTAGAAATATTTAGTTTATACAAAATACATTTAAATAATGTTAAGCGCTTATTGATGGACTAAATTAATTTTTCATGCATATACTTGCAAAATAAGTGCTTAATACATGCTATAAGTTGTTTTTATCTTTGATTTAAATATTCTGATAAAAAAGACAAAAATTAAAACGAAAAAACTATAAGCTTATCTTTTTGCATTTAATATTTCATTGTCATATTAAAATTTTTTAAAATTTTATTTTTGTACCAATAATTTAAATTTTAATGTGAACTCTGTTAAAAAAAATAAGAATTTTTAAAAAACTTTATCTATTAATGTAGGAAGCACTATTATCTAGTCAAAATGTAGTGTAGCATTATTATAATTATTATAATAAATATTATAATAATTATTTAATATAATTAATTAATTATTATAATAAATAATTATTTAATATAATTAATAATATTAAATAATTATTTAATATAATTAATAATATTAAATAATTATTTAATATAATTAATATTATTTAATATAATGTAGCATTTATATTAGCATTAGCATTAGCATTAGCATTATTTAGCAAAAGAACTTTATGCCTTTAACAGCATTTTTTAAATATAGTTATCACTTTTATTTCTTTTTTTTTAAAATTGCATTTAATAAAATATAGCACGATTCAATGTAAGATCATATTACTGTATTTAACACACATATTCTAATAGAAATCACAGCATTATTTCGTTACTTGAAAAGTTAACATCTATTTTTTTTCGAATGCTTATTCGATACAATTGCATTTAATCAGAATATTGATTGCAAGCAAAATGATAATTATGAATACAATTTTTTACATATCCTAATTACTTTAAATTACATTTTTTAAATAAAAAAATTATAGATATTTTGATTTTTAAGGAAAATATAGTTTTTGACATTAGTGTGGTATATAATAACCGATTTAAAACAATCAAATAATGGGAGAAAAATTATATTTTTAGATTTCGTACATAAGGTCAATTATCATAAAAAATTCAAGGTATCTCAAATAAGACTTGACCCTTTATTTTAACTAATATTAGTTGAGATAAATTTTATCAATTTTTATAATAATTGTACTTTAATCTTTAAGTTTTTTCCTTAGAATTAAGCTAACAATTAACTAATATTTAACGAATTAATAAAAAATGCTTTGGAATTTTATCCATAAAATATGCATTTCTTCATAAATTGATAAAACTAAATCCAAAAAGTTTTAATTGCAATTTGCAAGTGTTAATAAAAATAAATGCCATAAATTGAACGACACAAACAATGTAAATAATATAGAAATAAATACTTATTTTCTACATAAAAGCGTTGTTTACAAACTTTCCAACTGAAAAAATTACGATTTACCTTTAAAGATATTTAAAAATTAATTTTTAAGAGTTCTACCATTTTCGAAATAAAAGAACAACAAAAGTGGAATAATAACTTAAATTAAAAAAACGCAAGATATAAGATATTTAAAATAAACATAAGCAATAATATTAAAAAAACATTTAAATGGCGACGCTCAATTAATGAACAAAATGCGAAAATGAGAGTAATATTAAAGAATGATATTTAAAAGAGAACAAAGAAGAAAATAAAAGAGAACATAAAAACTAATTTTCTTTTTGAAATTGCTAAATACTTTTAAAAAATGTAAAAAAAGACTAGAAAAACCAAATGACAATGAGGTATATCTTTTTGGACACATATAATTTAATTATTTTAATACGCTTTATTTTATTCGAACGCATATATGTTTAGAATCACCCAATAAAAAAAATAATCTTTTTTTCAGAAAAGAATTTAAATGCATATTCAACGAGATAATTATTTTCGGTAAACTCATTCTAATTAAAACAAAGTAGAAAAAAAAACGTAATAAATCTCATTTTAATAAGCATTTGAAAAACGTATTTATAAAAGTCCTAGATAAAAAATTAATATAAGAAGATATGTTATTAATGTATTATTTATACAAGATAACATTTGCTTACCTTTCTGACAGTTACAGTATGCATCCCTCTATAGTGACAATATTTATCTTCAGTTGCCTTGAAAAGAGAAAAAAAATTAATAACATTAATTATATAAAAAAAATTAGATATAATGAAATATATTAATTAAATAAGAAAAAAGTAACATAAAATTTTTTTAAGGCAATTCATCCTTTGAATGGATGAATAGAAAGTATTTTATTACGATTGGAAATTTGAACGAGATATATATATATCTTGCCCTATATATATATATATATATATATATATATATATATATATATATATTTATATATATCTTGTTCACATTTTCAATCATTAATAAAATACTTTCTATCCATCCAATCACGTTCAAATAAATTTTTTGTATGTAGTGGATGACACTTGATGTTAATACAATTGTTTCAATTATTATTGACCGGAAATATTAATGTTCAGTTGGGGTTTTCTGTATGGCTGCGATTGCCAAGTGGTCAAGGTATCGGCTCATGACAAGCATGTCATGAGTTCGAGTCCAGTAACACTAAAGACCCACCGTGTAGGGGTGCGATGCATGTTACATCTGTCGAGATCTTAAACGTCCTAGCGTTGGTGCGGTAGTTAGGATAAAGGACGCCAGCTCAGGTGCCTACCTCGTCACTTGACCATGGTTCAAAATTACGAGGTCCGACGCCAAAAGCCCTCGTGTAGCTGAACAGTGCGACTCACAGTGGTCAGTTTTCCCGATCTGGCACACCGTAATTATTTTATGGCTTTGAAGTCTTCATAATTATATCTAATGACCAAAAATCGTAGAAATTAATGTAAATTGGTTATTCTCTTTTGTTGTTTTCTACCAAGAAATAAGGTTAATAGGGTCTTAACTAATTTATGTCAAGTTTGAATTTGATCAAGAATAAATGATTGCTGAGGGGAACTAGTTTTTAAACAAGGATCTAAGGATATTAACAGAAGCAGTAATTTGACACATGGGAGAATATATACAAGAAATAGTGTCGGCAAATTAAAAAAATCAAATTTTAACATATTAAACAACATTAATATTTACAATTATTACAATTTACCGGTTTTTCAGCCAAACTAGCTAAACCGGGTGTGCATTGTTCCTACAATGCAGACAAATGCTGCTCTTTTTTTCTATATATATAGGGATCTCTCTCTCTCTATATATATATAGGGAGAGAGTGAAAAAATTGTAGAAATTAAAAAAAAGTGATTGTTTAAAAACTAGTTCCCCTCAGCAATCATTTATTCTTGATCAAATTCAAACTTGACATAAATTAGTTAAGACCCTATTAACCTTATTTCTTGGTAGAAAACAAAAGAGAATAACCAATTTACATTAATTTCTACGATTTTTGGTCATTAGATATAATTATGAAGACTTCAAAGCCATAAAAATAATTTCCGTGCGCCAGATCGGGAAAACTGACCACTGTGCGTCACACTGTTCAGCTACACGAGGGCTTTTGGCGACGGACTTCGTAATTTTGAACCATGGTCAAGTTTCGAGGTAGGCACCTGAGCTGGCACCCCCTCTCCTAACTATCACACCAACGCTAGGACGTTTGAGCTCTCGACAGATGTAACATGCATCGTACCCCTACACGGTGGGTCTTTAGTGCTGCTGGGCTCGAACTCATGACATGTCTGTCATGAGCCGATACCTTGACCACTTGGCAGTCGCGGCCATACAGAAAACCCCAACTGAACATTAATATTTCCGGTCAATAATAATTGAAACAATTGTATTAACATCAAGTGTCATCCACTATGTACAAAAAATTTATTTGAACTTGATTGGATGGATAGAAAGTATTTTATTAACGATTGAAAATTTGAGCAAGATATATAAATATATAGGTAGAGAGCAACTAATAGTAGGAATCGAAAAAGAGTAATTAGTTTCTGTGCAACTTATTTTCTGATTAAGTTCAATGAGCTTTAAGATGACTCTACGTTCCGAATCATGATTTTAGGAAAAGTGTATAAATGGATAATTTTTTTTATATTTAGGTGTCCGTTGAATTAGAATATATGTATAAAACTGTTTTAAAAATATTGTTACAAGAAAAAGTTATTTAAATGTAATTTTTTGGCAAAAAAAGGAGAAAAATAAAAACATAGCTGAGACTTCTATATAGAGCCTGAAATAGAATATTTAAAAATATAATTTATATATATATATATAAGTGGATTTATTTATATTTCAATATATCATAGAGTAGTAAAATTTTAACAAAAAACCCCGTTATTATTTCATTTGATCATACCTTTTAAAATAAGGCACATTTTTCAAAAATTCTAGTACAACCCCTGTATAGAAATCCTAGCTTTTTTTTGGCAAAATATTATTATAGAAGAATTTTTCATAAAAGTAGAATGTTTTAAAAAAAATATACTTTTACTTCAGTTTTTGCCCAAAACTTGCATTTAAATATTTTTTGTTATAATAATATTTTAAAACAATTTTATTTGCATATTCTAATTGAACTGCCACTAAATATCTGGAAAAAAAAATTATTCATTTATATGTTTTTTCAAAATAACAGTTCCGAACAGAGTCTCTCTCAGTCACCTTAATAATCAAACAATAAAATCTCAAATTTTAATTTTTATAAAAATTTAATTTGGATTTATTTTATAATAAGCTTTATTTGGGGCTATATAATTAAAAATAAGCAGAGGAAATCAGTACATAATTGTCAGTTTTCAAGGTATATCATTATTTTACAAATAAATCCTTGACATGTCGAATAAAAAATATTATAATTAAATTGGGAAAAACTCAGTAAACTATTAATAGAAATACTTCTTAATAAGTGTTTATGAATCCATAAATGATATATATCTAATAAAGGTAGATATTTTTCAGTCACTGAATGTTTTTCAGTTATCGTGGTCATTAAAGAGATTAGATGAAATTCATGTTCAGCTAACAGGACCTTGAAAATAAAAAGATGAAAAGAAAAGTTATTTGTAAAATTCTAATTTTTCCTAATTAGAGGTTTCTTTAAAACTTTAGAAAACAAGAACATAATCCTTTATTATTATCTGATTTAATCATCGATAACTTTTCTTGGCGGACATGTTTTTCTGTTAAAAAATTATCATTTAATAAAAAAAAATTAAAAAAATGAGGTTTTATGAAAACACTGCAATTAATTTTCTGATGTTGGTGACACTAATTAAATATAACTAGTTTAACTTTTTAAATTTAGATGAAAAAACGGAGAATGGATAAGCTTTCTTTAATAAGTAAAGCTTGAAAAAACTTGAATACGACAAAGATTATTCATTAAAATGAGTTAATAAATAATTTTGATTGGTCAAAAATAATTTTTCTAAGTTCTTCACAATTAGGTTGATTCATCTATAATTCCTCAATAACAATTTTTTTAAAAAATGAAACAACTGATGTTATAGCGAATTAATTTTGTTAATTATTTAACATATTTTTTAATTTTCGTTCCCAACATTTTAAGTAATATATATATATATATATAAACGCAATGACTTGCGTATTATACTGTCGACCAATTCGTCAAATGGAAAGATGACACCAAATGTCGCGATAAGCAGCCAATAGTGGAAAACTGTTCCGTCGCATATGCAAACAGTCTTGTTCATACATAGAATGACAATTTGAATGTCATTCGGCGATGTTCTTCGATTTGGTGAAATTATCGATGGTATAATACGTAAGATATGATTAAAAATTATAGTTATTCAGATATCCTATGTATGTTTAAAAATAGAATATATATTGACTTGGAAAATATGTAAGAAAAAGGAACAAGCTAAATGAAAACTAACAAATAAAAAAGTACTAACCTCTTCATCTAATTCAGAAGGAAATTGAGTTAGAGGCTTCACCGCCATTTCATCAATGGCTCCTTCTCTCCTACAAAATAACACTGATTAATTCATCTTATAAACGCAATATAACCACAGTTTAAAAGAGAACATTCAACATAATAAAGCTCGTATGTGTACATAAGAACAATGAAATTTTTTTTATAAAATTGTTCTAATACATGAAACTAAATTATTTCAGAAAAATTATTATCAAAATATTTTAAAACACAATTTAATAATGTAAATAACACCTAGGTATATCTTAATAAATAATGTGCTTATTTGATGGGAAAAATTATTAAACACGAAACACTGAAATGAATAAATTGTGCATATAACTTTGCTACAAAATAATGCATTCAAACATTGTTTTTTCATTACGCATGTTTTACCGTTGGTAAAATCTTACAAATCTTGGGTGGAAAAATCTCTGAAAATAACAAATAATGAATTCAAAAGTGAAGCATTCGATTTTTTTTTACTTAAAATGTAACTTTTAAATGTGTGATTCCTAATTTGTAATTAAAAAACACGGAACAAGTCATATTAAAATTTTAAATACAATTATACGACAACAAACATTAGTACTAATTTCCTCGATATTTTAAAATACTGAAACTTATTAATACTGTATTTAATAATATTAAATAATAAATTAAAAATCATTTAAATCGAAATATCACTAATCAGTTTAAATAGTAACAATATTTGTTCAAACAATTTAAATCTCATCCACAAAAAACTGTTTTTTCAGAAATGAATTCAATGCAGTAAATAAAACTCCGAATAATATAATCCGAACTATCCGAAGTGTAACAAATTACAACAGAAAACTGGAAAAAAAAATTATTACAGTAAATGTTGCAATGCTTTATATTTTATTTTTAACATAATTTAATGGTTATTAAAGATGATAAAATTTGACAAAGTACTTTGAATTGGCAACACCTTTTGATTTGGCGGAATTCATCGAAGGTATAATGCGTAAGTACGGAAAATACGGATTTAATAATTTAAAATTTCAAAAATACTTACATTTATGAAAAAAAAAACAGTTCTGATGATTTAACCCTTTTCCATTGGCGACACATTTTGGGAATTTTTACAAATTTTTGTATGCACCAGAAAGTGTCCTTAGGATGTTATCAAAAAAGTTACCATAATTCGTAAAATCTTTGGCGATCAATTCAGGCTCGCAGTTAATGCTTGGTGATAAATCGGTGGCCTGAGGTTAATATGTAAATATCCCAATAAAGTCATGGAATTCAGTTTACACAGAATTATAGAGAAATTACAAATGAAAATATTGATAACCACTAAGCTTCAAATTTATGTAATATGATATATATATCCAATAATTTCAAGAATTAACCAATCAAGAACAATAGGCAGAAACAAACATATTTTCCAATAATAATAATAATAATAATAATAAAACGATTCGTGAAAACAATGAAATAAATTACAGCAACATCGTAGTAATAGACAATCCAATTCAATTACTAACTTATCGAATAAATAAATATATGGTTTGGGTTTATATTACTGAAATTTCCTAGAAGAAAACGATTTCTTTGACTAAACAGAAGTTGTGTGTCTGAAATGATACCAAAATATCTTTTTTTGACTAAGTGATGGAATATTACATACTAAAAAGAAGTAAAGAATTAAATAAGATACGAGGCTTGAATACATTAAATCGCTTGTTATTTAAATCAGAAATTGCACGTGACAGCAAAACACGCGTGTTGAATTTTTTGACATGAAATGTGTATTTTAGGGATAAAAAATAACTCAAGTGAATATTTTTTGTTGCTAGATTATAATAATTATGGTTTTACTTTTCCAACAGAAATTTCCTGGTTGATTCTATTGTTGGAAACAAAAAGTACTCTTATATGTAAAGAAGCATCTAGAATCAAGTAGAAACACTCGTTCATTTAGTAGTTGAATCTAAACAACCAAATAATAACAAGTAGTATAAAAAAAATTTAAGTCAATTCCTACTTAGGTCAACAATGAAAAATTTTATTTTAGTTACTTTTTATTAAATAATTACAATTAATATAAATACGTATATACATATGGCAGAATCATAATATTAAGTGGCAAAACACCTTTTAAATTAACATAAAAAACTTTTTAACCACATTAAATTTGTAACTACATTTATTAATGAAAGTTGAAAAAAATAGGTACGAATTTATCCTAAAACCAGTGTAAAAGAAATGTTGACGTCTGACTAGTATATGATTATTCAGGTTAAGAAAAATCTTCATCACAAATTTAACAAAAGCTGTTTTATCCAATTGTGCTGCCATCTAGAGGAATAATATCGACTGAAATATATCTCTTAAACTATAATTAATTAATTTAGTTTAATTAATGAATTAATATTTGAAAAAAAACTGTATTAACATCAAGTGTCCTCCCCTATAAGTGTAAAAAATGTATTTGAACTTGAGGGGTTAAATAAAAAAAGTATTTTATTAACGATTGAAAATTTGAATAAGATATATAAATAAACTAGCTGTTACCCGCCCGCTTCGCTGGGTATTTCATGATGTTTTATAAATTTTTACTGCTTATATATATGTATAAATTATTGATATCTAAGTCCTAGCATTAAGAATTCAATTGAATAGAAAAATATACTTATACCTGTAACTGTCACCTGTTGATAAAAAAAAAGAGCAGAACTCATCTAATTTGTATTTTCTAAAAATCTCTAAAATTGAAGCATGATGTTTGCTCTTTCGTAACTCAAAAACCAAGTGGATTCCCGCAAAACCAATTTTCGTGGTGGATCTCTACTCCGTAAATTGAACATGCAAGCCAAATTTCAAGTCTAAATCAAACAGAAAAAAGCAAAAGTTTTACTATAAATATCCCCGTAATCCCGTTGAGAGCCGTTTTCCAAAATTACCGCTCTTAGCGGATTTCAATTCAACAAAAGAAAAATGCAAACCACATTTCATTATTATAGTCCTTGTAGCTCGAAAAAAGTAATTTTTTTTGTCAATACGTCCCAGTAACCCCCTGCAACCCCCCAGAACTTGATTTGCTTAAAATTTATTCTTAGTGGATCCCTATTCAACAAAAAAAAAAACATGCTTAAAAAATTTCAAGTATATGGGTCTAACAATTAAAAACAGGAATTTGTTTCTGTAACTCCTCTTGACCCCTCGCAAACATCTTTAGGGGTCAATTTTCATTTTACTCTTTGTTAGAGGAACTCTATTTCATGAAAGGAACATGCCTACCAATTTTCAAGCAGGATGATCAAGTAGTTTAAAAATGGAAATATTTATCGATTACGCCTCTTAATCTCCCGAAATTAAACTTGGTAGTTGATATTCGCGAAACCCATTTTGTAGCGGTTCTCTACTTTACGAAAGGAATCTGCTTATCAAATTTCAAGACTGTACGTCTAACAGTTTAAAAATGGGGATAATTGTCTATAACTCCACTTGAGCCCCCGCAACGCCACTTCTGGGTCTGTTTTCACAAAACCCATTTTGTAGGGGAATTGCACTCTATAAAAGGAATCTGCTTATCAAAATTTGAAGACTGTGCGTCCAATTAATTAAAAATGCAAAAAAATTATCAATAATGCCCCTTGAACCCCCGCAACACCACCTAGGGATCGATTTTCACAAAACACATTTTGCAGTGTATTTCTATCCTATGAGAGGAATCTGCTAACCAAATTTTAAGACTGTGAGTCTAATAGTTTAAAAAAAGAAATAATTATTTATATCTGCCCTTAACCCCCTGCGACACCCCTTGGGGTCAATTTTCTCCAAACCCGTTTTGTAGCGGATATTTACACTATGAAAGAAACATTCCTACCAATTTTCAAGCAGGTAGGTCAAATAGTTTAAAAACGAAAATATTTATCTCTTACGCCGCTTATTCCCCTGCAACGCCACTTAGAGGTCTGTTTTCACAAAACCTTCTTATAGCTGATCTCTACTCTATGAAAGAAATCTCTTTATCAAATATAAAGACTGTGCGTCTAATAGTTTAAAAATGAAATAATTATCTATAACACCCCTTAAGTCCCCGCAACGCCACTTGGTGCCAATTTTCACGAAACCCATTTCGTAGCGTATCTCTACCCTATGACAGGAATCTGCTTACTAAGTTTCAAGACTGTACGTCTAATAACTTAAAAATAGGAATTTATAACGCCCCTTAAACCCCCCGCCCCCGCAATACCCCTTGGGTCAATTTTCCCAAAACCCATTTTGTAGCGGATATTTACTCCAGGAAAGAAACTTACCTACCAATTTTCAAGCAGGTAGGTGAAGTAGTTTAAAAACGGATATATTTATCTATTACGCCCCTTAATCCCCCGCAACGCCACTTAGAAGTCTGTTTTCACAAAACCCGTTTTGTAACTGATCATTATTCTACGAAAGGAATCTATATATCAAATTTAAAGATAGTGCGTCAAATAGTTTAAAAATGGAAATAATTATCTATAACGCCCCCTAAGCCCTGCAACGCCACTTGGGGTCGATTTTCACCAAACTCATTTTGTAGCGGATCTCTACTCTCTGAAAGGAATCCGCTTACCCAATTTCAAGATTGTACATCAAGTAGTTTAAACATGGAAACAATTATTATTAAAGCCCTTAACCCCCCGTAACGCCCCTTGCGTTTCGAATTTCGGGAAATCCTTTCTTAGCTGATGTCTACTCTATCAAAGGAACATGTCTACCAAATTTCAAGTCTGTAGGTTGAATAGTTCCAGAGATTTCGTGATTAGTCAGTCAGTCAGTCAGTCAGTCAGTCAGTCAGTCAGTCAGTCAGTCAGTGAGTGAGTCGCTTTTCTCCTTTATATAAATAAATAATCAGGAGAGTGTGAATTAATAGTACGAATTGAAAAAAGTGTTGACTAGAAGAATAAAAATGTGAAATTGTTTTTGCTGGTTTCAACTTAAAGATCTTATAATAAAAACATATCAGTGTTAATAGTTTGTTGGTTGTTGTCATGGGCAATAATAAAATAGGACCAAAGGTCCTACATACAGTATCGGAAACCTGGATCATATAAGTCGTCACGGGGATTGTTACTGATACCAATATTAATTTCTTAATAATAACTTTGCCATAGTAAATATGTGATATTTATTAGGAATTGCAAAAATATATTTGATGTATAAAATATTATGATTATGAAAAATGTAAGTAATATCAAATTAATTATTACATCGAATAAAAACAATAAAATTTATTTCAAAGCATAAAAAAAAAGAAAGAAAAGATAGAGTAACGTTTACAATGTTTTAACAATATTTTAATTTGCTAATTGAGAAGTATTGATAAATAATCTGAAAAAGGTGCAAATTTCGATAATTGAAGTCCTACCTAAGGAATATTCGTCCTTTTTCCTATAACAATAAATGCAATCTGCTTTGAGTTTTTTTTTAGCTGTAAACAGTTCTCCCCAAAATTCTTCAAATTGTTCATTTTGCCAACATAAATTTACGTAGTTTTGGAAAATACAAATATAATTACTTTGAAAGTGGTGTGAAAAAGTCCACTTTCCGCACAGACATAACATTTAATTCAAAAATGATACCCCATAAATTCTCTACTTCCTTTTTATATGTGTTTTTATATGTGTTGTATCATTATTAATAACAAAAAAAAATTTTTTTTTTCGTTCGTTCAGTTGAATTTTAAAGGATAATGATAAATATTACCAATGCCACACATTAATAATAAAATAAATAGCATTACATGAAAAAAATACTGAAATAAAACCTTTTTATTTATTTATTTTTTGATATAATAAATAAAAATTTCGAGGAAAAAAAATGGTTTGATTCAATTGAAATCCCATGTTTAATATTTCATAAATATATAATTTTCACATTTTGTTGATTTTTAGAATGGTGTTAGAGAGTGAGTGTATATTATAACGCAATAGCGAATCACTATAAAGCTGCAGGAGGGCTATTGGCGACGGACCTCGTTATTTTGAACCATGGTCAAGTGATGAGGACGACACTTGAGCCAGCACAAATTACACCTCTTCTAACTTGCACACCACACCAACGGGAGGAAGTTTGAGCCTTGACTGATTTAAAATATGCAGCGTCCCCCTCTACATGGTGGTGTGGCGTTTGAGATAAATAAAGGTAGCGTGATATTTATTAATTTAAATATTTAGTTTATTTACGTTGCAGCTATTAATTAAAGCATGTACACTGAAGTAATTAAAAAATATTGCTTAGAATTATTAGAGTCCAAGTTCCGTTGTTTGTGAGGGACACGGTCACGTCTTGTCTTACGAAAGTTTTCAACCGTCTCTCTCTCTCTGCCCTCTCTAGGGTTTCCTCTCATGAAAGTGGCCGGCATCTTTATCCTCGAGTAGCGTGGGTGGAATAGGGGGTTCCTCGTGTTGTCAAACGTTGCCGGGGCGATGTCCAAGACAAGACCGCACAATATTTTAAGGGTGCAGATGTTCATTACACGTGGTGATCATACCCACAAAAGAAGCCGATTCACAGTTGTGTGGTGGGAAACGTGAGTTTGTGTGGTGCGGGTCTGTAGCGGTACTAGGCCCGAACTCATGACATACTAGTCACGAATCTGTGACCTTGACCACTAAAGTGGTGTAAGTCTATCAGAGATCATCTAAAGTATGCATTTCTTTTAATTAATATTTTAAAATAAATCACATTATGAGCTCAAATGAAAAATTACTTAAAATTACGAGAAGTTAAACATTTTTTTTCCCCATATTGATAACATGCTTCACACACACAATTTCAATCTCTCTACATGCATTTTTGTGTAAAGAAAAAAAAAACATACGTAATTTCAGGAAATTCGGAGTAAAATTTGTGTGTATGTATAAATAATTTTATATAAAAAGATAAAAAAAAAAAGCATATTATTCACACAATGTGTTTAGCCAGAAAAATTTCTTTTAAAAAAAATTAAATTTTCACACCAAGTTCTCGCATATTTTACAGATAACAGATTTTAATGCACTCACATGAAAAAAAAAATATACAAAAAGGGTTCCAAGCTAAAATCCGACTTTTAGCTTAATAAATAAACTCTTCGTCAAAAAAATTTCTTAAGAAAAGATTTTAAAATGATCTTTTTCATTAAAATCTCCTCTTAAAGATCATTAAAATCTGAAAAGTAAATATTTCAGAAATAATGAGAAAAAAAAATATTACTAAGGAAAAAAAATCAATAATATTTGAGAAGAACAATAATAACGGATATTTAGGTTGGTACAAGCACCTCAATCAAAATTAACTCTTATGCTATAAATCTCGGTAATTTGATGCTCTTAAGCGAAATTTGAGATAATTGGCTTCATAATGAGAACCTATTAGAGGTTAATTACTAAACGAAAGAGAACAATAGGCAAAAAAAGCATAAAATTAAAGATAATGAACTATCTCAAAGACTTCAGATAGAAAAGAAATTAAGTGGTGTAGTGTATTTGAAAGGATAAATAAAAAATAAAAAAAAAAGAAAATTCATGAATGTGGAACCTGCTTCAAAAATAAGAAATTACAAACAAGAGTGTTTTTGCGTAATTTTTAATTCGAAAATAGCCATTTTACTCGCTTTAAGTGACCAAAATTTGTATTTTTTTACTAGAAATGTTTTAAAAAGAATATATATATATATATATATATATATATTTGTCGTAGCGATAAACTTCAAGTATTTAACTCTTGTTGATTTTAAATCTTCTACTTCAGTTTCATTAGCAGACAGAATAATTACCTAAAATTGTTTTTTTAACAACCCTTGTAGGACGTTTTCGCTTGCATTAAACAATAATAGCTGCAAGAATTGCCTATAGCTTTACAGAAGTTTTCGTTCGACGTTTTGCCAACATTGTATTTCTCTGTTATTTTGTTTTCAACACTAAATAAATACTCTTTTTTTTTAATTACTGCATATTTCCGTATATAAGCCGAGAAATTTTGGAATTTTCAAAAACTTTAAGGTTTTTTTTCCTAATGAGCTGCATGTTAGAAAATATATTTTTGCAGACACGGCAAAACCCCAAATTTGAGAGCCATTTCATTGGCGGTACCCTCTAGTGGCGGTTCTCGCTACCAAATATGGACGCTTGAATTAATTGTAATTCAAGTTCTAGTCGGATGCCAAATATTGCAGTGATTTAATTTTACTAAGAGCCAAATTGATACTCAAGGGGCCTTTTACATGCCACATAATTCTATGGCATGCGTGCCTACGATTTTCGCATCTATCAATTCCAGCCGGTATCGAACCCGCAACTTTAGGCTTAAGAAACGGCTAATATATATTTAAATTTTAACAACTTTATTAACCATTGCATTGAACATGGATATCCCGCTAATTTTCTTTACAATTACATTTCTAATAGTTCTCAGTGAAATGAAAATATATAATAATAAAAACAATTTTTTAAAAATTAGTTATACAGGTAATCGAAAGATGGTAATATATGTTTCATAAATTAATAATACTATATTTTCTTTCAATATCATTGTGTATGTTTGGGAAGCCCTTTAATTTTTATAATTTTTACATCAATATTTAAAGTTTTTAAATATATATATATATATACATACATAGACTTAATATTATTTTATCATAATTTACCAATTTTGATTTTATGCGGTACTACTATTTTACTTTATGCGGCCTTTGTATCCCGTGGGAAACATAATTTAAGTATTATTCTTTGTTTTTTATCCTTCTGTTTTTTATTATTTTCAATATGTTTTAGTTTGCTTAGTTTAATTACAATAAAACTATCCAGGTAGCGCCACTAATTTTTGTTTCTGGTTTTACCAATTTAACACGTCATTTAGCGTGGTTGCTTTTAAAGGTACTGATTTTTTCCCCCGCTCTCTTTGTGGATTGCATTTTTTAACGTAAGTTTTTGCTTTATTTTTCCTTTTCAAAATTAATTTTTATTTTTATCTTGTTAAGAATCATTTCCATTCATATTTTATATTATTTTTATTTTATTTTTCTGTCGGTTGCAAATTACACGTGGTTGGTTTTAGGCCTAACTTTTCAATATGGTTATGTTTAGCTATTACGTCGAAAATTTCTGCTGTACGGGGAACGTTGGATCCGTAAAATATATTTAACCCTAATTTTGCTGGTCCTAATTCAGCAACAGCTTTAGAAATCATAATAGGTCTTCATTTTAGTCCATTGTCTCTTCTGGTTTCTTACATTTTAAAGTTCTAATTCTGTTTCATGTTATGCATACGCTTAGTTAATTCTTGTACAATGTACTTTTCCATCATTTTTTTAAAGTTGTGTTTCTTGAAATCTAGTTTAAATCTTCTAGCTTTGTTAGTGGTATAATTTAGTATTATCAATTTTATTATACTATGTATTTTTTTCATTTTATGATACTATATATATATATATATATATATACACGGCCCAAGGCCAGTAGTTTGCTCTAGTACTACTGTGGCTGAAACTATTCTATCATGACTATAGTTATCTTAGGTTTATAGCTATTTTTTGTATATTTTTGTAATATATATATTTGGGAACAGTTATTGAGTAAATAAATTATTAAACAATATCTATATAATTTGAAGGGATGTTTTACTAATGAAATAGTTTAAACTTTTACATTTTTCAAAGGAAATTTAAATGAAGTTGGAGAGGAGAAAAAAGCACTTGAGGCATTTGATAAGAAATAAATTTTAGTAAAAAAAATATCAAGTTTTGAATTTATTTAAATTATTAAAATTTAATACAAAATGCGAGGAAACTTTATAAAGAAAAATATTTGTGAATGATTATTAGCGTCGTCTGAAGCAACAAGAGATCTGTTGTCGAAGAACCATGTTCAAATGACGAGGATGATATCTGAGCTGGTACCCTGCTTAAGAAACTTCCTTAGTAGGTAGAGAAAGGGCCTTAACCTAGATAAATTTGATGAGTATCAGCTTCTATGCCCGTCGAGACTTCAGTGACAGTAAGATTCGAACCGGAGAATTGGCAATTCGAGTTCGCGACCAAGCTATCCCGGCTCGGGTACAGCGACCAGAACGCTTAGGAAACTTTCCTTTATAATACAGATACATTTTAAGTACACATAAAATACACAATAAAAATTTCAAATCTGATTCATTTAAAATAGTATTTCATGAATTTTAATAGCGAATGACACAAATTTTTCTTACAATAGAAATTCATGTTTTATGTGTAGTATGTTTATTTAAATAATTCTTTATAAAATAAATTACATTAATATACAGGTAATTATATTGAATACAGAAAAAAAGAAAATTATAAATCAGATTATAGCAACTACAGAAAATAAGAATGGAGAAAAATACCAAAATGGAATAAAATCTATTTCATATTTTACGAGCAAAGCCGCAAAAACAAAAAAAATTTTTTAGCAATTAAAAAATTCTGATTTACAGAAAAAAATAATAATAAATGCATTTCGAAAAAAATAATAAAAAGTAATAAAAATCCAAAATAATAATTTTTTCCCAAAAATTGTGATCTAAAAATGAGATTGAAATATATTTCTTAATACCAATCAAAGATGATAACAATAATAAAATTCCAAACACTCTAAAATTTAAAAATATATGCAGGAATTTCTTTTTTAAAAACATAAGAATGAATTTTACTCGATTTAAAACAAATTAATTATATGCAAAGACAACATCAGGCTCGTTTATTGCAATTAGTTCCAACGTTAAGTCCGGGATAGTTCACTTTCTCTTTGATATATTTATACACTTCTGCTAGTGAAATAGTTTTCATAACTTAATAAAACTTCTACTCATGATAATGTTAAGAAACTTTTAAATTCATATAAACGTATGGAAGAAAATGAATGTATTATAGATATATATAAGGTTTTTCGTGATGTCGTTATAAATTTTGACGTAGTTAAGATCAGCTGCAACAGATGTCGCCATGGTATTTAATAAAATAAATTTATTCTTGGCTACGGATACTTTACAGCTATGTAATACATGAATATTATAAAAGTACCTCTTTAGGAGAGTTATGTACATTTTTCTATATTCAGAAATATTTTGTTTTTAGTTACATACAACGCAATAATTTAAAAAAAAAATAAAAAACTATAAAACATTTCACTAGATATTGTTTAATTCAAAAATATCCAATTAATTTTAAAATAGTTATTTAAATAAAGAAATTCTAAATAGTAAGGATTAAAATTCTTTTGAATATTAATAGTTTATTATTATATTTTTCCTTTTTTCTCTAGATAGATATAGTTACCTCCATATTCTAATATCAGATAGAATTACTTATTCTCTTAGTTTTATTTCTATTTATGTATTTATTTTTTTAAATTCATATATAATTCTAGTGTCCCTAAAGTAATGGTAGTATGCATACACACTTTTTCATTTTTTATTTCTATTCTTTTCATACTTTTGCTAAGTGCTACTATTCAGCCATTCCCATGCTTTGAATTTGCATTTAGGTCCAGAATCTGGCAATAACTTGTTTATTGTACTCAGATTTAGAGCGGGCTCTGCATTTTTGAATGCAATTTTTGGGTAAATTACCTTTTTCTTATAATGGATTTAGATGTTCTATCCATTGTTTTCAATAGGTTTTTCCTCAGTATTATTAACCGAAAGGGGGAAGGTTGGCTGGCTAAAAAACATGTTCAACCCCACTTTTATATAAATTATTTTATATATAAGACCTGTCTTATGTCAGCAATGTTTATAATACTGTAGCATTTTTATATTTTAAACTCTATTATTTTTAATTTCTCATATATCCTTTCTAAAATTTAGTGTCTGGTTATCTTGCAATTTCAATTTTTTTTTCAGTTTTGATTATTGATTATTTATATCTTTTTAATAGAGAATTTCGACTGTATATATATATATATATATATAATCAAAATTTCTCTACAAGAGAGAGATGAACCACATGATCAATACACAAAAGAATATCAATTGCCAGATAACAATACAACAGAATTTAGAAGGAGATATGAAAGATTGAAACAACAGAGCAAAATACAAAAGAATGGATGCTTCAGTATTATCAACATTGCTGACTTAGGACAGCTAGTATACATAAAATTTTTTTTCAAAAAATCCTTCTGTATAAAAGTGGGGTTGAACATGTTTTTTGGCCAGCCAACCTTCCCCCTTTTTTTGTTAATAATACCGAGCAAATACCAATTGGAAATAATGGATAGGAAATCTAAATCCATTATAAGGAAGAGGTAACTTACCCAAAAATTGCATACTGAAATGCAGAGCCCGCGCTAAATCTGAGTACAATAACCAAGTTATTGCCAGATTTTGGACCCAAATACAATTTCAAAACAAAGCAAAGGCTGAAAAATAGCACTTAGCAAAAGTATGAAAAGAATAGAAATAATAAAATAAGAAATGTAAACATACTACCATTATCTTAAGAGACTCTTAATATAGTTTAAAAGTTATAATATATTCTAAATAAGTAATTTTATCTAAAACTAGAAACTGGGGGTATTTAAAACTATCTAGGAAGAATAATAAATCTATAATATAAACCTTTTAAAACTATGGAAATTTAATCCTTACTATTTAGAATTTCATTATTTAAATATCTATTAATAAAATTAATAGGGTAGTTTTGAATTAAACAGTATTTAGTAAAATGTTTATAATTTTTTATTTTTTCTGATTTATTAGAAACTAGAAATTTATTGCGTAGTGTGTAATTAAGAACAATATTTCTGAATATAGACACATGCACATTACTTTCCCAATGCGGTACTTTTATAGTATTGAAATTAAAGTCTTCTCGTTTATCATAAATATTAGTAACTATTTTATAATCTTTTAATTTAATTTCTATATCAAGAAAATTTGCTTCGTATCTGTTACTATTTGTCTGTAATAAATTAAGATATTGTGGATAAAAATTAATATTAGGTATAAAGTTGTCTTTCTTGCCAAAAATGATTATATCATCTATATAACGAAAAAAATAAAATTCTAAGTTGTCTGTGAAACTATTTTCAAAATAATGTAAATATAAATTGGCAAGACAGTTGCTAGCTGGGCCACCTTGTGGTAGACCCTTAATCTGTTGATAATAATTACCATTATGATAAACATAATTCTCTTTTAGAACTAACCTAAGTAGAGAACCAAATCTATCATATTTGACATTTTTAAACAAATTATCTTTATGAAATTTTACTAGTGTTTTTATCATATCATCAATATTAATTGAGTTAAAAAGATCTTCAAAATCTAAACTAAATACTGAAAATATCTTTTTATCTTTAATTTGTGCAATAAGTTCTGTACTGTTTTTAAGTATGGCTGAAGTTTTTAGATTATTTATTGTATCTTGTAACATTTCATGTAGAATTTTGCCTGATTTGCTGATATATGTATTAAAACCATTAGTAACCGTTCTAAACTTTATTGGATTTTTATGAAATTTAGGAGTAAGAAATACATGTGGAAATTTAAAATTATTATTTATTTGTATTTTTAATTGTTTATGAAAAGCCAAAATTCGATTATTTATTTCTCTATTAGAAATTGATGACCTAATAAAAGCTGTATTATTTTCAAAATGTTTGTTGAGCATTAAACTATAATAGTATTTACAAATGAAGGCAAAATTTCCAGGCACTTTATCAATATAAACTATAATAAATTTATTTTGTAATTTTTTAATCTGATTTTTAATATCATTAAAAAAGATATTATTATCTGTACTAAAGTTATATTTATTAATCTGTTGTGTAATGTTACATTTAAACTCTGTGAATGCCTCTATAGGCATACTATATTTAATGGCAATTTTGTATATGAATTGCTCAATATCATTATATAACTGATTTTTGATAATTTTATTATTATTGGATATCATAAGTCTAAAACCAGTACCTTTATTCATTATATTTCTAAGATTATTGTCTTTTACAATATTGAGATCACCAGTAATAACATGCTGGTGATAGTTATCTTTGAATTCTTTAAATTCATTACAATAACATATTAAATTTTCTTGCTTGATAGGTGCATTATAGTTAAAAATTGATCTACCTATTTTTTTATTATATTTAAAAGCCTTTTTAATAGTGATATTATGAATTGGGAAAGTTGACATGTGTTTTTTAAAAATGCTAGAAAAATTAATATTATCAAAAGATTTATTCATATATAATAATGTACAATATTCTGTTTGATATTTTTTATTTACATTGACATTTATTTTATGTTTATGCTTCAGAAATTTGAGAATGTCTCTTATGATATGTAAAGCATGACTATCTGTAAATTTATCTGAATTTAGTATATTATCCGTAATACATAATTCTGTCTTACTTAATCCAAACATGAAAGATTTAATGTGCTTTATATTAAAATTGTTCTCGAAACTATTACATATATCGCTAATACCTTTTGAAATAACATTATCGTCTCTGCTTAACCTTTTAGTCCTATTACCTCTAGTTTTTCTTTTATTAGTCTTTTTGATTTCTTTACTGTAATAATAATCTTGAGAATTTTGTTTAATAGAATTAAGAATATTTTTTCCTAGATATAATACATTTAGTCCATAAGGATAAATTGTATTATAATACTTAATGTAGAAATTTTCCCACCATAGTCTATCTTTAACATTAGGGACTACTTTAATAATATTGAGCACAACATTTTCAAAACCATGTGTATGGAAGTGTCTAATTTCTATTTTATTTGAATTTTTTATACTATTAAAGTTTTTGTATCTGATCTATGTTGATTAATTCTAATATTAATTTTGTTACTAGTCTGTCCAATATATTTAAAATGACATAGTTTACATGTCAATGAGTAAATACAATTAAATGTCTTGCAGAAGGTAAATTTAGAATTATCTTTGATTTGATCATTATTTATCATTTTACAAGTTTTACATCTATTGTCCCCACATCTTTTGTAAAAGTGCATTTTTTTATTGCAGAATTTACTATTTTGATGTTTACTGGAAAAATATTTACTGCTTTTAATGTCATTAGAGTTAATAGAAATATTGTTACCCTGCATAATATCCCCTTTAGCATTCTTTAAGTAATTCTTATTCCAGAATACTCTGGTATAATATCGTCTAGTAGAATCTCTACAATCAACTACATTTTTCAATAATATATATATATATATATATATATATATATATATATATATTATTGAATATATATATATATATATGAATATATATATTATTATTGAATATATATATGAATATATATATATATATTATTTCAATATATATATATATATATATATATATATATATATAATTCCCACTAATATAATCCTTTTAAATATGTTTTAATTGCCAATGGTCCATCCCTTCAGGACCAACGTTTTAATAATAAGTTAACCCGCCGCCTAACGAGAGTATTTTAAGCTACACCTATCCACCCACTCAGATCAAGTGATTTGAGAAGCCTATAAATACCGAGATTCCTGGAGACCAACTTCTTTTTCGCTTCTGTATTTGCGTAAACATGTAGCCGGCTGCAGCTCATTGTGCATTCGTTTTCTTTGTTCTGTGTTGTCCATTTCATGCTTTATGTTTATCATGTTTATATGTGCTCAAGATGTGGAATAAACAGATTTGAATAATCACAGGACTGTCGTCAATTCCAGCCAAAGCAAACATAAATCGTAATTAATAGTAATCATATAAATAATACCTTTCAACGGCCACGTCTATTTCATATATATATATGCTATTAAAAGTTCAGTATTACTTGCTTTGTGATATTTACATATAAAAATGGAACTAGGTTCATATGGAAATTTGTATACATAAAAGAGTAAGAAAAAGAAAGGCAGCTACCTCAAAAGCAATATTTTATAAGATGTTCCGGAGAGACTTTTTATCATGGCTGAAGCGTTCAGATGGCACCTTCCGTAGACCACAACACCATTTACCTGGAAATGAAGACATTATTGAATTAATGCATACAACAACGCACAACAGCTTATTAGCATAATTCCATTCTGTATACGCTTTCCGCTCTTCTTACCTCTAACACAGACCAAGGTTGAATGGATGAATAAACATGTTTTAGTATGTTCTTACACTCAGCGAAATTGATGCTATGGCAAATTAAATTAATGTACATGGTAATTTGTATGCAGATATTTATAAACATATTGGATATTAAAGTGATACAGAAAGTTAAAGCAATTCAAAGCATTTAATTATAATATTATAAATAACAAAAGCTTGAAAGTATTTAAAAAATATGCATACTACATAATTCTGATCAAAAGTATAGGGGCCTTTATAAAATCTCGATTTTCTGTTATGGTTTTCAGTTTGGTGAAATAAATTGCTACTAACAAATTTAAAATAATCGACAGTTATTAAATTTACTTTTGGTTTAAATAAGGAAATTTATTGTTTTCGATATAAGACATAGTTTTTGGTACTATACGAGGGCATGGTGGCTCAATCATGGTCTGGGGCGTTTTTTCGTGGCACTGTTTGGGATCTTTGGTAAGTGTACCAAACTACCTCAATGCAATTTGGTACGTAGAGTTGATGGGTGATCATTTCCATCCGTTTGTGCTGTTCTGTTATCCGCAAGGTAATGGAGTTTTCCAGCAAGACAACTGTACCTCTCACAAGTCCCGAAAGGCTACTGGCTAATTGGATGAGCATTCCTCTAACTTTTCTGTCATAAATTGGCCACCTGGAAACCCAGACTTAAATCCTATTGAGCATCTTTGGGATGTTTTGAAACAAGGCGTGAAAGGCCATCCCACAGCACTAACGAATCTTACTGAATAATGGACAGCTTTAGCCAATATTTGGCAAGTTATTCCTATCGAATGTTTCCAGAAACTTTTTGGGTTTATGCTTCGTCATGTGGCAGCCGTTATTAAGGCCAGGGGAGGCCCAACTCGTTACTAGCTAGGTGTCCCTAATTCAGTGGCACTTTAGAGTTTTTTACGATTCTATATGTTAGAGAGAGACTAATACAGAACCATTTCTATTTAAAGAAGTCGATAAATCTCGAAAAAAATTCGTAATGCGGAAAATTCGTTAAACAGAGATTAAACTTTTAATATTTTCCAGTACTTGGTTCCAGGAAAAAGTTTGTAAAATACAGAGATTCATAAATGGGAGTTCCGACTGTGTAATTATTTTTGGCGCTTCTTGTTCAAGAATACAAGAACATATCAAAATAAATTGCAAAATAAACGACAAAAAAAAAACAAAAAAAAAAAACAGGTTCCCAATAATTAACAGAATAAATCTCAGTAAATTTCCATTTGCCGTTGGTTGTTTTAAAACCTAAAAAAAAGAAAAAGGAATCCTCTTTTTTTACTATATTATTAATTTGATGATTATAGATGCATATTATACGATATTTTTCAAGAACAGTGGAGAACAACTGAATAGAACTTCAAAATAAACTACATATACACGAAAAAATATTTTTTTTCATAGTGGTAGACTTAAACACGCAAGAAAAAAAAATCACATTAAGTCTCAACTTCATACTGATATTCCCAAGATTTCATAACATTACATCACTGCTTGTTTAGATGTATTCGAAACTTAGAGAGAAGAAAAATGTTAATGACAATGTAAGTGATGTTTTTACTTATTTCTTTCCAAATTTAAGAATTTTTTTCAGGAAAGTTCTTTTACAGATTATTGAAAACATTGATGATGATTTCAGACGATTACCAAAAATGTCCCATTTTTATTGCCAATTGCAAATAAAGTATTGTGATTAAACCGCAAAGGCTTTCTGGAATCTTAGAAAATATATGGGTAATTATTTTTATATCCATCATATAACTGACATCTAGAAATTTTGTTTACAAAATTTCCCACATGCATCACTTTTATACAATCTCCAATATTTTAAATTATAAAGCAAAATTTATATTAGCAATTTAAAAGCAAATACGAAAACGCTAATGAACTGAATAATCAGACAACTAACCTTTGGATGAATTTGTTTGGAATAAGGGTCAATTATAAATTGTAATTTTAAATGAGAAGACTAATTTAGAAATTGATCACTAGGTTTAATAAGACAAGATTAAAGATAACTTTATGTCACAATATTATTTGACAAATCGAAACAACAAGTAGAAATTTCATTAAATAACTTCCTAAAATTGTTGATTTTTCTAAAGATTCATACCTGAGACGCATACATTAGCATATTTATTAGGCTAGCATATTTATTTAATTAGCATATTTATTTAAGATCAGACTTGTGCGATAATTTATTAAGGCTAGAAAATTTAGAATTTAGAGACTAACAGGTACGAATGCATAGTTTAATTTATTGACCCCTTAAGGTAACAACTACCCTAAAATTGTGAACTTCGCCCAAAATTGACAATTTTTTTTATGATTTTATTTTAAAGGCCATCTTATTAGCTTTATAAAAATACCAAATTTATTATTTTCCGTTCACTAGAACAAAAACTACAAGTGTTTTAGAAGAATGAGATGCCATTATTTTAAGCAAGATGTCATACTTTAAAATGCGTTTTTCTAGAAATGAGTTTTTTTTTTTTTTAAATGCTCAAACGGGGATAGCGATTGCTAAAAAAGTTTTGAAAATAATTAACTTTTAATTTTTTGTGTATGTTGTGTATAATAGTAGAAGTGTTTTAACCATCAGATTTATCAATCACTGCTTTATTACAAATTTTACATCCCCTTATGTTAATATTATCACTGTTTTTTTAAGCAATTTATATAGTAACTAAGATAAAGTGCTCTAGTTTTTGTAAAAATTAAAATATCTCTGATCTGCCGAGGATCATTTCAAAAATGAATAACATAGCAACACATCAGAATTGAAAAATTGTATATAAACCTTTGTTACAGAATGGGCCGCGCGTTTATGCAATTTTTTTTTTTTTTTTTGTAATTTTTTACCTATTTTTTTTCCATTTTAGTATTTGAAAATTTCGTAAATAAGTGAAAAAATTCTTATTCTGGATCAGATTTGCTTTGAATACCTGTATTTCTGTAAAAAACACATTTTGAATCTGCTCTAGAAGGCGATTTGAACATATTCCTACGATTCGCAAATTCATATCCGTATGTACTTTGAAATAAATTTATCTAAAAATAAGCATTTATAAATTAAAAATTGTTACTGAAAATATATAGGTGAAAGGAGTTTAAAATAAATGATGCACAGGATTTAATTTTTGAATGTTTAAAAAATCAATTTTCTAACAAAGGGAATTTGAAGGACTTCTCAAAACAAAGAAAATGCAACGTCTTTGAATGCCTTCGTCCAGAGTCTTAAAATACTGCGTTAATCGCTTTTTCAGCAAAGCAAAAAAAAAAAAAAAAAAAAAAAGTCGCAAACGTCTAAAGTAAAAAGTTGTAGAAACTTAACAGCCAGATTGAGTTGGTTGCTGCATTACAAAATGTTTCATGTTGAAAACCGAAATAAATACATCGAAAAACCAAATATATTACTTATTTTTTAAAAAAATAATTGAACTCAGAATTTATAAATTTTTTAAGGAATTTTCAATAAGCATTCATAAAAAGAAGTATTGTATGAATACCAATCATAAAAAACCCACATACCAACTTTTGTTATACACATTTTGACGTACTTGTAAATCAAATTTCATGCATGTACGTAAATTTTTGTAGGAGTAGTATTTTAAAATCACAAATTTGAAGTTTTTTCTTTAAAAAATTAAATGGTTAGCTTTTTATGAAATTTTGAGCACAAAATCTGTTTAACAATGTATACATACATAGGAGGCAACAAAAAAAAAATTTTTTTTTTGAAAATCCTTAAATTAAAATTTTTTGTGTAAATCGAACCATGTTTACTTAATCTGATTAAAAACACAATTAAACATCCTGTTCATAAAATATTACAGTTTAAAAAGTGTATTCGACAAGTTGTCTATCATCTGATTTAGTAATATGTAATTTTTAAAAGGTGTAATTGAAATCTACAGTACAGTAATACCCCGAACTTACGCAATAGAGGGGACTGAGTATTAACCGCGTAAGTCGGGGTACAATTTCTCACGTAAATAAATATACATAAATTATTTTTAGTTGGGGCCGGAGATGAAAGAAAATAACAATTTAGAAAAAAAAAATGTTCAATTAAATCTTAGTAACACAAATACAAAATCGTAAACCAAACTTGTTTTGAAAAAGTGCAGTAGAACGTCGTTTATCCGAACATTTATTATCCGGAGCGTTAAATATCCGAACCAAAGTCCGGATATGTTTTCGAACAGTGCAATGCTCAACAGTTGTTTCGCGTGAGGAAAATAAGTGGTTATTTTCCACAATAAAGGTAATATTGCGACATTTTGCACCTATTTTGCTTTTTTTTCAAACACGTTTCCCACTTGTAATGATTTTCAATATTCGTATAGTGTCCGGTTTCATATATTGCATGGTTCGCATTTGGTTTCGGTTATCCGAACAATCACGTATCCGAACAGTGTCCGGTCCCAATGGATTCGGAAAAACGACGTTCTACTGTAGAAGTTTTCATAAAATCTAACAAGTAGTCTGTCGGCTCTCTCTCAAAGAATTTTTATCCTCCCGTAAAATTTCCTCGTAGCATGCTAAAAATTTTTTTGTTCTTTGTTTTATTTAAAAAATGCACTCTTCGTTGGAATGTGTATTTTCTAAAATTTGTGTGTAACCCTTTTTTCAATTAAACTCGGGTCTTATGTCAAATTCTAAACCTTCATTCGATCTTCTGATTCAACTGAGTCTAAAACTCAAGTTTTTCAATGTCTTGCTCTTGTTCATGCATTTCTATGAGCTCATCAACTGTCAGATTCTGATTGTGGGGTGCAGCAGTTCTTGAACGTCATCACCAGGGACGTAGCTATCGCCGTATCAATGATACGGGGGCCAAACAAGCTACAGGGGCCCCAAAATGCTTAAGCAAAAAATCAAAGTGTTAAGGGGCACCCAAAAAGAACCCACAAGGAATTTTAATACAGGGCCCACTCAGGAATATTTACGCCAGTGGTAATCACTATCCACTTCTAAATTTATTTGTCTGGCAGAATCGACAACTTTTTCAATCAAATTACCAATTTCATCAGGCTCTGGCACTCATCTCACCTGAGTTTCAGTGATGGAAAGGGAAAAAGAAAAAACGAATCGACAAGATTTGAAAATCGTGTAACTCCGAATTCGCATATATAAGTCGAGGTATTACTCTACAGTAGAACGTCGTTTATCCGAATCAATTGGGACCGGACAGCGTTCAGATACGCGATTGTTCGGACAACCGAAAACCGAATGCGACCCATGCAGTATATTATACTGGACACTATACAAATATTGAAAATCATCACATGCGGGAAACGTTCTTGAAGATAAAGAGAAATAGGTGCAAAATGTCGCAATTTTACCTTGATTGCGGAAAATAATCACTTATTTTTCGCTGTACCGTTGTACACCTTCGTTTTTTCACTGCACGGTCTCTGATTCTCTTCAGCAGCAGTAGTTGAGTAGGACAGCACTCTGATTGTTGTTCGTACCTCTCCATAGCTGTCTCTAACGCAAAAAACACGTCAATATTTGATGGACCCTTGCTACTTTCATTGTTGTTGTCCTCGTCTTCATCCGTTTCTTCGTCGACAGGGTCGGATTCTTCTTGCACGGAAGTCACTATTACGTCATTATTTAGCATTTGAAATACACAGTCTTTTGCATCGCATGCCATCTAGGTTTCTACTTCAACAAAACTCAACAAAAGAGCACGTATACACCCTCTCAATTGGAAACAAACTGACCTAATGTTCCGCGCAGATGTTTACCACATCACACAACTGAAATTCCCCAAAATATCCCTCACCTTGGGTTTTCCCGTCACTTTTGGTCTCACAGGAAACAAATGTTGAGCACTGCACTGTTCGAAAACGTATCCGGACTTTGGTTCCGATATTTAACGTTTCGGATAAACGACGTTCTACTGTATTGGAAAGATATATTTAAATCAAAATTACAAACAAGCACTTAAACTGCTAATTTAATTCCCAATTAAGTTTAATTACTAGATTCAAGGTCATGTGCTGAGCATTCAGTGTAATAGTAACTAGATTTCTCTAGGTATTAAAAAATTATGTTTGAAAATTCATTGAAAAATTAATTCTTTTTTTCAAAAAAATATTTTCGAATCCGGTTGATAAAGCATAAAACTTTCTAAAAATTGATTAGTCTATTAAAAAAAAAATATGTCGTGCATAAAAAAGTAGTTCTTTAAGAAAATATAAGAGTATTCGAGTTTAGAAAAATAAATTATTGAAAAATGGGAAATTATATGCTTTAATAAATTTGGGAAAAGGAGAATATTATAATACTTTTAAAAATACCCAGATTTGTAACTCATTTTTTAATAGAAGTAAAATTAACTATAAATTAAAAAAAATACTGTGAATTCCAATCGTTCGGTGCAATATAAACAACAAGAACTTAAAGAGAAATCCTTTTGTCTTCTCGAAAGTAAATTACACAAATAAACCCTCCTCGTATTTTTTGAAGCCAACACACAATTGCAAAATATTTTATATTCATTGCGAAAGACTTGAATGAATGATTTGGAGACGTCAAAAAGAAATATAAAAGTGATATAATCTGAATATCCTGTACTTCACACAAATAAACTTCTTCCTCTCTCATTTCCTCTAGCACGATTCACTGAGCATGAAGAAAAAGACACGACGTCAATTTCTTTCTGTGAGCGCAATTTTATTTCAAGCAATTCGAGGGGAAAAGAGGACAAATCAGACATGCCAAGGTAGACGTCGTGAAACCGTAAAATACGCAATAAGTTTCATCAGTTTCAATTGTGAAAAACTTTGAATTCAACTATCCACTCTCTCTTTACAATCATATATTTCCCATTTCAAATATTTTTAACGGGAATAGTTTTGAAACAAAATAAATATTGAAGGATTAAAGAAACACTTAAATAAATTTATTTCAATATAAATAAATCATTATTTTTAATTTAAATATTAAACAAGTAATATAAAATTTTTTTAAAGTCAATTCCTATTTTGAATGGATGAATAGAAAGTATTTTATTACCGATTGAAAATTGGAACAAGATACATATATATATAGGGAGAGAGTGAACTAATAGTAGGAATCGAAAAAAGAGCATGATTTGTCTGCATTGTAAGTAACAATGCACACTCAGTTTGGCTGAAAAACCGGTTTTCGACGCAAACTTTTGTCATTGTTTTAACAGTTACATTGTTACGACAATGGAGACGAATCTAAATTGACGTGAAAACCGATAATTAATTTAATTAATGAATTAATATTTAAAAACTGTATTAACATCAAGTGTCCTCCCCTACAAGTTTTAAAAAATTTATTTGAACTTGATTGGATAAATAGAAAGTATTTTATTAACGATTGAAAAATTGAACAAGATATATACAGGGTGTTTCATAAATGATGGGAGTAACTTTAAGGGGTGATAGTACACATCAAGACGAGTAATAGTAAATAGGAAACCAAGTGTCCCAAACGTCTTCCGAAGGAGAAAGGCGCCATCAAAGTTTAGGGTCCTAAATTTCAAATGATGATAAAAAACGGGAAAATGGATCGATTCATTTGCGGTTTTCACTAAAATCATTCTTTAAATTAGTATTTTCATTAAAAAAAGTTTTAAAGACAAAGTTAAAAAAATGCCGTTAGAGGGCGCTCTAGACTTTGGAGTACCGAACAACTACCTTTTACCAGTATTTTTTTTATTTTGTTAAATGTTTACAAAAGCTTAGATTTTAACTTGAATTTTGATTGCAAAATTGAAACCATCGGGAGCGGTTAAGTGGCGCAAATGTAACCGCGTTTAGGGAGGAAAAATTGAAATGCTCGTATGTAATGATCAAAATAAAAAACGATAAAGCAAACTTTAAGAGGCGATAGTACAACACCAAAACAAGTAACATTCATCAAAGAAATCATACTCGTAATTTTAACCCGAAGGTGATAGAGGGCGCTGAAACAGATTTCGTTTTAAGAGACAAAAAGGAAACAAAGAACATTTACGTTATAAAAAAAAGTTTAATTAGAAATGATTACAATATCTGTTCGAAACACTGACCATTAGAGGCGATGCATGCGGTACAACGGCGAAGAAGGGATTCACGAACCCTCTGAAACACGCCAGGAGTATCGCGCACCTCTCCTGCAGCTGCCGAAAGTCTGGCGACGAGTTCTTCTGCAGTTTCGATAGGAGTCTCATACATAAGTCTCTTCAAGTGTCCCCACAAAAAGAAATCCAGGCATGAAAGATCGGGCGATCGCGCTGGCCAAGGGACAGGACCACTTCGCCCAATCCATTGATTTGGAAAGGTTGCGTTTAGATAATTTCGCACCTCTGGCGCAAAATGAGCTGGTGCTCCATCCTGCTGGAACCACATTACTCGCCGGATACGAGGGGGAACATCTGTTATCATTTCCGGCAGCACCTGTTGCAGAAAGGTAAGATATTTTTTTCCATCCAGGCGTTCTGGCAGAAGATAAGGTCCAAGTAGATGGTCACCAATTATTCCTGCCCAAACATTTATGGAAAATCGTCGCTGATATGCATGTGTAGAAGACGCATGTGGATTTACATCTGCCCATTGGTGGGAATTGTGGGTGTTAAATGTACCGTCACGTGTAAATGTACATTCATCTGTAAAAAGCACAGTTGCACCAAAATCGGATTTAGGGTGTGCTTCTGCAGATACCAGCGAGCAAAATCCATTCGACGAGGAAAATCCCTTTCAGTCAGTTCCTGGACTCGTTGGACATGAAAAGGATGCATACTTTCATCCTTTAGTACTCGCCATGTCGTGGAGGGTGATACTTCAATTTGACTAGCCACTGCTCGCGTGCTTGTATTTGGATGATCAGTCACCATATCCAGAATTTTTTCTTCCACGGCTACCGTTCTGTTAGACTTCGCACAGCCTGCATTTGAACGTGCACCAAAAAAGGATCCTGTCTCACACAACTGTCTGTGCAAGCGCACAAATGTTTTATCATTGGGCAACCGCCTGTTGGGAAACTTTTTTTCCGTATAATCGTCGCGCCTCTGCACTATTCCCATTTGCAGTTCCGTAGATGAAGTGCATATCAGCCTTTTCTTGATTAGTGAAGGGCAACATCTTTCGTTACGTTTGTTCCGTGATTTACACTTGCACACTCGGGTCAATGGCTTTTATCTTAATAACAATTTGCATATGCGTTCTTCTTCTTCCCCATATCACAATTTCATGTTCTTCTTCCAGAATCTTGCAGCTAAAAACGCTTGCATGGATAAAATTTGAAGATGCTCTAGCACGTTTGCGTTTGAATTCAAATCATGCATTTTCTAATCGAAGTTGATTGTTTTTATGTTGTACTATCGCCTCTTAAAGTTTGCTTTATCGGTTTTTTATTTTGATCATTACATACGAGCATTTCAATTTTTCCTCCCTAAACGCGGTTACATTTGCGCCACTTAACCGCTCCCGATGGTTTCAATTTTGCGCTCAAAATTCAAGTTAAAATCTAAGCTTTTGTAAACATTTAACAAAATAAAAAAAATACTGGTAAAAGGTAGTTGTTCGGTACTCCAAAGTCTAGAGCGCCCTCTAACGGCATTTTTTTAACTTTGTCTTTAAAACTTTTTTTAATGAAAATACTAATTTAAAGAATGATTTTAGTGAAAACCGCAAATGAATCGATCCATTTTCCCGTTTTTTTATCATCATTTGAAATTTAGGACCCTAAACTTTGATGGCTCCTTTCTCCTTCGGAAGACGTTTGGGACACTTGGTTTCCTATTTACTATTACTCGTCTTGATGTGTACTATCACCTCTTAAAGTTACTCCCATCATTTATGAAA